>NMRA01000637.1:76512-93329 GCA_002633005.1 Phoronis australis | reverse complement strand
CTGTTGTGCCATGTTCAGTGATGCTGAACATCGTGCAATTGGTTTCAAACGGTTACCTGATGGGTTGATCTAGNACCACTGAAATTGTCTGGCAGTGACCAATTTTGATACAATGGATGACGTAGCAGGTATCGAAGGCAGTTTGAAGTGGTTACCAGAAAAGTTGATCTAGCTCAATTTTCGAGTGTTATTCTCTTGGCTCCCCTGACCACACCCACCAGAGCGAACCTGCCAGACGGTCATTTCCAAGCATCAGGATACCCACAGAGCACTGTGGCACCAAAGAAAATTGGTTACCTTTTCATGCCCAAAAAAGCTCTGGGATCCCGGTCTATAACTTTAACCCACAAAGTGGTCAGTTTGGATGAAGTCGCTGCTGGCGTGCATTTTGAAACAATGCGTTGATGTCAGAAGACGTATTGTTCAAAACACACGGACAAGTTGCTGGAAATTTATTGTGAAAACTGCAAAATACCCGTATGTATGTTATGTACAAAGCTAGACCACGATCAACACAAAATGAAAAACCTTGACGAGGCGGCAAAGGAAGCAGTCGAGGTGCTCCAAGGATTGATTGAGCCCTGGGTAGACGCAGTCGATCATGCACCTGCAGATTGTGGCAGACGCTCGCAGAAATGTTCGTGAAGAGCTAACTCAAGAAATGTTAGCTCAAAAGATTGACGAACTCTGCAAGATTCATGATGACTTCAAGGACAGGGTTGAAATAAAGAAAGGTGAAGCGATCACTAAACTTAACGAACATTTCCACTGGGCCCAAAAACAAACTCAAGCCGCTTGCGAGGCGGCTGTGCAAAGTCGACAGTCGCTGATGAGTACATTGAGATACGCCAAGCAACTCATTGAAAGTTCAAATCCTTCAGAATCAACTCAACAGTTCTCGACTGTGGCGAACATCCTTGCATCGTTGGACGTGAGTCAGTTGCAACAAGGCGTTGAAAGGCCAGTGTTCGGTTTTACGCCGTCAGACATGTTAGCAGCTGACTCGATTGACACAGGTTTTACTGCAGAATCACTAGAACTCACTACAAAGTTCTCACAACTTCAACTTTCATCGGCTCACCGTGTCACCACACAACCAGTTGTTAAAGAGCCTGCAGATAGTGTTCGCGCATGTAGCCCTAACAACCTGGGTGAAGGGGAGGGGGTGGAAGGGTTCCGGTGTTTGGGGCTTTCAATTTGTGATGGTGGGTTTGTTGTAACCGACTGGCTGAACAAGAGCGTGAATGTATTTAGTAAACAAGATTTTAAACTAAAGTTTAAGTTACAAGATCGTCATAAACTGCAGGCCCCGGTTGATGTGGCATGCAACAGTGATGGAGAGATTTTCATCACCGATGACGGCATTCAGGGTGTTGTTAGGTATGATGCACACGGTCGGCTTCTGAAAGTCTATCCGGGTGTGTATAAAGACAGGGGATATGTTACATGTCACCACGACCAGCTTGTTGTGTCGGATACCCACGGTGGACGTGTGCTCATAACAGACTTTGACTGCAATGTCGTCCGCCAATTTGACGCCCATTCCCTGGGGTTGGATGAGTTTAGACCGCGCTATGTGTGCATGGACAACTGTGGTCAGTTGGTGGTCAGTGAGGGGTGGCCTGTTCGCGTGCATGTGATTGACCACACACGGCCGGCCGTTGTATCCACACTATCCCATGAACTGAGCAACGAGCCGCGCGGTGTGTGCGTGGACCCACACGGTCACATTCTCGTGGCAGACCACTTCAAGAATCAGGTGATTTTATATGACAACGCACGTGCGCGCGTGATCGTTCCCCCTGGTGGTGTTCTCTGGCCAACTGGTTTGTGTCTCCCGGCCCCGGGTCAGGTGTGTGTAATGGAGTGTGATACAGGCGTGGTGAAGACATTTCAGTACTTGGAGCAATGACGTCGTAAGCTCATAGAACAGCGCGTAATTACATGATGTGCGCACACATATGTAATATAATTACATGTCATAACAATAGCTGTGTTGATTCCTGGTTTATTTTCAATATCGTGCAAACGTCCACTTTCGTGTACTGTATTTACGTTTATTTAATGTTGCGATGATATGTTCCTTATTAGTCTGCTAGGTGTGCAACATAATTGAGACGGTTATCCGGCATCGGTAACGAAAATCTCCCCATCACTGTTGTCTGCCCGACGCAGCCTCGGTCATTTTAGTTTAATTTTGGTGTTTTGGACTCTCTCAGACTCCTCTTTCTTTCGAATAATGTCTGTAATCCGGTGTCGGCTGAGTTTTGTCTTTTGAGACTCCTGACCAGGGCATTTTAAATTAATGTTAATTTGTGTATTGTCTGTTATTTATTGTTTTATTTCATTCTCCTTGAGGAGGTATAGCAATAAACAAAAATTGGGTCAATTACCAAACCAGCAGGGAGCAGTTGGATTTTAGGTAAGCCAAGTGTCATCGTACAACTGACTGGAAATGTTACAGTGTTTTTAAACACTGTAACATTTAAAAGTGTTGTCCGAATTCATGCACGCATTTATATTCATTAAAGGACAATCAAACCTCGCTTTCTGTCAAAAAACAACCTTTGCTCTAGACCACTTTCCGTTATAAAAATTGTCTCGGTATGTTCCTTTCTCAGATTAAAACTAATTTCCAAGCATGAGGAGAACCAATTGTTATTGCGTCATCGCAGACTCAAGGAGTTTGCTCGCCGGGTTATTTTCATTCGCCAAAGTATAGAACTGTAGACTTGTCTAGAGTTTTAAGGCCAAAGTATTATGGCCGTGACGTGTTTTCTAAACCTGTTATCGTAACCTATTTCGGTTTAATTAACGGATAGGAAAACAGTGGTCGTGTTGCCTTCAATGAGCCTAAATTGCTTTTATACCACAGCACCGTTCATAGCGGCTTTAAAAGTGCTCTCATATTAAATATATGTAAATGTTGTTTTTTTTTTAATAATAGTCAAACTTCTTCATGTAGCGATTTTGGTGCAAGTCAGTCTAGTTTCATTTTATTCTCAAAAGATTCATTGCGTGAATTTCATTTTTGATGAGCCCAATAGGTGGAGTAATGAACGAATTTGCTATGCGACGTCACAAAAAGTGAAGTCTAAAGAGCAGGCTTGCTGCGTATAGAACCAAGAAATGGAATCTGTTCATATCAGTACACAGTTGCACAAGTCTGTTGTTGTGATATATTTTCCAATTTAATTTGCTAGTGAAGACACGAAGTCCTGTTTCAATTTCACTGTTGTGTAGGTTTCCAAGTTCATTTTGTGTGAGCTTCCTTTCCCAAAATGCAGTTGACAAAAAGTACATTTCCAAAAAGGAGTATTGTAACGAATTACCAAGCCTTCAAGCCTCTCGTAACAAAGAGGCCCGCGAGACCTTAATTCGGTCCTGAATATGCAGCTGTCTTGCTGCACTTTGTCCCCACTCTGAAAAGTGGCGCAATTCCAATGGCAGCGAAGCATCATATTGAAAATATCGGGTTGAGATTTGAAACTTCACAGTAGCGTGGAACCGGAACATACTTTTACATGGAATCATTATATACTAATAAGTTTGTCACGCAGAATTAGGTCTATCTGTCAACCTAATTATTTGAGAAGAACAGGAATATTTTGCCGTGTTTTATATTTTATAAAAATGGAAATGGGGTCACTATATTTTTGCCAGTAGCAGTTTGAATAGTGATAATTTTACGAAGTTCTGTAGACTTAAGCAACAGTGTAAGAGTATGTTAATACTCCTAGTATTAAAAAGTGAACGATGTTAATTCCTGTCAACGTCGCCAAACTTTTATAACATAAAATATTACTTATCGGATCCAAAGCACAACAGAACAAGCGCAACTAAAGTGTTACTGCCTGTCAGTGCACTGTTTTAAGCTAGCTAATCTCCCGCTTCTGTATCAGCGTTCTTTTTTCATGAACCCAGTTAATTTCCAAGAGTTGCGATACTTTTACGCACTCTTTCTTTTTACGCGAACAGGAGAAAACATATCAAGAGTGACTCGAAAAATGCACTGCAGTTAAGAAAAGTGAAAATTTCCACTGTGCATACGCTTTCACAAAAAATATCCCTGGTTCCAGACCACCGCATAATCACTAAGAAACAGCCGCTATACTTTGGCTCTAAGCTAGTGACTAGTGTGGTCGCGTGTAATGCATTTCGATATCTTGTGAAGACCTGTGTGATCTTGCGTTTTCTCTAGTTTCTTTCGTCTACGGAACGCAATTGTCCTACTATAAATGAACTGATCTCTTCACTCGAGAGGCAGGTGACCTAGTCTCATTAACTGTATGCCGCAATTCTATTCCTTCCTGTTCTCGCATAGCGTAACTTTGAATTCATGGAATTCATTCTCTATCTTGAAGACTTGTCGTATCTAAAACTTTGGGGAAATTTATTAACTCTTAATATTTTTTTATAAATCTTCTAATGTCTTTGTGGGTAAAGAAGTTTACCTTAGTAGACAATTTAGAGAGAAGAAAATTTTATTATAAAATCACACCGGATCTCAACATTAGGCAGAGTATAATTTTAGACTGTGGCGAACATTTCTTACAAAACTTTGGTTGGCTATTTCGATTTACGATCTACTGAGATGAGCCTCAGACGCCTCCACGCCTGTTTTCGGACTATAGTTTCTAGAAGTTTACTTCAAAAATTTTGAGCTACAAGGTTAACAATACATTTAAGGTTATGTACGACCTTATCATAAATATATACAGTTTGAGAAATATCTACAAAACTGTAGAATGTGACTCAGCAAAAGTGCATATTTTCTGAGAGCAGAAATCCGGTAAAATTTGATTATTGTCTAGATACTAATGTGATATTAATAAGCTCATGTGACCATGTTTTTCAATGAAATTTAGCAAAAAAGAAAGGTACATTCACAACAAAACAAAACAACATGATCGCTGTCATACATGAATGTTTAAGATAAGATCTCAAAAATGCTGTTACATTTTTCTAAATTATCCTTTCGCTTTCGTTCCATGCAACTTTTAAGTTTTTTTCACAACAACAATAGCAATAACCCCTCATTTTTGATAGTCCTCATTAAAAAATAGAACATTCTAACAACAAATCCTGCCAGTGTTATACATTGCTATATATTGCAAAATATTCGAAAGTTTAATGTGAATCGCTTCAGCCATTTCTGACATATGATTTTCCGAAGTTGACTAAAATTAAACATTTTCATAGGGCTCTACGTAACCATAATGGAGAATTATAATAGAAATTTACCTAGTGACCACAAGTGTGCTACATCTATTCAAGACATCATACTGTGTAAAATATATTGGACATTAAATGTGTAAGTGTGGTCCAGGCATCACGTCAATGTAAATATAGATCACAGAATTCACCTTGAATTTTCTGCGGAGTGATATGTGGTTCTTGTGATCTTTCACATAGTCGGTATTAATTCGTCACCAGGGGGCAGGATGCGTTAATTTTTTGCAATGTCTTAGCATAGACCTTTGAGCAAAACTTTTTGTTGATGTCGGTCTGAAGTCTGCCGAATTCGTACACGAAAGAGGCATAACGAGATTTCACAAATCGATTCCAAATTCGAGAGATGTACTGAGCTCTCTTGAAAGCCATGGTCGCCCTTTCAGAGTTTAAGATTTAGATTTATAAAATGATTATCTACCTCTAGAACGTACCTTGGGAGTGAAGCGGTGTGTAGAATACGTGTTCTTTAGTTTGAGATACAATTTCAAAATGACATATTACATACAGACCGGAAAACTTTAGACTGTCAGTCCAATTTATCATCCGTCAGGATGTTTTATTCTCGTCCTTGTAGGGAAAAACCATCTTACAGCTAATGTGGTGCGAGAAAATTGATTTGGACAGTCATCAGCTTAATTCGACATGGAAAGTCACCAGGTGGCGAGACCGTCTCGACCACGAGTCGGCGCGCCTTAGAATTACCAAACGACATGTCCGACGTAGAAATCGACATTTCGTGAATAGTTTAGCAAAGAGACGTATGGGACAGGGAAGCAAGGAAATTAAGCCGTTATCAAAAGGAGAAACAGTTGCTTGGCAGTGCATTTGATGCCAGATATTACAGGATGATGCCATGAGTTTTTGTATGAAAATACCGCATGTGGAGATAATCTGACCGGAACTAAATAAGAAAGTACACGCCTACAGTATCGGTAGCTAGCTACTGTTGCAATACGTGGGCCTAGTTTTATTGTATTGGCCGCTCTAAGCTGTTACAAGAAAAAAGGATTTGGGCGAAGTGGTTTCAGTGGAGCTGATGTGTGGAAATGGCGAGGATAGTTATTTGCGTCTTATAGATGTGCATTGCACCATTTTTGTTGCCTAAAAACCGAATTGTGTCACCAGTCACCATTACTCAGCTAAACGTGTAGTTTGACAGTACTACAATCTGCATTGCACAATATTTAATTGGTCAAAAAAGGAAAATCGACTCTGGAATTTACTCTCATAAAACCAGTCTTATAATATTCCGTACCGTGATAAAGAAGGTTTTAGAGTTTGTAGGAAATGACCAATCGAAAACTTGCACATTCGGAAATGCTGTATTGCCGGTGACTTGTGGTGGTAAGGAAAATGGAATTCTCTAACGGAAAAGAATGTTGTGGACTGTTTGTGTGAGGGTAAAAGACGTAATTCCAGTTATCTTTTTTCAGTCAGCAAAACAAGGCAAAACTGACGTAGCTTTATCTCCAGAAACACATAATGAAACAAGAAACTTTTAAAAACTCATAAAATCGGTTTCATAACATTCCTTAACGGACCCGTCCGCGACTCAAGAAAACGCATCAAAACTTATTCAGGTTGCCAGGCCAAGTCTAAAATTGCCTTGCATTCGAAAAATGGGTACTTACACATTGCCCGTTACTTGAATTGCACTGTTATTTGAAAAAAATCAAGATCGGGTGAGCATGGTAATGGTTTAAAACAAAAAAATAACTTTGGTTAATATTTCAACGCCAAAATATCCCACCATCACTCCTAATGTTCGCTGTAGCTGTTCAATGCTTGTTCGAGAAAGTATACGCAAATATTACAGACTTCTTTTTACTGGCAGTCAAATAGCTTTTGGTTACAACGAACGCTTTAAAGAATTATAATATTACGTAAATGCAGATGAGCGGTACTGAGTCAGTCAACACCGCTGACAACCCAACGTATATCGCCTCGAGAGGAGTTTTTACCAGCGAGTTGGCAGCACTGTTAAACTGGTTCAAAGGTTTTAGATTTTGTGGGGATCTTAAGTTTGAGTTTGTGATACTAAGTCGGAATTTAGTCTGCTTGAAGACGAACCAGAAGTAAAGCGCATACATCGCTGTTTATAAATCGTCTTTCCCAGATGTCTTTGAATCTGATGGATTAAGTTATGCCTGGTAATGTTTTCAGAGCCGTTGCAAGTATGTTGAAACTTAAATCTAAGTAATTGCCGTGTGTTATCTAACTGAAGATCGGAATGTACATAGTGCTTTCTCGGAGATGTGAACATTTCCGGTCGAGGTTTTCATAAGACGGGACTATCATGAAATTTTCTCAGAGAAAGTCTTAACAATGCCCTTGACACATTGTCAGTTAACAGAGTACTGAGAAACCCTGTCCAATTTATTTAGTCAGCAACATTCGCTTCTCGGTGAAAACGACCTTTTGTGTTATGGTGGTCAATATTTCATTCAATTTTTAGCAACTTGAAATTAAATCTATAAGTGGGCCTAACCATGCCGCTGAATTTGTTGTTAGGATTTTTCATCAGCAACCATGCCGTTAGGGTCGCGGCAACTACCAATGCTGTCCATGCTACCAGATTTTAGATTACTATAAATTGTAGCAAATCTACGATTGTGTTCTCTGTGATTGGAAATAGCATAAAAAATTAGAACCTACGCAATAGACAACAGTTCAAACAGTGGCTGGTTTGCCAGTGGTCGTCTGAAGCAGGCATTTCCATTTTGCTGGCTAGTTTTAACCAGTGTTGCAGTGGTAAATTTAGAGGTATGTATAAGCCCGAAGCCCAGCGGATCATTTTGTGGGTCTACGCGCCATGACATCTAAATTGGTATATGGACGCTATTTTGAAAAAGAAAAGATGATGAACTGTGTTTACGTGTGATTACGCCTCTACACCACTAGTTTTAACTCAGTTAAAAACAGGGCGATAGGCAGTCAGCCGTTTTATTTGCTTTTATAGTTTCAAGAAATGGCGACATCTTTCTTTACCTATTCTAATCTGAACACGTAATGGCGTTTCCGGCATTTGCCTTGACGGGACCAATTCACGTGCTGTGACCTCAGTGATCGTGGCAGTTTCGTGGCAATTTGCCCTGGAAGTTGACCACAATTGGGTTACGTAACCATTGTTAAAACATGGGCGGCGCAGCACTGAAAAAATAGGGGGCTATAGCCCCCCTCCCCCAGTCCCCCTGTGGTGCACGCCCATAGACCATGGGCGGCGCAGCACTGAAAAGAGTGGGGCCGCTATAGCCCCCAGCACCCAGCTATGGCCGGGTGCGCCGCCCATGTAAAATGACACGCATGTGGGCGTTATCTAAGATGAATCTCTCAAACGTAATCCACATGGACGATTCATAGGAAAGCCGCATAATTAGGTCTGTGCAGGACAAACAAATTTCTATGCTGAATTCCAAAACATGTTCTCGGTCAAATGACGATGGTTTAGGGACGTTTTTGTGCCAGTGATCTAGAAATGATATAGCAGACGACTGATTCTGATCTTGCCGCTGCCGCCGCCGCTACCGCCACCGCTACCACTGCTGCTGGTGGATGTAATTTTCCCGTTTTCAATTCAATTGCACTTAAGTTTTCAACCCTTTGAAAAAAATCCTTCCATGATCCTCGAGAACTGTCTGATGGGAAACTAACAAAAACGATACATCTTTGTCAGTAAACACCCTCATGAAAAATAACCCTACATGTAAAAGTTCTTAACTTAATGAATCTTGGCGATCGCAGACTGGTAAAAAACTTTTGTGGTGAGAAATATGTTCAGAGTGTGAACGAGAACATTGGACTGAGACAAGTTCGTTGAGGCCTCGGTAGGTGTCACTGTGTACTCCGTCGAAAGGTCAAACTCTCCAGGATTGCCAGCAGTCCTGGTCTACAGCACACGTCAGATAGGCTGCAACTGTTGCTGATCTACAGAGCGGGACGTTTATGGAAAAGTAAGTGAAAATCTTTCTAAACGGCGAATTGATGACCATTTATAAATTTGTATTCGTGTTCATATAGCGGTTTGTTATTGTTCTTTGTTTATCCATGGAATGATGTGTCTAGGGTTTAACCGTACAGTACAGTTTCACACACTACTTTAATTATTATCAACATAGCTTGGTGAAAGATCTCTCAAAACTTGTTGCTCACCGAATGGACGTAATCATACAGCTGAGTGTAAAAATTGAGTGATAGGAAAATATTTAGTTAGGTGTATGGAAAGGTCAAGCGTTCTATTTTGGGAACATGGTACTGACATACTATGGCGGCAAAACAACCCTAGTTTTTGTTTTTTTCTCTCTCAAAATGTGTTCGTTAGCACGTTGAACTTATAACCGTCAGTGGACGTAAGTAAGTCGTGCCAGTCTTACATCAATTACACCAAAGGGCATATTTATACACTTCAGTTTGAGTGGCACATTTTTCTATGCACTCTGTAATCGTGAGCCCCACGAACGTTCGCGCACGGAAGGTTTAACCGGCTCACATAGGATGTATTGCTGGCGTTGCGATGTCCTGACTTAGTGTTCGGTGATGGGGCAATCGCATCGTTAAGGTGATTTATCTACCGACCCTATTCAAATCAGGTCGAAGCGATATTTGTAACCTGAGAGCGACAAGAAACCGGTGAACCTTCGCTTTGATGAGTAATTAGACTTTTATAGCTTGTTTATGGCCAGCTTCTTCAAACGTTTACGAAGTTCTATGGAAGATAGCTTGTGACCATGGTTACGTTGTCCACCATTAGTGATACCCTAAAATCACAGTTTTACAGGTTACCCTACCGCGCAAAGTTTGTCTCAAAACGTCCGTCATTTAGAGCACCGTCTAAGGTTTTTTACACTGTTAAGAATTATATCCGCCTGTGGCATAGCATGGAATTAAATCAAGGTTTGACACAGCGTTTCCCATGCAAACATCATTTTTATAATTAAAAGCCACGATTGAAATCGCTTCTAGAGCGGACCTTACACAAGTCGAAACATAGGTGGCTCCAACGGGGTTTCCGATAGATTGTCCAGCTAGCCGGAGTACCGTGAACCCACGTCCCCGCTACTCGAAGTAGCCTGGACGATGGAAGTAACGATTTTGACGCGATTCGTCGTAATCAAAGGGACAATGCACTCGTTTTCATAATAGCTAACTTTTGATTTATTCCAGTCGCTGTTATAAAATCGGCTTCATATTGTTGCTTATTGAGATTATGGTTCGTGGGCTTGAAAATAACTGACTGGTCGTTGTTACTTCAGACCACGCCCATTAAGTTGCTATAGTGTAGCGGCCGATTGGTTTCAGTCGCCAAGGCGTTATTACGGTCAAGGATATGCCAGGCTATTTATCGTGAACAATTTCAATTTTAACAAAGGATAATAACGCGATTACGTTGGTTTTCAAGACAAATGCCTCTTTCCTTGGAGAAAGCACACATTTTAACAGCACGTCATATATAACTGTTATTGGATCGGAACCATTTGAGAGATTCTGTAATTTGGGCTACTCTGAATCATGCCTTGACTCCTGCATTTAGAAATCAACTATTTCTTAGCTCACAATGCTGGCTATTCCAAAACCCAACCGCTCACTCCAGATACGTTATTTCCGCTTGTTACACGTCCTACAAACATGAAGGTCTCGGTTAGATAAGGCCAAAGACATATAAGAATGACTGTCGTTTATTTTTACACATAGCTATCTATAGTTCCCGACCAGCAGTTTGACCCGAGCGCGAGCAGTTTGGCCCAAGCGCGAGCAGTTTGGCCCGAGAATTTTAACGCGAGCAGTTGTGAAAACATCACCGGCACACGTGTCTGTTATAAACTGGTACGAACCGTATCAGCGGACAAGTTAATACAATTAGGACTATCCCGCTGCTCGATGCACGAACTCGAGTTCTACTGATAGCCTCTGGCTCAGTCAAAATACGTTATCAAGACGAGGACTCTAAATTTGGACTTTACCCGATCTGTGCTTTAGTAAAATTCTTTGGGTGCATTTGTTGTGCAAAATTGCCCTTTACAAAGCATCTCCCGTTTAATTGTTTTTTAATTTTTATTTCCATGCATGCATATGCTGCCATGCTCGAGATCAACACCATGGAAATAGTCGGCCATGCTTCTAATGGCGTGGGTCTGCAAGTGCACCGGAAATGACGTAAAACGAGTGTAATGAAAGCATCTCTGCAAACAGATCTTTTGTATTTCCTCAATAATGAGGTGTTGGCTTTAAGAAAATAATAATTCATACATCGTTAATAACGCAAATCATGGCGTAAATAACGCAAATCATGGCGTTATCAATCTTCGCTTTTAAGTTTGTTCTACGGAGCTGGATAATGGATGAATTCCCTTACAGCGATATTAAACCCGTGCTTTCTGTCAAAAAGCCTTGATTTGGGCCATTTACCGCTATGAAGTTGGTCTTATCTTGAAGTGATCTCAGGGCTCGAGACTTTAGAGGACCAGAAATCACGTCTAATTTGACCAATGAATAATTTGACAGTAACTTCACATATTTTTTTAATGTTCATTAGAGTACAACCATAGTTCACATTATGGTAAAGAGATGACAGTTGTCGAATGACGCAGTTATGATTGTACACTAACGAAGATAAGCAAAGTACTATTCACGTCACATACAAACTTCTCATTCCCACAGAGATCAGATTTCTAGACTTTTAGAGCTAAAGAGTGGATCTACAAGAGACCATATATCTTCAAATTCAATAAATTTATAGTTCTTTAAAGAAATAAAATTATCAGCTTTGAAATAATCTAGAATTTCCATTAGTTAGTGGTCTCAATCGGAACTTTTTTGACAAAAAGTGTGTGCTTAATATCGCGTTGAAAATATAAAGCCGCCATGAACCATGTTTTGGTGTTAGAAACAACCTCTCTCCTCTTCCAAAAGAACGACATCGCGTTATTATTTTTTCTGAACAGTAAAAATCGAAAAGTATCAAAATCGGGGCAAGCAAAAGTTATTGCAATTTTTGTGGCGAAATTTGGGTATTTTTTTTAGATCGCGTCGGCCACATTTGAAGACAGCGGGATAAGTTACGAGTTTAAAACTTTGTGTAAATTGTCTTCGCCAACAATTTACGGTGAAATTTAGTTAGACATATCTTTACTTACTATTCTGCACGATTCAACAGTTTTCACCAAATTTCATCCTCGCAGTTGTTACTTATTAAGTGATAAATGTGCTCACAATTCCCTGGCGGCACCAACAACATGGCGACTTCTGCTGAATTGGAACGCATGTTCAACCTGTTACTTTGTAATTTGTGAAGATTTAACGTTGATACATTTTGACAAATGTTGCTACAAAAAAGGAACTTTGTTCAATTTTCGTGTTTTTTGTGCAAAAATATAAGACATATTCGAATTATTTACTGTGAATTTCCTATTCAGGTGAACTTACACTAAGCTAAAAAAATAGTTGAAATAATTTTGAAATGGTTTTTTGTTTGACTGTCAACTGCTGTTCAAGGCTTGACTAGGTGTCACAAAATGATTCATATTTTTCTGTTTTAAGTCTTCGGGTGCGAATCGTGAGTGACGCTTTCATTTAAACTTTTTTAGAGTACGGATCGTGTATTAGTTATGGGGTAGGTACTTCATGGATCCTTATAACATCCTCTAACCATGTTATAAGGGTTAACAACGTGTGAGACCAGGACTTTAATCACATGGGATATGGTTTCCAGGCTTTAAAGTAACGGAAAGTTCGTCAGTGCTTGATGTCAAAAAATAAGCAACCGCGACAATCCATCTTTTATCGACAGCCGTGGCAACAATACATTGTCAACTCTTTTCAAACCTAGAAATCGACTCTTATTTAAGACAGGAGGAAGTTGGAAACAATTTCATAACGCTTCGTGTCCTAAGACAACTATTGCTTTTATTTCAATGCCATGTGCTCTAATTAGCTCTTACGGAACGTTGGTTTATTACCGCTCTTTGGCTTCTGTCTCAGTTAAACTGCGGAGTAGTAAGGTTTTGACAAGGAATTTCTGAGGAATTCCCACTTAAATTTGAATGAGCATTATTTGGGCTTACGTTTCGACAGAATTAACTTGCGTTTAAACCCGCTTTATGAGGTTTTTAACTAAAATGAAGCGGCAAGGATATGGTTATGTCCGTTCAGGTAACGCAATACTCTCAACAAATGGCAAGAACCTCAACATTTGAATGGGAAGAATCTATTCTGCTTTTATATCCATACGTGAAAGACGAAGTGATCAACGAAGGGTCGTGACGTGACTCTAGTTTCAGGTAATAACTTGGACACAGACGCCTTAAGGCCTTTCCCTGATGTCTGACAGCCGTTGTCTACACACTGCAGGTTCGCATGGTACCTTCCGCAACCTCGGGATAAACTAGGGATACAGCCAACGTCTTCTCCCCACGAACATGTGACGCCACGTGGCCCTGTTTTTGGTTACCACTTGATTACTGATATGTCGCGTGCAGGAGACTGCTTCCGTCTAGTTAGTGCTTGGCCAAATCATGTGTACAATCACGGCGTAACCTCTTTCAAAGTTCGTTTTCAATGTGGTGCACGTTGACCCAGAAGTCAGTTGGGCAGTGATCTTTTAGACAGCAACTGAGATGTGCGAACGATGTGTGCTGATGAAAGTCTCCACAACTGATAACGTCCGAAGGGTAGCATAGCTGTTGTTGAAAAAAGGCATCCCTCACTCCAAGGCGGAGTTTCAGTTCTTTAAACACTGGCTAGGTGCAAAATTTGAGTGATCGATAACACATCAACTTTCCTATATCCGTTATTTCGAATCAAAACTCTCTGAAGTCGCTTTCTACTCTTATAAATCAGTCATGAGTCAGGCTTGATAATCGCATAGGTCGGGAAAGAGTCTGAGAGTGGCTATCTAAACAATGCTGTCCTTCGAAACTGGCAAAAACCACGTCCACGCGAGATATCGCCTTGCGTTATATACGAAGCAAGTGATAACACTACCTTTTCTCAGCTCAACCTAAGCAGGTCCGAATGCCTGCGAACGCGTTTTAGTTGCTTTGTTCCGTTGTTGACCCTTTTTTTCACCTTTCAAGTGTAAGATCTAGTTATATCATAGATTATAGACAACAGATTCACAACGCCAACATCCTAGAAGAGGCGCCAGCCTCCTGAATTACCAGTTTCAGTTCCCGGTTCGTGTATTGTGACGGGAAATTCTTTCATATATTTTACTGTCTAGTACAACGTAAAAAACATAATTTCGACATTGAAACGCTGTTCAAAGTTTTCCAATAGTAGAACTGTTGGTATCGCGAGTACTTTTGGCAATGCTACTAAACTTATTCCTTTACATTTAGCCTGTGTGGCCAACACCCGACCACACAACAGCCAACCATGATTAGCAGACGACGTACTTGCCGGAAGTATTACTCGCTAATTTTGCCAGGTGTCGCTGGTGTATACTGACGTCACAGCTTGTGCGTGAGATCACAGATCAATGAGATAAATACAACTAATGATATAATGTATAGCTCATTGTCACAGACTTCGTCCTTCGAAAATATACGGAGTTGGCGGTCCATGTACTATAGTCTATGGTTGTATCAGAAGACGAAGTAGAAGACGTCATGAGAGTTTGTTGACGCGTCATCAATTTCTCCTGAAATTTTCTTATTATCTTTTGTAATCTGTTACACCTTGAACATATTGCACGAAGTCATGTTGACAGTGACTTCCGGTGCAATTACATACATTGCCATTTTATGGCAAAAGCTTGAAAAGAGCCGAAAATGGGTGACATATGAGGATACCTAACGAATGTTGGCTTTTGGAGCATATTTATGGAATTCTAATGCTTGCTGAGATTAGAAATGGTTTCGAAGCTTGGAAATAACTGACAGGTCGTTACTTCTTCAGACCACGCCCACTTAAGGGACATCATCGGCGTGAAAAGTGATTTTCTTGTATTATCAACCCCCGCGATTGCATTTCAATGCTCCACTGACGGAGTTAAATCCCACTGGGAGTGGCACTCGATAAACGGCAGAGTATTTTAAGCGCGTTTCACTGGTAAAGTCAACAACCTTGATTTCAACGAATGTCTGGCAGACTTGCGAGAATTGGCGATTTGTAATAAAATGTCAAAAACAACTGATTTTATTGATCGTTTTACATCTGAACACACCGAACCTTTAATAATAATTCTTTCACTAATGTTTGTTTTTGTGTCAGTTAGGAGAAACTAGATTTGTTTTCGTATGAAAATGAAGCATAGAAAATAAAGAGTGACGTAATAAATTTCAACTGAAACCAAAAATAAATGAACTGAGGAAAATTAAAAAGTGAATCAATAATGTGTACTTTGAGAAAAAACGATGAATGAAATTCTTGTTCATTAATATTTGACACTAACGAGTTTATGCGTAAGAGTATATTCCTATATACTAGACTAAAATAGGGGAAACCAATGAAATAATGTCAAATAGCGATGAGCAATCCCAGCTATCAGTGTTGAGACTATGTTTGTAGTATGTTTGGAGGCTATGTTTGGAGACTGTTTGGAGACCATGTATGAAGGCTATACGCTTGGAGGCCAGTAGTGGATGTGATGTGGCAGCGAGTGAAACTTGTGTGTTAGCCTCCAAACTTACTTCCAAAAGCAACGGAAACGTAAGACAGAGACCGTTGATTTAGAGTCTTGGTCTTTCGTCTCATTAACATGTTTCACTTTAGGAGCGGCGTACGGTATCGATAATCTATTTGCAATTAGTGATTTTGACACAATTGCAGACGATTTGAATAGATTGAGGGACATTCATCAAAATTTTCCTGGCGCGAAATGAATCTGACGACATAACAACCACAGTAAAATTGCACGAAGCGTTTCTGAAAATCCTTAAAGTGACACGATCAGTTTTACTGCCGGAAAACTCATGTTTGGACTGTTGGATGGGATAAAAATTCATAAGGTGTTAACTTTGACTAGAGCTATAATGCGTTGTGTTTTTGTGATCACATTACAAATCGCCAATTGTTGCCGTTACCTGTCAATCATCCACTGAAATTGATTCTGGTGATTTCACTACATGTGGTTATTTTACGCTTAAAATACTCTGCCATTTACAGAGTGCGAATTAGCTTTATCAGCCCGTGAGACTCTGACTGCGTGCGTTCCAGTTTTTGATTTCATGCTGAGACTCATCTCGCCTATAATTTCCCTTTAAAATATCCAGAATTTCATTTGGGCCGTCAGTCGATGATCCAGACTAAACTTCTTCGGCCGGCGTCGTCTTCCCAATCACCGGCTCATTTGAAGGCAATCATTGTCGTGGTCTCAGGCATCGTAGATAAGCTGCACCACTGCATCCCAACTCCTCCTGATCAACAACCGTTTGGTAAATTTACCGTCGTCACCACCGTTGACATAATACTTTCTTATTCAGTCAACAAATTCACCATGTGCTTTAAAAACAGCATTTATTGGAACAACACACCCCATACTCTAGTTCCCCTGCGGATTATAGAAGGCACGTCCATCCTTCCCTATCCTATCGCGACCACAAGTCTGAAGATACGTCTCTCTCTCTCTCTCTGTCTCTCTCTCTCTC
>NMRA01000637.1:60685-76356 GCA_002633005.1 Phoronis australis | reverse complement strand
CTCCCTCTCTCCCTCTCTCCCTCTCCCTCTCTCTGCCTCCCTCCCTCCCTCCCTCCCTCCTCGCGTAGTGTCATTTTGTTCGTCGAGCAAAGTCGCGAGCAATAATGACCTGTCAGTTCTTTACAAGAATGCCAGTCACCTCTCATTGGAGTACGGCACAAGTTGAAACCAATTCTGTAGCGGTGTTTTTACTCAAGAATTAGTTTTCTCGACAGGAAGTGGGCTTATAAGAGCTTCATCTTGTTTTAAATATAGCATATCACAAAATTAGACAGAGAGTACTATCTGTGGCTAATTTTGGTGTTAGCCGGATACATCGTTGGAACTTTTTAATGGTCACTATTTTGTTTATTTTGCCGGCGTGTAACTATCGTTTTGCTTTCTAAGAATAAATCTCTGTCCAACTGTTTTCACAGCGATTCAGAAAATGATAACCAAATAGCCGCAAATGTAGTGACTACAGCTTTTGCTCAAATATGCCGGACTCCATTCGTGAACAAATCATTTTGACTACTGCTAGTACACGCTCATGGTTGTTATTATTACAAAAATCCGGTTGCACAATAATAATAATAATTCAAATCTAATCAAATCATAGCCAGAAAATCATTATCTGGGATTTATGCCAGTGATCACAAAAGAACAATGTGTCGTTAAGTAGCTATGGTTGACTAATGCTGTTTTTCGCTAGCGGATCAGTGAAAAAAACATACCTCTGAGCGCCGTCTATCTGTGGTTTGTTCGTCATGTTTATCCTAACTGTTGGAATTTTCCGATAACGAAATTGTTTCGTCCGCGTATCGCGTTCATTCGTCCACGATATTTTCCTTCGCGGCGATTCGTCCGACTGGTGACGTGCGGCGTCACTCACGGACAAATGAGGGCCATGCATTTTCAGCGTGTCTATGGCCTTACGAGACTGGGTTAGTGAAATAGAAGTTAAATGTCTAAACGATTAGTCTATGCGTTTTTCGTGATTTAGTTTGAGTTATTAATGATGTATTCTGTAGCTTGACTAGATTCGCAAAAAGTAAACAATTTGAAAGTAGAACTTCAAAAAGAAGCAAGATTATCCCCACGTTTAAGGTTGTGTAGGACCATATGGACAACTCTGTACACTTGGCAAAATGTCTAAAAACGAATGATTTTAACTCAGTAAAAGTATAATATTTTGTAAAAGTAGACACTTTGTAGAATTTTGAATTTTTACCAAGTTAACCAGTTATTAATTGGGTCACGTGACCATTTTGTATTGTAAAATTTAATAAAAAAGATACATTGATAGCAAAACAAGGTGAGAAATCTAAAAAGTTATAATTTTCTTAATTATTTCGTTTTCGTTTTGTACTACCTTAAACGGTTTTTTTCATGAAAATCATAAGTCTTATTTTGATAGCCCTTCATCCAAAAGTAGAACATGTACTAACAAATAATTATTTAATTTTGAGAACAGGGCATAAAGCATGCTATCTGAGAGTTTCATATGAATCCGATCAGCGATCTCACTCAAGTAATGTTCTGAGATCAAAGAATGTCCCAAACCTGTTTCATCAGATCTCTTGCACTTTGGAGTGACGAACACACGTGCGGACTATTGGGTGGAGTTCAGTAACGCTAGAACCTTACTAAAACCTAGACAAAAGTACGTGTTCTCATTTAAAATACACAGCGATATCTCTTGTAATCTCGTGAAGTCTTGCTTTTAGCGAGGTTCTAGCGTTACTGAACTCTACTGGGCGATTACCGGAAACTAGTTTCTATGTAGGCTAGACACTCGAGAAAAGAATGTTCGATTATAATCTTCATGGTTCAATGACCGCAGTTTTTGGTATATGTACAGCGATTGCAAGGTAAAGCATAATTCTGTCTTTTTAAATGTGTTTCTCAAAACTGCAAGAACAGGAGACATGTTTGTTTTCGATTCTTCGAACTTGTACACTGCCTTAAACCATGTGATGAAGCTGTAACGTCTGTCGTTCTTATAAAAACAGCTTAAATATGTGAATGTTGTGTACGGGCTGTCGGAAGTCACCATTGCCAGATTTGGCCTAAAAATAGTGTAGTGCACATTAGTACCTATATTCTGAACAAGTTTCCAGTCTCATTGCCGTTATATAATAGAATAATTGATGTCTATGTTCAATTGTAACTAGATATTTAGTGATTCCAATTTAACGTTTGACGTGAATTATGTTCAAACAGTAGGAAGTGTTGTAAATTGGTTCTGGGTAAATCGCTATATTTTAAAACGAGGGCCCAACAGCGTTAGAGACTGGCATTCCATTTAATTAAACGTGAGGTCAAGAACGATGTTTATTAAGCCTATCCATATTGATGTAAAAATGGTCGCCATTATAGCATCCGTTTCGACTTTCCTTTAGAAATAAACAATGAGGTCAGACCTGTGATTGAATTAGGCGGGCAACGCTTGTGCAGTTATTTTACTCGTAAATGTCTTTTGGAAACAGGCCTAGTAATTATCTCTGTACTCGAAACTCGATTCGAAAATCGACCAGCTGCATGGCACGCTTCAAGTGGTTATAAATTTGTTCTCCAATCATGCCGCGTGATGGATTAAAGTTTCGAACCTGGGTCCGAGTAGAGTCTTGAGTACAGAGGCTAGATCCTGTCCCTTGCACATGTTTGTCAACCAAAGAATTTGAGCTGTCTTTCATTTGTGATTACTGCGTGAACATGTAACCAAGAAATTTCAATGATGATGAAACCTCACCTAGCTTGAATAATGGGCCCAAGCGTTACGTTGCCGTTCAAATACATGTAGTTTCGCTAAATGCGTCGGATTGTTTCCCTCTGTCCCGCCCACCGTCACGTTGCACGTTGCATTCGTCAAACGCGGTGCGTCACAAGCGGGACGTGTTCCGTGGACGCAAGGCACTGGCGAAGCATTCGTGAACAGAAGTCTTGACTTACGGAACGAAACAGCGAATTCCATCCCGTTAGTCAACATTCCACCGACCGCTCCGATGGTCGGCATCGCCTGGCCAGGGTACGCTAATGAGCTTGCCTGATTTTGCGTGGTATTCCGTGATCGTTTTTTCGTGAGTTTCTCGCGGCCCAGCTTTGTTCCGAAACAAATTGGGGCAAGGAGTCCGACAGCCTTTCTCCGCCTCCCCCCCCCCCCNCCCCCCCCCCGGAAACGCGGTCGTGTACACTGCCATGTCTCAGTGGGTTATTCTCGTGCTGTATTCAAGACAAAATATAACTACAAATTGTAAGGCCTGTACCCTAATTGGATAATTCTGAAGTACAGCGCCATTAGTGACGAGGTTATATATTTAAACCCAATCAAAATGTCATTCTAGTTACACCGACTGCGACAGCGTGAGTTGAAATGGCTTTTTAAATAATTCCGATATACTATTTTTACCGAAATCTCACTGTTTGAACCCAACTCAAACACCACAGGTGGATGAGGTCAAATACGGTACATAAATCACAAATCCTAATGGAATGAGATTGCTTTTTGGGCAATTTATGAAAGATTACGGAAATTTGCCTCACTCTCTAATGGTTTATGAAGCGATATTACGGGGTGATCAAGTGTTGCATTAAAACTGTCTACGTCTAGTAGATGTTTTAGTAGCTTACAGAACTCAAGGCCAGTGTATTTCTTCGACGTTTTTCATAGAATAATACAGTTTGCAGTTCGACAATGCCATGTCTCTAAGTCTAAATTCAAGCAAGGGAGGTGTCACAGAAGGTGAGAATACACCGCGAACGCAAATTAGGAACCGGTCGTGAATCCTGGTGACGCAAAAATAATGCCTGTGAGATCACATAGCGAGCAAACAATCAGGATAAGTGGAAACAATATGGAAATAAAATTAAAAACGCAGTCATGAGTTGCTGCAATATGATTTGCTAATGGAATAGCCATTTGCTCTGTTGGTCATAACGTACGGTTAATATTAGGCATCGTCGTAGACAGTGAAGATTTCTCTATTCCATTGTTAGCACGTTTGAGCCGACGAGCGTGTAAAATGTCTATCCTACTTTGTCGACGACGTTTCGTTCAGTCCATTCTCTCCCATCCACAGACTGCTGTGTTTCGTCGGGTGGACTAGCCCTAATCGTTGACAATTTTTCGATAGACAGTTACCCTCTGTCAAAGCGCCATCTATATGGACATGTGGCTACCTCTCGCAGAACTCGGGGAAAACGTTTACAATTATAAATACAGTAGGTTTTTTAGGATTAGTTGAATGGGCATGAAACGACTCCGCCACTAAGTAATCCCTAAAATTGATGAACGGGTAAATTGAATCCTTATAATTCGTCTTTATAGCTAACTGTGACTTGGCTGTACAAAGCCTACACTGCAAAGTTTCTTAGTATTTTACTTAAATAGTCTTCAAGCTGCGTTACCATGGTATCGAGGAGGCAACCACCGTTTAAAGAAGCATCATCGACGACAATAAAGCTTGAACATGAGCGATTTTGTATCAAAAACACTCAACACTTGATCCGAATTTTCTCATGTGAATAATGCGCTTTCTTCAACTTATCGTTAGCAAAAGTCTCCGAAGGTCATGACCCGTGACTTCAACGATGTAACTTTCAGGTAACCCCTTACCGTCGCAAGCTCACATCGGGTTTGCAGACAAAAATGTAATAGTTGAGGAATTTTTTCTAAAACACATAATTTTGGTACTAGTTATCCTAAAAACAGCATTGGTTAGCGCTTATAATTTCCAAGTTGTTGGATTTTCAATGGGGACTGGACATTTAGGAAATTAAGTGAGTTTTGTATTCTTAGCGACCGTTTCAAAATTTCGGGGACTGGGTGATCAATTTAGTCGGTTAATTAATCAATACTGAAAACATTAAAAGCTTCTCAATTACTATTCTATGTTTACGCTTAAAATCAATCAAAGGTAAGAATGAATGTCACGTTACATCTGAAAGACAAGAGGGGAACGTAATCCTCACCAGCTGTCTAGCAAGGCATACTAGCATTTCTGGAGATGTTCAATATATCTCGCGAGACAGTCCAGCGTTTTATTTCGTTCTCAAGCACTTAGTCTACAGAGAGGTTACATTACAATTCCAGTGTGCTTCTTTTTCTCACATACACTCAAGATATTAGCTACTGGCCTTTTCTTCACATGCCCACATTGTTCAGCAGACCACGCAGCCCATGTCGCAGTCTAGTAGACCTATAGTCTAGTTTACCCTAGTTGATTGACCTTGTAGCCTAGGGCCCAGGGTCTAATCTCCGGAGCTTAGATTCGATTCATATATAGACTAGAAACTTCACCAGTCATGCCACATCTAGGTTTACTCGAGGTAATTCCTCAATTTTCGAGTCGAGTTCCAAGTACAAAGATTTGACCCAGAGTACAGGTTAAAGAAATAGCGGCAATCTACCGGTGAAATCTAATTGTGCTCCAACGTTATATTGTGAGGGTGTGCGGCTTTCATCAGGTGTTTTTCACGCTTTTCCGTGCTTTTCGATCGGCTAAGTTGTTTGCTTAAACGGAATTAACCCTGGCTGCAGGTCCTTGCTAGGGCTGTAAGATCCATTTCCACTGCCAAGCAAACATCTTAAATCTCTTATGAGGTCGGCAGACGATAACAGTCAATGACGTCATATGTGACGTCACCACAACTTGTGCACATCTTATCAACCGCAATCATTATCTTTGAAGTAACCTAACCATGTGTTTTTAGGCTGTAAAACCGACTGTGTCTCTCTAATCACTCTTGCTAGGATGGTGCTGAGGGATAAATCAGCAACGTGTGGTGGTACTGCATATATTTAGTTGCATGCATGGAATGGTTATTGAACCTTTAACACAGCTGCAAAGCACTTACCACGGAGTAGAATTTTTATCACGGTAGCGGAACTCTAATTTAGTGACCAAAGAACACTTAAGATTGCATGCGCTAAAAGAATTCTTATGATGCGCCAAGAACCTTTCTTGCCGTGGTAGGCGTGTCTGTGTTTCAGGAAGAGTGATTAGGGTTCTCTCCGGTTGAGAAAAGCTGCTCTAGCGCCGTGCTAAGCGTCAAGGGCCCCCTGTCGTCGCCACAGGCACCTTTCGGTGGCGACTGAGGGGTAACATGGAAATTGTAACAACAGGGGCAACTGAAATTAATGGGACCACAGCATGGGAACCCGAAAACATTTTATACGGCACTGCTCGCTTAAAGGCCTATGTTGAGCTCCAGGAAGCATGACTGCTCCTTGGGACATCCCATCGAATGTTTTGGTTGAATTTTACAACGGTCACAAAATACCGAGTTGTAAAATATAGGCACTATAGTCAAAAACAACAACATTCTTTACAACTTGAAGTGTTTGCACTTCCAAGAAGCGGCATCTCGTTCTTGGGCTTTGTTTCGGACCTGAATTCGTGTTGCAATAAATTTGATGATGTTGGAGTAACCCACCTAACATATTGGGTAGGGAGCTGAGAAGAACCCGCCGTGACCCGCAACAACTGTCTGTCACTTCCCCTTAGACCTCGACTGAGCTTAGAAATCATTTCTTATTTCAAAAAGACTTCACAAGATGAGACCGAATTTGTAATGGTATTAGTGTCCTAAATCAACAGTTGTTTTTGAGAGAAAGCACAAGTTACACCTTTCAGTAAGCACTTGTTCTTTTCTATGGTTACACTGTAGTCAGAATGCAGCTCTTGACTTTACACACTCGACAATGCTTTGTAAGGGAGTACAATAATCACGCGAAAATGATTCGACGATAGACCGGAAAAGTTCTAACCAAACACAGTCGTACGAATACTAATAACACAATGGCGCTTCACTCTTTCCTTGAAGCTGGTCTCACAGCAGTTACAGTTGTTTCAAACGCGAAGTCCTAAAATTGCTCAGTGATTAATTTAGATACTGTGGCTGTCGTCTCTCACTAAGTTTTTATCTTTCCTTATATTTGTTTTTTAGTAAAATTGAACTTGTAAATAGATTATCTCTGTTTTATTTACGTCAATTTGTTTGTTTTATAATTTACTTATTTATTAAATTATTTGAGGACCATCTCTATAATAGTATTTGCTAAGCATGTTTTTGTATATTTATATTCTTTCCTCGTTAAATAAAGTGAATATTATTATTATTACTGTTATTATTATTAATACCATTATTATTTAGTATTATTATTTGTTATTATTATTGGTAGTGATATTGTTATTGTATTGTTATTAGTATAACAGTTACTCCTGAAACTGATCACTTGTAGCCTTCACAGGTTTAGTGATGCTTGGGACTATTTTTTATTCGATGCCCCTATCTGTATTCAAATGCATGGACCCTGGTACTAAGATGAAACACAAAATAGGAACTTTATTCAATTTCAAATTCCACTACAACTTGATCAGTAACAATTTCTAAAAGTTTATTCATGGTATTCTGTTCAGTACAAGATGTGCAAATTTTGCGGTTCGTGGCAAGGGTTTGATTCCCACCCTTGTAACATTTGTAGTTCAACTAAGCTGCGCGGATTTTTCCTCGAAACTCGTCATAGGGCGCAAAACCGTAATTTATCCCTGCTACTTGACGTGAAGTTATGATGGAACTTTGTAGTTGTGCATCAATAAAAATTAAGTATTGAAGGGGCATTGTCGTTTTTACGACCAAAAAACGCAATTTTGAGATTATAGTTGGATGGGTAGACTTCTTAATATGGTTATCTTTGATCAAAACGATAATTTGTTGTTTTTGCGATTTTGTTGCTAATCGCCAATTCTCGTCGTCTTCCAGTCATTCTTTGAAATCAAGATTGGTGACTTTACAAGTTAGATACTCGTACATATGCGGAATGCGATTTAGTTCAGTAGCAGAGCGTTTGGCTGCAAGACGAGACTACTGCGTTGGGGCCAATGATATTCTCTTCTATAATGTCGTTATGAGGAAACGTTAAATTCTAAGGTTCGTGGCAAAACCTACACCGATTTATGAAGCACTCTATTTAAGTAACTTTGATGTTCGCTGTGCCCTTTAAATCGTATTGACCACACTTTTTAACACACTTGCAAGAAATGTTTCACGCTCACTTTAGAGAATTTCGTGGTAAAATCTTTCAGCAAAAAATTAAAGTATATTTTGTCTAAGAACAAAATACTTATTTTTACTTAAGTGCCGAAGAATTTGAATTCTTTTCGCATACAAAAGTACGGCAGCAGCGGGAGCGCGTTGGATATTAATAAAAGCTATGTAACGTAGCTAGCATCGGTGAAATACTCTGCGTAGCAATGTTTCGTTATCTCGTTGCCTTCTCCGTTTACTCAGGAAATTGAGTTTTGAAGTAAACGCGCTATATCCTTCTGATGTTATGACTTCGTATTAGTTAAAGCAATGATGGACCAGCCTTCGGCGGCATTTCTATATTAAAAGCTCCACCTTTAGGCCGTTGTAACTTACACAGATTTTTATTAGAGGTGATTAGAGCTCAGGAGGAGCTAGTATATTGTTGTCGGAGCGTCGGAATTACGGCTGGAACTCGTCAGGTTACGTTAAACGGATTTTGTTGCTGCTGGGCATTTAGGGTTTTAAAAGATATTGCTTGGTTTTAAGATGTCACATGGCGCCATGTAATACTTAACGTTGTGAAATTGGTGAAATATAACGTGACTAAGCTATCTGGTGTATGCGAGTATAGGAAAAAGTTTATTTCAACAAAAGGGTTTGTATACGTAGTCTTAGTTTTTTAAAGTGCTTTCTTCTGGGTATAATACACAGGACAGCCGTTATTGTCCCAAATAATGACCCACGGCAAAAAGCAATTCTATATTCTGAAGACGAAAGGGTAACTTTGCAGACTGTAAAAATCTTACTTCACAGATTCGGCACCTAATGCTATACATCTGGTTCAATAGCAATAAAATCAATGGATGTAATCTACAATTCGTACGATTTCCGTTGACATTGAAACAGGTCAGACACTAAGTCGTTAACGAGCTGCTTTACCTGTTGGGAATGCAACAGAAACCTTTCTCGTTCACCATGCAAAAGGAAATAGTAGTCTCTTGGTCATCAATCATTCCTCTACTACCGGTTAGTCTATCAATAGGTGGCACTGATACGTTATGTCTTAAAGTTATAAGGAACGTTGTTTAGATAAAACCGTAATTGTCCGTAGATAAGCCCCCTGATGGGCGTTTATTCGGAATATTATGCCGAATAAACGCCCATGGTGTCAAGTGTCCAGACAGTGAGGCGTTTATTCCGAAAATTTCCTTTTAGAATTCAACTCAGCGTCAACTTTTAGCCACAAATTATTCGGTTTTATGGAGCACTTATCATTTATAAAAACGAGCAAAGTGTTGGCGATCAATATATTTATTAACTTAATTAAAAAGCACTTTATGCAAAAATAGCTGATATTTTCATACCACCCGAGGCTATGGCACCGCTTACACACCCCCCCCCTTTCTCAACAAACACCCGCTCGAACGAGCCCCCTCCCCCCATTTGGCGACGTGGGCAAAAAGGTTTGCCTCAGAGAAACAAGAACAAGTCCGAGAAAACGAAACAAAAGTCCACTAAAAAGGCATAAACACATAATTCACAGCTCCGGAAGTGGTACCCCATTTTTTTCAGTTCTCCGGCTTTTTGGTTAGTGAAAGGTCCACATCTTCGGAAATTCGAGCCCCCCCCTCATATTACAGGCAGGGTGCGCGCATGTGGTCCGACTATTACCTTGAAACAGACGTTTCACACTGAGGTGAATATCAAATGTCTTTGGTTGTTTTGGCGATTCTTGAAAAATCGCGTCACGAAATAAGGCAAGAAAACACTTTTTCCTGATACACTGTGAGGGGAATAGAGTTTATTGGTATTATTCTTTTTGTTTTGATAAATTTTTTCGTTTTTGTTTTATCTTATTTTGAGGTTGGCCATTTTCGACAAGCCGACGTTGCCCTCAATTTGACTATAACTTTTTGCTCCCGTGTTGCCAAGGCAATACAGACTTTTGGAGGACAGAATTGCTAGTGCCTAAATGTGGAAATTACGGTCAGTGAAGGATTTTTTTTTAATATTTAGTGCTAAGCAACGAACACTATACATAAAATAACGGTATCAAAAAACAGAGGAGCTACGTCGACACACATATACATCCACCACTTTTCACTGCAGCATTGGAATTTATTTAGATAGAGAAAAAGTTCTGCAGACTACTTTAAGATTATTCAAATTTTTCTATAAACCCAATTTTTAGGTAATAAAAACTGATGACAGTCAAATAGTATAGTAACAAGTGAATGACATCTTGAATATTTGGAACCAGACGTCTTGTTTTAGAAGAATAAACATTTTTACATATTAAGAAAAAACAAGTTAGATCTTGCGATTATCACTCTGATATTTTTCCAATTAAAACGATAGTTTTTGTGATGATTGTATTTATTTTAATATTTCCTCTGACGAATATTTGTCGTTTACAAGAACTACAAGCGTGCTAGTCGATGACATTGATTTTGTAAGCGCTATGCAGAATATTATGTAATTGTCTGTCACTACTACAGTTTTGCTTTCAAATTTCTTTATCAAAGATGAAACCCCACTAGATGTATTTGGACTTGGTTGCTTGGATTACAGAATTTGCAAACGATATGTAAAATTTGTTACGTTCACAGCTCCTAAAATAGTAGATATTACAAGGAATATATGGATCAAAAGTGCTTTTTAAATCTTTCAGTACGATTTTTTTCTGTAAAATTATTTGCTGTCCTTAATTCATGAAAAATACTCCAAAAAGAGATGTAACCACAGAAAATCATAAATTTACTATCACGTTCTAAACAAAGTGGCCACGCATTTTTTGTGCACATAACGTGTGCCAGTGACCATCTAGGATTTAAAAAAAACATAAGGTTCAAGTGTTAAGATGTTTGAAGAACCGTGTCATTCTTTAGCGGTTCATTCGTTTCAGAAATGTTTGCACGGCACTTGAGTTACTAAATTAATGTGGAGTCCAGAGTCATTCCTTGCTTTGGAAAGTCGCAATGCAAGGTAACATTTGCGCAACTTTGATGATCATTGTTTGATTTGTGTCTGTCATTACAGTACATGGCTTTAACTCTTAACAAACAGCTACATTAAGGGGATGCCATTGAACGTGTATACTGGTCTCTTAATGGAAGACTCTAAAACAGCACACTATTTCAACGAAAACCTTTTATCTTGCTTCGTATGTGAGAGCTTGGGGAGGTTATTTCAAAGCTCCCAGCACTGCCCCCCAACCCCCCCCCCCTCGCCGGGCCATAGGTGAGGTGCCTTGGCCACACCGACTGTGGTGATTCAACCAACATCCCGTGTTAAATTTGCCAAATTTATACGGGATTTCAGTCATTCCTTTGCCTTGAACAAACGGTTGTGGAAATAAATAACGTTGACAAGAGCCATGCGGCTGGTATCTGACGAGTTCGTAACAGGCAATGCGATTTATTTTGCAGATTTACCAGTGGTAGAGTGAGCAGTTTGTGATGAGCAAAAGAAGAGAGTAAGACGATACCTGCAGTCGAGGCACCCAAAGCAGACGAGTTACCTGCAGAACATTGGATGTTCCACCAATCATTCTTAGTGTTTACCACTGACACCTATCGGCAATTGTTGGAGTACTAAACCTGCATCATGAGCGATTTCATTCAAAAACTGTTTGGACCACGTGGCGGGCATCAGTTTAGTCCACAGCAAGCCCAGTTTATGCAAAAGTCGCATGCCACAGAACATTCAAAGAAATGGAGTGATTTCTGTAAGTATGTGATGGCCACTTCCCGTCTTCGCTACGCTCAATGCCGAAATCAATGTCTTGCATGCTCGTCGTCGCGTCTTGTGAGAGCTACGTTTCTGAAACTGTTGTTTCGTTAATAGTTTCAGCTGTAACCGAAATTCAAAAAAAAAACACTTATGGTAGGTGTGCAGTAGCGTGCAGAGGTTTGGTGATGCCGGGGGGGCGATTTTTTCATTGGACGCCCCTCCCTCTACTCAAGTGAATGGACCCTGGTACTGACAAAAGTTAAAAAGATGAGGCATAAAAAGAAACCGCATTCAATTTAATTGCAAATGAGTCGCAATTTCAGAAAGTTTATTCATACTGACGCTACTGGTGGGGTGCCAGTTTATGTTGGTTTACTTTTCTGTGCTCACGAGAGGGCGCTACAATCTGACAATATAAAACGCAACGCGAACGGAAGGTGATAACACATATTCTAAACAGGCAAAACAACCACCTGAAAATTACTTTGTTTTAAGACGCGTGGCTTTATAAAATTGATCTCAACCTATGTTGTGACCAAATTACAAGTGATTCCGGGTCTTTGGATGAAGAACTGACGGTTGGGTAGTGTTTAAACGCATGGTGTGCACATGGTACAGTCTAGTCGACTGACTGAAGCCAACTTATTGGGTCTCGTCTTAAGCAATAATCAATTCTCAGTTCTTCTTTAACCCAGGTCATTTCTAATCCTAGTGAGAAGCAAGTTGAGATCAACTTCACAACCGTAAGGGGTCTAAATCAAACTTTGTTTTATTGAAAGGTGGGTTTATTTGTTGTGGTTTTGATAAAAGACTTTGGCTATAAACTGTCTGAGTTTCGAAGATGAGGAAAAAGCTGAATGTTTCCCCTGATGTATTAAAGCGGAGCATTACTGAACCTTTCCGTCACATAAAATTCTTCGTTTTTATAACGTAGTAATATAGTATTGAATTCATCGCTTTGCTCATTTAAAAACGCAGCGCCGGGAGCTTGCGCAAAGCGTATGAAACTCTAAGAGTTTTTAAATGACCTTTTTTGTGCACGTTAAAATGTGCTTTTTCAATGCGCACAATGGCGTGTTCAATGCGTATAAATGGTAATAAGAATGTTACGGTATGCATACCTATGTACGCATATTTTATTTCAGTACGCGTACTTCATTTCAACTACAAATGCTGAAATTCAGAGAGTCTTGCCCATATTTAAATAGCGAGCTTGTTAAAGAATGCGTAATTGACTTTGTAAGGAAGTAGTAAGCTTCAAATTATAATGTGCATAAAAATTCAGTTAATTATGACTTGCTTAAGGATGCCATTCATTCACGACGCTAATTGTCCGTGAGAGATGTTTGTTGGTTGACAACTCTAACAGAGAAACTTTATCCTAATACCTCAAAATCGATTGAAATCCTTACCCTTACAAAGAATTTGGAGAACCTCCCGGTTCTGTTCGTAGTCTTTGATTGGGCATAATTCAATACGCATACAAAAATAAAGCATAGGCCTACTAATTATACTTATGCGCTGAATAAGCAGTTGTGTGCCTTGAATAGGCTACTCGTTTAAGAACCATTTGACGCTTCATACAAACGTGCCTATGGCCGTCTTTGCAAGTAGTGGGAGTATGTCCTTCGATAAAACTGACCTCTGTTCCTATGACATACACTTTGTTGGTCAGCCTAAAAGGACACCTGTTGGCAGCTAACGTAATACCTTGCCATCCCAGTGTCTATCGATTAAGCGATTAAGTTATTTATGATTTGGTCTTCGGCAGTAATTTAATGAGTCACTTTACACTAGGCTTTAATAATCAATCAAAGATAATTGTATTTTGACGTCTTTGAGAGTTGATGTACAGTTTACTGTTGCCCAACCCACGAATTAAGCGACATCAGTTTCAGTGCTGAAAGTACGGTACACCTATTTCCACAAACGTTTATCTTCCGTTGTTTTATTTATGCATCATATATTCTGTTATTTCCCTAACTTTTCTCGTCACGCGTATGATATTTTGTCGTCATGTATGAACGTTGCTCATGTATGTGTGTTTATATGCTTGTTCGTGTGTGTCTGCGTGCGTGCGTGTGTGTGTGCGTGAGTGCGCGTTTTCGCGTCTGTGTGCGTGCGCGTGTGTATCTGAGTGTACATACATGCATGTATTAATGCATATACATACGTATATATGTATGCATGTATGTGTGTAAGTATGTGTATATGTAAGCATATCTGTGCGTATGTGTTGTGCCTAGTGCGTTTGCATGCGTATCACATAGGACGCACATTTTCCGATTGATATGTACATGTTACTTGCACATAACATCTGGCAAGTGGTCTATTGCGTTTGGTCGAACTCGGACACCCGTCAAACCCATATTCATCAGCGTCGTCGTCTTCGTAGTCGTCTTCGTCATTACTACCATCATCATAATTATCTTCATAATCGCTGGTATTAACATAACGCTAGTGCCATCATAATTATTGTTTTCGTTTGGCTTATCATGTCTCAATATCTCATAATAGATTCCATCGTCGCCAGGGGACCTTCATGAGTGCAGTGAACCCCTTTAACATCACTGATGCATGATTTTACAAAAGCAAGAAAGCGCATGCACTGATTTCATCTTGAATGCTCCTCGGAAAAAGGTCCCCTAATTAAAAATGTTGTATAATTCAACCTCCGCCGGGAGGACCTCTAAGTTTGAAAGAACATAGATTAAGTAATTTTAGAAACGACAGAAATAGAGTGGCAATTGATTATAATCCATCAGAGGTGTCCCTGAGGAAACGAACGAAGTCTTTTATGAGAATTTGATTACCTGGTAGTCCATTATGCTCGCCTGTGACTACTTACTTTGTAAACCGATTGTTGCACGTTTCAAACATTTACTTGTTTCGTTAACTCCTTGACAATAAGCTAGTTCGATAATAACGGTTTTCTCAAAGTAACGGAGTACCGCATGAAAAGTCATTCCGACAGGAACTGTCGGTTTTTCGCCTGACGTCACTCTATTAGCCAGTTTGAAAAAATGTGGTCTAGTCTTGATGGCACTATGAGGCCAGACTGTCCGGCTACTGTAGTATTTGAAAGGTCTTGGGTTCAAGTCCTCGCTCTGCACGTGCAAGCTTTAACCACGTGACAAGGGTCTGCGTCATGAAAGTGACTTGTGACTTTTGGTCTTACATTTGATCCATATTCACAATTCAAGGTTTTGAACCGTGACGTCATGCTCATGATTGATCTCAGTCACTTTGGTGGGTCACCACATTTATACAGCAAAACCTGTGGCTGTGAGCGGGTTTTGTGAGAGGCTATTCCCCTTCCTGAACACCAGATGACAGGATGGCAGCATTGCTACATTATCTAAGTTGGCCTTAAATTATTACTCAGTCAAAATAGATTCCTGGCCTTCGCCAGAACAGCCCCTACTGGAGTCTACAGGTTGGCGTATCACGGCATGTCCAATCTTACTTGCCGAGCAGTCTCAAGCAATGACAAACTGCCACTCGTTTGGAAGATTAAAAATCAATGCTTCCCGTATTCAAATTGCGCACAATTTTGGGGATTGAAAGGTCTGTTAGCTCGTTATTGCTTGAGAGCAAGTACAACGAATCCGCACTGCGGTAGTGGTCATCGGAAATTCGTCTTCTTGGCGGAAAACAGGTTAAGAGCTGCTTTAATGAAGTCTGAACAGCTTTAAATCGATGTACGTTATGACTCATTTAGCACGAGTATAAAATGCAGAAAATTACTGAACTTACTTGAGATGAAAATTAACGTTTCGCCAACCTCTGTTGACTTTTTCAAATCTGTGCGACATCTGGTGGATTCGGTCGGAGTTCGGAAAATCGGCGGGAAACTTAAGTCAGAATCCTGTCTTAGCAGAGGTTGGCGAAACGTTCAAGTTAGTTCCATAGGCGGATTTAGGGGGGGG
>NMRA01000637.1:0-60524 GCA_002633005.1 Phoronis australis | reverse complement strand
GGGGGGGGGATCAAACTCAATTTCAAGTGTCAAATTCGGAACACGGCGCATTCGCAACGGAACTATGGCTAAGTATAGGCTCTCCCGCGGTATCCCAGGCCACCGGCAGTGGCGCTGCGCACTACGACTCCGTTTTCGTCGTCTGCTCCACTGTGCAATGAAGAAAATTTACTTCATTTTGTAAAGAAAATGGAACCTGAGTGACGATGAAAATACAGAAGCTGCTGGTAAGATGTGAATTTTAATCGAAGCCTTAGTGAATCACTCAGAAACTCGCAATACTCTCTTTGTCAAACCTTATCTTAAGACGATTTCCAAAGCAATGCCAACACGAAAAACGGATTTGGTCTTTTGGGCATTTGAAGACTATTTTAAATACGACAAATTTGTTAAGAATTGATGGCACAAAATATAAAACGTATAGCATTACGAAAAGAAGTAGGTTTCGCGCGCAAACGCTGTGAACCATAAACAAGTAGGTCTTTTAGTAGGAGTTTGGTAGTTAAATCGTGGTGGTGTAGTGGTAACGCACGCGCTCTCTATGCGCCAGGTCGTGAGTTCGAGTCGTTGGTGCGTGCAGCTTTTCCTGTTGGACACACGTTCTCCTTGTTTTTTTTTTCCTTTTGTTCTTAGATAATACTTCAGGAATCAAGGAAAATGCTTGATTTTTAGAGGTAAAAACAGAAATTTTTTTCCCCCATTCGGTGCTATGCGCATCTACAATCGTGGTTCAGTTTGCGCAAATGCTTGCAACCGGACAAAATGTTGGGCCCCCCTTGTAATATCCTAGATCCGCCACTGAGTTCAGTAACGCCTCACAATTTTCTACATATCTGAACAAGTTTTTTATTTGCTAGTTTATATCTAGCATATTTTATTTTTCAAGCAAAAAATATTAAATGGTTTTAATTTGAGCTAATGTTGATTTTCCCGTTCTATGATCCCTGAGTTTTTTTTTGTTTTTCAAGGTAAACATGTCAGCGAGAATGTTCTATTTGACGCTAATTCAAAAATCAAAACTTATCGCGTCTTGGCCGCCAATCCAGTCAGCTGTCCGTCTCATGTGCATATGGAGACACTGCTGACGCTGGTCTATATCTCGAAAAAATGAACGATGGAATTCTTCAGAGACAGAAAAGCAGTGAACACCATTTGCTCCCAGAAAATCTATTTCTTGTTACTCAAAATTCAGAGTATTTTATGAACCTTTTTGAGTGCCTAATAATTATAGCTTTCCCAGAGGCAAGTATTGTGAGTGGACGCACCTGCATCAATCGTTAAGTTCTACCTTCAAAATCACTACCTGAAACGTAAATTAAAAACCAAGGTTATCCAAACACACAAAATATTTATCTAACCAATTCTATAGCAAACAAATGCTTTAGAACGTTGCGTCGTGTACAAAGAACGTCAAAAAGAGGTAACCAAGAGATAAGCGTATTGGCAGAGTTGTCCATCCTTTCAAACAGTATCATTAACCACAGGTGAGCTGTTAATTCAGTTCCATAGTAGAAACAACATGTCAAATGGCTAGAGCTTACTGAAACAATTTGACTGAGTTAAACTTATGGAGACATGGAACATGTAAGTTTAGCTGACTTCGGAACATCTTAAAGGTAGTTGATGGGATTCAAATGATATTGTACTTAATATATGCACTGTTCTCCAGGACAATGTCAGGAATAGTTTTAAAGTGTTCCACATGAGGGAGTGTCAAAAATTTATTTGGTCTTCCAGAATTTTTTAAAAACAATAGTTGCTTAAAACTAATGGGTATTCAAGATTTAGAAAAATGTAACAGTGTTTTTTGAGATTTCGTCTTGACTATTTATAACACATTTAACTTGGTCATGGTATGATTACCACTGTTATGTTATCAGTGTACCTTTCGTTTTTGGTAAATTTCAGTAAAAAGACATGGTCACGTGATAAAAAATAATGACTGATTTGCGTAAAACCAAAGACTGAATTTTGTAGACTATACTTTGACAAAACATGTCCTTTAACACAGTTTAATTTTACACCTTTTCAGCTTAAATGCACGGGCCATTCGATACGCCGATATTTCGTGATCTCAATGTTCAGCACCTACGTTGAACGGAAGCGTTTTTCAGCAGGCCTATGTGTCCATCCCCTTTGTACGGGCATTCTTAAACTCGCCACTTCACGGTGCTTGACTTTTTGATGTGAATTTACCAAACCAATGTATCGATCTTTGACTTTTCAATATATTTGATTTAGTTCAGTTTTTGAAATCGATTCACCTGCGTCAGCCTTCCTGTCTACGACGCTGGGTGGTGTGATGGCTCCCACACGAACGCCGCCAAGCGGTTGAAATGTTAAATCTCTTTGCCCCCGGAGCTGAAAAGAGATCGGAGAATTCTCGCTGAAATCCCTAACAAGACACGTTTTTACATTTTCCAACGTTTTACAAGATAAGATAACATTTTGCAGTTACGCACGTGGGCTTGTAAATAACACAAAATGTCAGCGCATATCGTGTTACCTGCGACACCTGTTGTCTTGATTCAACACATTGCTGCTCAGTCTTTTATGGTATTTAGTTTTGCCCTGATAAGATATTACCGTGTTTCCTTATTACTCTCACCACTAAAGTTCAATATCGGACAAAACTTTAACGATTTACGTCTCTCCACTTCAATCTGATTGAGAACGTCATCACGCGACTTAAGAAGAAAGCCAGTAAAAGTCTGCTGGGCGAGTGTTGGATGATTTTAATCTCACTTCTGTCACTTCCGGGAGAGAGCGCTTCTTTAGTTCACTGCATTTCCTTCTGCTCTTAAAGACAAGCTTACAAATGTTATTCTCTTTCAACTTATGAAACTGTCTGTTACTTCTTTAACACTGGTTATGAACTCTCTATAATAACTCTTTGTGACATTCACTTTCTCAACACGAGACAATCTTATTTAAAATGTTGTTTAGTTGATGAATAACTGCCCCCGGCTGCCCCAGTTCAATTCACTGTAGAAAACGCGAATACATACAACTCCGCAGATGTCTACATATTCATACTTAGTGATGTGTTTCGATAATTGAGAATATGTTCTGATCTTTCGAACACAAGCCAGCCTTATGAATAGCTCTTGAATTTACTTAATAAGAAATACTTTATGGGTTAAATGTACGTAGGCAAATTTGAACTGTGAATCTACACTGCTTACAGTTATATTACTTAGTTTTGCGTCCACACGTATTGTTTTTGTTTCGTTTTTTCCCGTCCACACGAATGTCGTAATAGGACCGAAAACGCAATTTTTTCTTTTCGAAAAGTTTTTAAAATTAAAATTTTTCACCTGTCCAAGCGAGAACTGTGAATACGACGTTTTGAAAAAGTTGCGCTTTCGCCTGTATTCAGTGAATCCTCCCTGGATATCGTTATCGAACGGTTATGTCCACTCATCATATCCACTGAATTCATTTTGTCTATAGACATACGTGAAACATTGTAAAAATGGCCAACTTTTGTGCATAAGGTTTGAGATAACCGTAAAAGATACGGTAACTACTTCCGATCAGCTAATACACGGATTTCTAAGTGGGCCCAGTCGGAAAAGTCAAAATACAAAGCGGATATCTACAATTGAATTACAAAGAGTGATCATGTGCTGAATAAAATTACAAAAAGATGACAAACGCTCAGGAAAATTACGTGTACGGCGAGGAGTTACGATTGAAAACACACATCAAGCTGAACCTGTTGTTCTAACGACGTACCTACTCTCGGAGTTTCGTTTGAAGACGGAAATTGAGCGAATTCGACTACAGCAAGAACGATAGACTTCGGAAGCGCTCTTCCGGCAGAGTATTTTTTAAACTCCGTATTTGATGAATTTACTAACGACACGTTTATATTAGTGTGGGCTATTCGAATGGACGGGAAAATTTTGATAACGCCGACGCAAGTTGCGCAAACGCAAGTTGCGCAAACGCAAGTTGGGTTTTCGGGCGTACTGGCTCTGTCGTGTGGACGGCAAAAACAATACATGTTCGTGTATAGGAAAAATCTTTGAAAATGTACTGTAAAAGTTGCGTTTTTAAATAAAACCGGAGTCGTATGTAGACAGAGCTTTAGTAGATACAGACGGAGTATCTACAGTAAATCAAATTGGAATGGATTTCTGTCTTCTTTTTCTAAAAACATGTGTGCAATCGTGTGGATAGGTCTTTAATTTTCCCCGATTTGAGCAGACTTTTCACTTCAGCGAAACCGCGCGAAAATGTGTCATTTTCTAAATGCTTTTTGCAAAACGTGCGGTTGGCGATGGAGTACGGGCGACCACACATATAATGCTAGTAAAAGTGTTTAGTTAAAGAAGCTGACAATGCAATGAAATGTCAGCCAAGATTGAAGACGAATGTACATGTAAGTATATCTGCAGCTTACAAAAGTAAAGCTTATAACCTTGAAGTTAGATTTTGGTACTATATTTCCTTTTTCAGTACACTGCTGAGAAGAAATTGGTGTTCGGTTCACATGCCTTTGAGTCTATTTGTTCCTCGTCTCCACTATGGGCACCAACACTGTATATTGTGTAATAAAACATGTTTCTTATATGCCGTTATGAGGCATCCGAAGACTTGGGTGCTTCTGTCTCGGTCACGGCTGTTCGGATTATTGAACGTAGAGTGGGCCATTGCGTAGAGCCATAAATTACAAAAATCCACGTTAAATTGATATATGAAATATGGGTTTAACACCAGGCAGTCGACACGTGTATCGTGCATTGGTCACTACATTTTTGTCACTTGATTGCTTCCCGGTTTACACCCTAGATGGCGTTGCAGCTACCTGTTTACGTTGAGACTGTGGAAAACGGTATGTTCGTGATAGAGAAATGAGGTCGTATTTTTGCGTTTTCACAGAAAATGCTAAACTATTATTTCCACAATTCAACGTGGTCCCCACACAACAGTGAAGGCGATATTTCTTAATTAACACATAAACAAAATGTCACTACGATAACCCTTACGTAAAGTAAACATTCCGACTCTTGATGTGCACGGCAACTAGTGTTGAGTTTACACGGTAGCACACGGGTAATTTATTGACGCTCTAATACATGTTAAATGATGTGGAATGTGTCGCATATATTCAATTATATTACATTCATCATATGTTGTGACTTGTGCTACTGACAAAACGCACGTATGCCGTAACAATCCACGTTAAAACAAAACGAGGAACATGCGTAAAAATGACGTTACGTCGGCGTTTCAATTCAAAAGCACCGATAACTGCATTACAATTGTTGGCCTAATGATGTTTAAGCGTCAGGCCGTCAGTGCGAGCACTTTTTGGGTATATGAAAATTCACTGACGTCGTAAACCTTTTAACCTTAAGAGAAATGTTATGGTTTATTGCTAGAACAGAGGCTGTGAATGTTTTGAATGGGCAATAAAAGCAGCATTAACACTTATCTTACATGCATCCTTTCACTGGAACAAAAGCCGAATATGGAAAATCTAAATTTTGAAGATTCTGTTTAGTTGACTAAAATCTAAGTAAATATTGTTTCCGAAAAGTTATATCACGTGATATTCCCAGCAGCGGATTCAGGTTGGCCAAGGGACGCATGCCCCGCTCCCTAAAATTCCTTCAGATTTCATTTGGCAGTACGTGGTTGCGAATATTTGACGGGCAAAATCCTTGCTCATACTCTGCGGTGCCTCACCCCCCAACTTTTAAAAAATTCTGGATCCGCCCCTGATTCCTTATCGTGATAACATACCCTTTCCGTTACCAACTCCTCAACTGACTGGCAATACCTACTTCACGAAGGAATTTCGAATTCGCAGTTTTAGAGTTGGCTAACCCCTGAATAAATTCTGATGCGTTTTCTTCAGTCGTTGACGGTTTCTATGTTCTTATTAGTCATGGAAGTAGAATCCTTTCACGGTAAGGAATATTATGAGAACGATTTTTCTAAAGTAGTCCCATAAGCATGTCGATATGCAACAATTAATGTGCGAACTTTAGTCTTTACAGCAGACAGACTTCAGCCGAACAGTTCTCAAAAAAGTTTTACGCGACGATCATTGTCTGCCTTTAATTTGCCTCCTGGTGCCTGTTAACTCCAGACGTGAATACTAGGCACATTCGACGGCATTTTGAGAGTCACGTGACTTGCTGTAATAATTGAAGTTTGCACGCGCGGACTTATGAAACAACTTAGAGGAAAATTTGAGGCAACGAAAATACCTGACGTGTTCCAGATGATTGTGTGCATAATACTGGATTACATTTACATCACGTACGAGATATTTATATCGTAGTCGACTGCTATCTAGGACTATATCGTGCCCATAACGTTTACAATGTCTTCATCGCGTGGGTGATATTCGTATACGCTTGTATGCTATTTATATAGTGTTCACCATTCTATCGCGTATTTCCAGCTTACTAGCCATCACTTTCTACATATGCTGTACTTCAGTTCATGTTTAGTTCATGCTCGTTGGGTCCGCCGTTGGCGAAACAGGCCATCCATTAAAACACTGATAAGTCCGACCTTCATCATAAAAAACAACTTATGATTTAGGCCATTTACCGTCATGAAATTGGTCTCAAATTGTTCCTGAATCAAAATGATACCGACTTCAGGCCCTCGAAAGAACTGATAATTCGTTGTTCTTCAGACAAAGCTCATAAATTGATCGAAAATTGTTTGAGTTTAATCTGACCTGTCAGCTCTTTCCGAGCCCAAAGATAACTTCTAAACTGAGTATGGAGCAAGCTCAGACTAATTTTACATTGGTAAGTGACCTAAATCAAATTTAACTTATTTTTTAAATGGAAAGCATGGTTAAAATAGGCCATTAGTTCAGAAAGTCGACTATCAATTGCCCCTATATGTTTTAACCGTATCAGTACTTCATAGTGTACCAACTGTGGTAAACATCATTTATTTATTTTTATATATTTATTTGTTTGCGTATGCGAGAAAATAATTGAAAAATAACACTAAATTTATGTGGCGATTTTGGTTTTCATGTATATATGCGACGCACCACTCAAACGCCCAACACTCCTCCAAAACTTAATCTAATGGTGAAGTTTGTCCGCAATGCCATTACAGCAAAAGAACAAGCACGGGTCTACCTCGCATAAACAAAAATGAAAATGCGTTATTCTTTAATAAAAGGCGTTTCTACGCACTCAGATCACTGCCTTGCTATGGTCGTAACAAAATGACGTGCGTTCTGTTGGCTTAGTTCTATTTTGAACTACGCCACTGTTCTTTCGAGGTGTAATTGCAATTGACCACGCCAAGTGAAATAGTATTGTGTTTTTTGTTATTGCAAGGGTTGACGCGACTGATTGTGAATGAGTGATAAATCGTGTTCATTTTCGCCGAAGGGAAATGTGCTAAGGAAATCACGCATCCCTCAACTACAGATCACGTTTGTCCTGTCGTGACAGATTCCATTTGCAGACTGAGCACGTAATCAATGTGAACTTAAGTCATAAAAAGAGTACTATCACAAGAACACAAGATATCTGTGAGACAACAGAGTATACACCAAATTTGCAAAATCACTGAGCGCAGAAGCCAGGACGCACCATGGTTTTGTTACGTCCTCGTAGTTGGCAAGAATTATTGTAAAACCTTCTCAACAGGGGTGCTTCAGTTCGCTCTTATATGCAAAATTACTCATTTCAAAGAATGACAAAATAAATAGCTAAGTACCACCCGAAAACTTTGAGAGCTGGCAGAATACATGCTTAAACTAAACTATGACTCCTTCGAATACATGACGTAATCGCGAATAAAAAGTGGTTTCATTGACAGTGAGTAAAGTGTATTCAAACTGGAGTCTAAATTAGAGCAATTAGAACGGTCAGGCACCAGGGCTGTCATTTCTGTCTCATCTGTTTTCTCGGATACGGAGAACGACTGCTGTCGTCGAATAGCATTTCCTCTCCTTTTGTGGATTTATGATGAAGTGTTTGCTTTAGAGAGCATTTCTTTATTTTCTATGTTGTAAACTAAATCAAAATGGGGCTATGACGCCACATGTGGCGCGGTTTGGATCTACTCAAAATGTCACGTAGGCTACACAGCGTTACTAGTTCACGAGTCACTTTGCATAAGAGGCCAAGACTTGAAACAAACTGAACAGCATTGCGTTTGCTTTCTGAAACGTCTCCTGTCCTACCGATTGTGGAGACACAGAACATCGTCTGCACCAGTTGAGCACCTGTGAATTCTTAATTTAAAAAATATCATGAATTTTAAACATCCACCTCGGGAGGATTTTCAGGGATACGTGTGAGGTTGTCATTTTGCCATTGGTTGAAAGGTTTATTGAATTTCCATTATATAGAATGAGCGTGGTTTGCCAGTCAGCTTTGGCAAACAAACCACATGCAGGGCTATTGTAGTTGGCCAGCATTCCGTTGTACAACCAGTTCACTTGCGAGTACCATTTTACCGCTGTCGACCTACGTAACACGCTGTCAGCTGCTGTTGTTATACACTTGTAATATTCAATCGCTTACTTTAAAGGTCTAATACGTCCTCACAATGCGATAAATAACCAGTCTATTAAGACTTACGCGACACTTCCTCTGGGCTCTATCGACTTTTGACGGACAACTGGCATTGTATCGGCGTGGACTCTGATCTGTTTTTTCTGCTCCACTAGACCAGGGTTACCGGCAACGCGATCGCAGGTTTTAATCAGTGGAGTCGGGTTTGGCCTTTAGTCGTGTTAGAAAAGACGGGTTGATCTAGATGTCGAGACGAGGTTGATTGGGACTGTGCGCACGGGAAGACGGACTTGTTATACTCAAGATATTGAAAGTTGGGCTGTTTGTCTTCCTAGTCGACATTCAGTGGTCACAGTGGCTTGAATATTTTGACGGGCGCCGCGGGATGCTGAAAGGACCTGGCTCTTGTTGTTGAACAGTCCGTTACGATACGCCAATGGCATCAAGTCGGAAACAGAAAGAAGTGGAGTCATACTGTAAGTATTATGCGTGCCACGTGATGCAGTGGAGTGGTCTCGTTACTGACCGTCGGGTAATTCTGTTGGAGGACTACAGCCCCCAGGGTCATGCACTGCACTGAGTTTATCTCTATGTCAAACTGGTGATAAACTGGTGAAGAGTCCGAATGTCAGCTTCATTTTGGTAGGACTTTTAAAATTAGGGCGCACCACCTCCCAGGTCGAGGTCTGCCGAAATACCCCTACCTTTGTTCTATGTGATGGTCTGGTCAAAAAAAGCCGGTTTGCCGGGTGCCCATGGCACGTCCTTTTTTATCGAACATTGACAGTAAAACTGTTTCAACAAAAAATTCACAAGTGCAGCTCGGGAGTGTATCGTACGTCCACCGATACTAGTATGAAATAAAGTCCATTGGAACCCGAATTCACTAGTCACACATGGGCAGCCACTTGTTTCTATTCCTCGTTTTCATTTTTTATTTTTAAAAAATCGCCCCTCACGTTTCATTCATCACCTGACGTTAGAAAATGGGCACTAACCCCTCATGCACTGGCGCACTAACCCCTCATGCACTGGCGCACTAACCCCTCATGCACTGGCGCACTAACCCCTCATATGCACTGGCGCACTAACCCCCAGACACACGGGGTAGTAGTCTCCTGGCCCAAAAAACCTGCATACGCTGAATGAGAGAGTTTTGGGTCACCATTAGCGCTCCCGGTCCGTCCCTTTGGTCCATACCGTCACAACACTTGAGCTGCCTTGTGGAGCATTTGTTTATAGTGTTCGGACTTATGATCGGGGCTATTAGGTCAAACCCACAATAGCATCGATCTGATATTTAATTGTCGGTGATTGGTATAGGGTTACCTTTTGTTGGTGACAGTTGTTGACAACAATGTCGTTCACAGTCACTGTTATTGGATCACACGCGCATTTAACGGCGGACAACAAACATGATATTGTGTTAGGGTGTCAAGGAGCTGTCTGTTGCCCATACATATTGAGGGTGGATGCTTGTTTCCTGTCTTCAACAACAGGTGGTGATGATGTTGAGTTGGAAGCGCATCGCTGTCGCATTGTTTCCAGGCCGACGGCGTTCTCTTTGACAAACGCGAAATAACTGCATAGACGTCGCATTTTTTCCTTAAAACTTATTGCTATTTCTTGATGATATGTTCCTTTATCAAGTTAATAAGCACTCTCGTACGAACAATCTGAAAAATCCAAAACATGAAATGTTTTGAGTTAAAATTTACAAACGCGAGCAGCAAAGTTTAGATGTTAATATAGTCTGGAGTACTATATTGGGAAGGTCAAATGTCGTATATAACATATTTGGTTCAAATCGGGTTAATGACCTCGAATTATCTCGCAGGTGTCTGTGTCTCCTTGGTGAAGGAATGGACTTTAAATTGCGATCATAGTAAAAACGTTTTAGTATAATGATCTGTGGTTTTTTCAATGCCTCCCTTCGTTGGCTAATCTAAAACATTAAACATTGATAAGATTTATCTCTAGATTTTACTCTTCCTTTCTCGTCATTGACTATGCGAAGCTGTTTTTAAAGTTCAAGATTCATGTATAGAAGTACCTGAAATGCGAGACATTTAAGTTTTCATCTACATAGGTTTAAGAACTTTTAGACGTCTGGGCAATGTGTCTATACAGTTGCTGTCGTAGTTGGTGCGTGACTGCGCGCTCTCACTTCCGTAGCGATGTTCCAAAGCGGTTCATCAGCTCGACCATGTTGTAAACAAATAGTTTAAAACCTTGTCCATTAAAAATTGTACTTTTCAACGTAAGTCCCTGGACAAACGCTTAACTTGAAACCCCTTTTCCCTGTCTCTCCCCTCGCACTGGTATGTACGCAACCTCTATGCTCACTCTATGTTAGACTACTTTGCAGACAAATATCAACGAAGCCCACGATTGCTCACATTTCATAATTGTGTTAATTGGATAAGAATTCTTACTACGTCTCGTCTAATCCACTTCACTCCCTCGCTTTCTTTTCTCTGGAACCTAACGTTGGAGATAATTTAGTGAATAATGCGACTTCACAACAAAGACACTTGGAGATTATATCGTGTGACAATTAACATGAGAATATCTTCGTGACGGCTGCCTAATGACTAAAAGCAAATATTGTTGTTCGCCTGCGAGTATTTGTCTGAGTTCTAATCGTGTTTTTCATCCTTCTTGATATAAACGTCATTGCAGCACCACACCACCATGCAGGGTTCGCTTGCACGACTAGCAATTAAAATAGAAAATAAATCAAATCTCTTATCGTTTTTCTTTGATCGTAAATTTACTATTGGCAGAGTTGACAGCTGCGATTCAAGGCCTTTCACGCCACGAATCTTCACGGTAAGGTGCGACACCTTCATGAATTGACTACCGCTGCAATGAGGCCGCACGAAGAGTCACGTACCCCCTCCCGCTCCCAAAATATGTGAAACGTCGGGATGCCGGACGAAACCTTAATGATTCGTTTACCCTTGTGAACGTTATTTTTACGAGATTGATTTATTCTGCTCATTGAGCTCTGTCTTCGCAATCCGATTGTTGTATACCATTGTTGCTTACAACTCGGACAGTCAAGACGAGTGTGTGATTTGGGCGTCGTTGAAAGCGGTCATTTATGGTTTGTTGAATTTAATACTAGTCCAACGTCCACCATTGTCTTACACACGTGGAATAAAATCGGATGATGAAGTGAGGGCCCTGTGTAGGAACGCACTTTTTCCGTGTCACTTGTAAACCATTGCCTTGGTCCTCGGTCCTGCTTTGCCACACTGCCTGTCTGCCTTCCAACCGGCCCGCCCGCTGGCCCCCGCCCGTTGACACAGCTTTCAGTTACATTACAGAATGTTTTCTTTTTTGTACGCATCAATGCCCGCTGGACAGTCTTGTTAAAGGCAACTTGTCGATTGTTGTTCGCTTGCCAAGAAAAAATTGGAAATAGTTTACTTTGTTGCTACTAATTTTTTATATTGTAGTTTGTGCAAATATGGTGTAATGTCTAATGGCGCTTTCTAGCGAACGATGTTCCCGTGCCTCTGCGAGTCTGTCCATCGTCAGCGAAGTCCCCGAACTATCTCATTGTTTGTTCCTTTTATCTTCATTTCTCACATTCCTAAATTGAGGTCATAACTCATCCATGCCACTTTTGCGTTCCGTTGGCCGAGATATTATCTATGGTAAACATGAAAACAAAATTAAAATTTTATCAATACTGCTTCATATCTAGGTGCGATGACCCGCCAGCTCAAAAACTGATATCTTAAAGGTACGTTATATATTTTGGCGACCGAAAACGCTTTCTTTTGCTTTCAGTATTCCACCATTGATTGAGTGGAATTTAACTGCTGCAGCTGAGTGTCAGATTGTGACCGCGAGTGTTGCAGGTTCCATTCCGCCCTGACGCAGTTTTCTCGCCGACTATAAAATGAACACTCGTACAATAATGGAAGACTTAGCTTCCCGTTTTTTTTTGTTTTTTTTGAAGACGGTGTTGGGTAGTTTCTATGCAGTGTCCAATGGCGACATTAAACCATATATGGTGACCCCTGGTGGTCTATAATGTTGTTACTAGACGGTGTTCCATGGTGATACTGTAATGAATGTCCTTCAGTGGGGTACTTGATTTCCCTTGTGATACTGTTGTTCCCTCTGCTGAAGTTAATATTACCTACTTATCCCATCCAGTGTCTCATCGAAGGTTTCGGTATTACGTGATGTCCCCTGATGATACTGGTCTGTCTCCTGGAACTGTTTTATTGCGTATTGTTCAGCGAGTGGTGTCCCCTACGCTGATGATATCTTAGTTGCAGATGACGTGCCTGGTGATATCGTAGAAGGTGGCGTCCTCTGGTGTGGTAATTGTGGGAGTAAAAAAAAGGTTTCCCCGATATTGTAGAACTTATAAAGTCAAGACCAGGACTCTGTTGGCTTTTGTTTCTTGACTTTCGGTTGAAACTTAATCTGCGGATGTCTTAGTTCGCTTCACAAAAATCAGGCTAATGCTGAAAGTCGGAACATCTGTCTACAGCTCGAATTCATAAGACAAAAAATCCGTATTCTTCTCGGATGAACAGGAAAAAATCTTTCGAGAAACAGAAAAGTCGAAAATAAAACAAGTTTAGGCTATTCGTAGTAAGGTATCCGAATTCTTAAATTAAGAAAACAAAAGCCAATAATATACTCTTCGAGTTTGTCACGTGGTGATATTATCCAGGATAATATCACCTCTGGTTATTGCTGATACTTTCCTGGCCATCAGCGCCCCCATGGGACATTGTGCAGAAGTTATTACATTTCATGTGTGCAATCGCGCTGGTCAAATCACTAGCTTTGATATTGATTGAGAGCATTTAGACCAGTGTAGAAAGAAAAAAAAACAATACAAAGGACTCGCGTATGATTGATTTTGTGATTTCGAGTTTACATAACGATTTATGGATAAAAATAGTTTCAAACTAGCGAGATGTTATCGCAGGGATCACTCGAGACATTTGATTTGTGCGTTATGAGTACTTACAGTGTGACACCACCTCTCAAAACGGAATGTATCATAATTCTTGTATTGATAAACCTCGTATTTGTTTTGTTACACACATTTATTTACACATAACTGACAGTCTCTTCAACTACCGACAATGCAGATCTAACCTCAGGTCATATTTATAAATGCCTCCGTCTGCGTGGGACAACAGTAACTTTTAGACAGCTATGATTAAAACCGATGTACTGTTGTTTCTGACCCTCCAATGCGCTTTCTTACTTTGGGACTCTTGTCAGAGTCTGTTCGGAGCACTTTTGGTCTGCCGGAAATTTTCGAAGACGTTCATTTTACCGGAGAGACTTTCTGTCCAAAGAAGGACCCCCAGGGAGGTCTTTCGGAAGAAAGTGGTGCTATTTTGTACTCGCATTTTCCGATCGCAGCGCCCTCATTCAGCCAATGTTTTGCTTTGTCGGCATCTTGGTTACAATAGGAGAATTTGACAACTAGTCAACTGAAATATTAATTTGTCTCTTAAAACATGAGAATTTTAAAAATATTAAAAATTTTGCCCACATTTGCACATGCAGTTTACGATATCTGGGAAGTGAAGTCTTCGAGCTCCTGTAGAGTTATTTTCCAAGTGAGCGCTTTTCCCGCAAACAATACTCTCGCTAATTACTTACACGGGGGTGCGTCAGAGGGACAACTTTTTAACGTGGTGAAGGCCCAATCTCACAAAAGAACGGGTAGTCTAATAAATTGTTACTGATGAATATAGAAAGGTTTACATTAGGATACAAATTTAAATTTCCAGGGGCACAACCTAATCTAAATTTGGGTCGAGAATCTCGTTGCGCACACTCCGCCTGTTCTTGGATTTTTCGGGAACTCGTGCGGTGTGTACGCTTTTTCAGTCCAGGCTACGAGAACTGAACCCACTCGCTGTACATTTTCTGTGAGAACGTGACAGTACTACACTAATCTAATCACTTATTGTTATGTTTCTTCAGCAATAGTTGTACCAGGCTGGCCATAGAACAAGGGAACTAACGCGGGAATTGATTTTCGCACTTGCTTACTGTTTTAACAACACAACAATAACTTGCCGGTAAATGTGACAGGCTGATTGTTTTGGTTCCAATTTCTCACGCTTGGCCAGGGAACTTTCCTTCAAGGTTTCGGTGTACTTGCCTAGAACTATTGTCTGTTTTTCCAGCAAGATAATGGTGATATTATGTGAACTTTTTAAGGCGTCTACTTATCAGGATGAATGGTTGTGGATACAAGTTTCCAGCCATTTTTACGGGTTATCTCATGCATGCCTAGAATGACGAATTAACGAAAAATCCGTCTTAGTCCTTTCATCGTCTCTAATGACCTTCACGTTTGCTTTGAACGTTTAATATCATATATTGATCATAAAATCGTGCCATATTTTCCTTACCGTGGGAGGACTTGATTTCCATTACAACCAAGAACATTGAAACTACCAGCGACTCAACATTCACAGCAAGAGCAGCGGGGAAACCCAATGAATTTAAAAAATATTTCAACCTACTTAGTTTACTAAAAACGAAAATAGAAGTTTCCAACAAGATCATCGAAGCCATCAGCGACCCAATAAAACGCCGAACAGAGTTTATGGATTTGCAAACTCTGAAACTGTGAGTTTGGAAATTGTGCTTGTACCCATGGCCCTGACGTGAGTTGTTAAAGGAAATGGAATGAATCGCGAAAGAAATACCTAGTCCGATTTTCGATAGCTAAACAGGGCGAAATTCAACTTTTTGCGCGATTGAATGATCGATGAATATTTCTGCAGTTACAGCATAAATTAAAATATATGTTTAACCAAACATGAAACAACAGGAATAATACTTTTAATTTTAACATCTTGTTATCCCCACCTCAGACGATCTACTGTTTGTATCTCCACTGCACCCCACTGCCAAACAATTATTAGTTTTGTAATACAACAATAGATGTCGCAGAGTTGTATTTACCCAGAATGCTAGAAACATTTCACTTCATAAACGAAAATATTCATCAGCCATAAATAAACACCAAGTGTATTCATATAAACAAAATATATCGTTCTTAAATGAAACATTAAGGTTAAAAAATTTATTTTTGTGTCCGTTTGTGCCATAAAATTACAACTTGAACTCGTGGATCACAATTTATACCAATTGATGTTACGCGCAAGAATTTCTTGTTATTTTCCTTTGATCGTGAGTGGAGTCGTTGTCAGCAGTGGGTTGTGTGCGGATAGTCTGCCTATACCGTGTATATTTTTCTGTTATTACTCAACCATTGTCGTAGTTTCATAGCGGTCTTCCTTTTAAGTTACAATGGGAAATACTCCGGCGTCCAAAAAGGGCGATCCCGCCGAGAATGGTAAGAAATTTTACATGAACTGTGTGCATTTTCACGGATGTCTGGCCTCTCTGCTAGCCCAAGTGTTGGTGTCAAGAGATTTCAACTGATAACATGCCGCTTGGGTATGGTGTACTCATTACTGAAAACCTAACAGTCTGCATGTTCGAGTTGCTGTCATGCCAATCATTCGACTATTCTTACACTGCATTAGACTTTTCTCTTCATTGAATGTTATCTTTGATAGGTGTCTTTCCACCCTTTGCAATTGTGCAATTGGCACTCCATGTCTTTTCATCCATAGTAAGGGGGGGGGACTGGTCTGAATAGATAGAGTGTGAAGAATATATTTTTTTCAGTTATAAAATGACAGTTTGAATACAGTCTATGTAACAACTGCAGGGGAATTAACTAAACAATGAAATAGTTCCTTGTTCTCATATGATTCTGATGTTAATTTTTAGTGCATATTTGTTTTGGGCACTAGTTGGATATAATGGACCCTGAACCAGTTTCATCCACTAAACAACGGCCGAAACTGGTTCTCTAAATCAGGGTCCATTATATCCAACTAGTGTCGTGCTTTGCAGGTCTATTTGTTACTGTTATCATGCAGGACTTATTGACAAATCTGCATCTACCTAAATAACTACAAAACTATAGAATTTAATTATGTAGCAGTGTGTATTTACTGAAGGAATCTTGTAGATTTTGATTTTTGCCTTAAATATCAATGTGCTATGAATTGGGTCATGCGACCTCGTCTTTTATTAAAATTTACCAGGATAGATAGGTGCATTCATAGTAAAACCATAGTACCACCAAAATTCATTTCACAAAGACGTTGCCCAATTTTGTAAACTACATCTGTATCCTTTTGTTTCTTTACTATATAACTTTTGAGGTTTTTGTAAAATCACTGTTTTTGATAGCTTCCCATTCCAAATTAGAAGTCCATAAACAATCCGTGACATCTTTTTCAAGAACTATGCATTTAGTGCCATAAGGCCAATCTCAAATTTTTGGTAGAATTCCACCTGTCATCTCTTAAGTATGATTTTCTGAAGTTGGCCAAATTTGGACATTTTCATGCGGTTTGGCAACCTAAAATTCTTTTGAATGCTTACCCTTTTTGGTTAGGGTTTTGATGATAAACACGTTGCCGTGCAACTACCGTAGCTTTTCCCCAACTTCTTAAGTGATTTTTTAAGTATAGTGGCTGGTTTCACGAAGAGTGTTTAATACTTTAAGCCTACACCCTTTGAAAAGTATTATGAAGTCAATTGGGAATTCCATTGACCAAGACAAAAATTTCGCTTTGGAATTCAGTTTCACCTTGCTCAGAAAAGTCCATAATCCTGTATCTTGATGCTTCCTTGTGAAACAGGATACAAACTACCGTAATTTCAGTTATAGGAAGAGGTTGAACTTGTAGCGGCCTAAGTTCCCCCTACCAGGGGGTCCAGTCATCTTTCCCTTCAGTTGAGCGAATGTATTGTCATGACTATAGTACATGGACCACCAACTCATGCATTTTCATTGGATAGAATCTGTGATCTTGAGCATAAGGTGTGATATTCACTAGCGACACCTGGCAAAATTAGCAAGTTTTACTTCTGACAAGTACGTCGTCTCTAATCATGGTTGGCTGTTGTGTGGTCAAGTGCCAAAAGTACTCACGATACCAACAGTTCTGTTATTGAGAGACTTTGAACAGCATTTCAATGTCAAAATTATTATTTTTCATTGTACTGGACAGTAAAATAGATGCGAGAATTTCCCGTCACAATACACTAACCAGAAACTGAAATTGGTGATTTAGGAGAGTGGCGCCTGCTCTAGGATAGTATGCAAGAAAATGTCAGAGTTGTGAATCTGTTGTCTATAGTCTATGGTCATGACTAAGTGTTCTTAAACTAAAGTGCACTTTAGGAAATATTATGCTTAATAACCATGGTTTTAGAGAAGTTTGTGGTCCCTGGGAAGTTGCTTAAAACAAATGACTCATTGTCACCATCTCTAGTCTAGTCCTAATAGAATTCAAGTCCTACCATGCATTTAATCAAGGGTTCACAGCTGGGCTTTCACAATACCTTACCGGAGATTTCCGATAAACTCCCTTGATGCACTTTTCGGAAACAAGTTGCTAAATTTATTCTTGATAGTGTACCCTGGGCACTTCCTTGATTTTGCTGCGTCCTATTGATGCAATGTGATACCATTGAAATGACCTAGAACACACTCTCTGAGTGATGTGTGCTGGGTAATTACGTATTCTATTGACAGAAAGCTTTTTGATACTCTTGAAGTATTCGTTGTAGAGATGGATTACTGTTGAAAACATACAATTTTCTGTGTTATTTGGCCGTTGTAGTATTGCGGCACCGATATGTTGGGCAAATCTGAGATTGTGAAACTGAGTCAAATGATATTTTGATTTCACTGTTGCTGTTAAGGCTAATACTTGTAAAAAAGTAATTGGTCACGTGACAGCTGCGCACAGAATCGTTTTGCAATTTTTAGAATGAGGCTGATTTTGAACGTGGCTGAAAAACACCACGGTTTAGAGTAGACTCTGAGCACTATTGTCAACTGTATAAGTTAATTAAGCTGCATTTGTTGTAAAGTTACCAACCTACATATGCACGTTATGGTCAGATGTTGCTTTGGATATGTGTTCTAAACATCATCAAACTCTTAATGTTCCCAAAATAGCCCCCATGAGCAAAACTTAAGTTCGCATGCAGTCGAGCATTCCTTTTGCTCACCAACTTTGTTTTACCAGTGGGGTCTCTGGCTAAATATTTAGGATTTCACAAGCAATTTTACAGTTTCTGCTGAAAAAATGTGGCTAGGAAATGCCTGTGAAAACTTGTCTTTGTAGCGGTAACGTCTTGTGGTAATATTCACTAAGGGGTCTCCATATTTTGAGGACCAGTTTCCTCCACTGAGTAATGGCCATCAAACTGGTCTCTGTAAATGACTATTGCCTGCCTTGCTGTACCATCGTACTCTAACTAGAGAACAGACGGAAGAACAGAAGCTGGCGTGACTATAGTTGAAACCAAGCAAACATTGGCGTTATTTTGGATGTTTTTAAATTATCCCTCAGTTGCTTTGGCTTTCACCGGATGAAATATTTATTAAGACCACTGCAGTGCATGGTCAGAGACTTGAAACGGCTTGTTTTTGAATGTTACTACACACTATGTGTTGTAATAGTTGACCCGCTTCTTGTATTCGGACTAAAACCATGGTGGATTGACAGGCGGGCGAGAGATCAAATGCAAGATTTCCCCTGCACAGACATCCACTGAATAGCACTTGCCCCACATCTACTGGACATGTTTTGCAGTTTGTTTTGTACGATAATATTTACTCGACAACTTCCACTATTCTGTGTTTGGTTAGAATTCCTGTTCATGGTACAAGGCTGAAAGGCCACCGCGTGCACCAAACCCTTGTGATGTATTAAGTCCAAAGACTGCCCACCCTTGAGCCAGCTTTGTCCTTTCTTGCCCCTTTATATATGATTATGGTGGCCCTTTGTAGCCAGATTTCGATTCTGACCTTGGATAAAGCTGCTCAGCCAACCCCTAGACTGGTCTATTTAATGTTAAAATAACACCAGCTCAAAATGAAGGACAGCTGGAGACTATTTATAGATCACAAACATTGCCAGTTGTCTCCTGTCGCACTGTGAACAGTTCTTCACTGACAGCTCTCTTCCTGGTTTTGTTCCATCCTTTGCAGCCAATCAAACTCTCATGTAATCTTTGGTTGAGAATCAGTTACATGCATATTTCTGTAGCTAAGTAGAATCCATTATTTTTAGAGATTTTTAATCACCTCAAAGTACCGTTTTATGGTTATTTCAGTTCCTTCGATGCTTTGATTTTTGTGGTGGAATATCTGCCTTATTCCCCTCTTAAAAATCGTGCGAAATTTGCCTAACAAGATTCAAATATTGCCCTTGAACGATGAGATTAGAATCACTTTCAATTTGCGCAAACCCTTGGCATCAGTTTCATTAACTGCAAAAAGTCCACACTTCTTCAAGCCATTTTTTGGCATTGGTGCAATCGTGTAACGTCATGCTATCACTCTTAAAACCAAACTACAAGTCAGCTTGGTTCTGTAGTAACTCATTCTAGAGTATTTTGTAGTACTTGTGGACAACTCTTTGAGGCTGGAGAAAGGGCGGCATTTTCCACTCCTTCGGACAAATTACTCTAGCAGAAGGCGCAGGCATGTTTCCCCCCTCGAATAAGGGCACTATGTAATCTCTGTCTATAGAGTATCACTTTGTATTGCCAGCGTTTTCAAGGAATCGGTGCAGGTGTTTTGCTTGACACCCATTTCGTGGCTCATGGCTTCGAGTGCTGCTATGCCACCTGGCGGCTGGCTCTTCATGATTAGTCGTGGATTCTAATGCGTATGGTTGAAACAGTGCATGTATGAAACACCTCATCTACTTGTAAACATGTTGTTGTACCTTCATAAAGGTTACTTCACTTAGTTGATGCTTCACTCAGAGTTGGCTGCACTCAGAGTTCACTGTTGCTATAAATATCCCCTTGATTGCTCTCCAGTAAGAAAGGTCAGGCTTCGCTTTCTTGAAAATACATGTACGTTTCACTGATTAGATATGCCTGCTCTTTCAGTGTATTTATAGTTATGCATTTTACACCCTCAGTGAGCTTGTAGAATTCTACATATTAATGTCTTCTTGTAACTAAAACTCATCTGGTCCGTGACAGGTGTCTGACAACTACGCAGCACTTATGTTTGTTCTCATTCTTCGTGCATGGTGCGTTATTCCATTAACAAAATTTCTCCATTTTGACAAATCTACGCTTACCGTACAGTTACTTTGTAAACTAAGAAAAACTGGACGGAAGTACTAGAAGTCGAGAAAGTTAAGCGGAGTCATTCGAAGGGATTTAAGTGATGGTCTGTAAGTAATGAATGATCATATTTTGTATCAAATGATCATATTTAGCCTGAAATGAATGATCATATTTAGCCTGAAATGAATGATCATATTTAGCCTGAAATGAATGATCATATTTAGCCTGAAATGAATGGTCGTATCAATGTTGAGTGAGTTATCGAGTACTGTTTACCTGGAAAGGGGGTTCTTACAGTAATTTCACGCTTACACGAGCATTGAGAGATGGTAGGCGTAGTTTTTAGATTGATTTCTTGTAATGTCGTGGGTTGACATTCTGTCTGGAATTACTTTACTAATTGAATCTTTATTAAGATTCTCTCATCCTGAATTGTGCTACAACTTCCGCAATATTCACAGACTGATGGCGTAAATTTATTGTCACGTACTTTTTTGCCACTTTCTTGGTATTTGACTTCAGAGAAATCTTCATTTGATTGCCGAGTCCCCATAGAGTGCAATATAACAATCGACTTGTTTACTCTACAGTGTTCTCCCTGGACAAAACTTCAAACAAGATACAAATTGCATGTCATGTTCTTGCAAAGTAATTGTCTTCTGTTAATTCGTGAAAACAACTGTTACACATTCTTTCTACTTACCAGGCATGTCACTATCATATTTATTGCTAAATAATTAAATATCACTTACTAACACAATTTCAATCATTTGACTTTTATTAATCTTGAGTAGAAACGTCTTGGCTTTACAAGCANTGAATGATCATATTTAGCCTGAAATGAATGATCATATTTAGCCTGAAATGAATGGTCGTATCAATGTTGAGTGAGTTATCGAGTACTGTTTACCTGGAAAGGGGGTTCTTACAGTAATTTCACGCTTACACGAGCATTGAGAGATGGTAGGCGTAGTTTTTAGATTGATTTCTTGTAATGTCGTGGGTTGACATTCTGTCTGGAATTACTTTACTAATTGAATCTTTATTAAGATTCTCTCATCCTGAATTGTGCTACAACTTCCGCAATATTCACAGACTGATGGCGTAAATTTATTGTCACATACTTTTTTGCCACTTTCTTGGTATTTGACTTCAGAGAAATCTTCATTTGATTGCCGAGTCCCCATAGAGTGCAATATAACAATCGACTTGTTTACTCTACGGTGTTCTCCCTGGACAAAACTTCAAACAAGATACAAATTGCATGTCATGTTCTCGCAAAGTAATTGTCTTCTGTTAATTCGTGAAAACAACTATTACGCATTCTTTCTACTTACCAGGCATGTCACTATCATATTTATTGCTAAATAATAAAATATCACTTACTAACACAATTTCAATCATCTGACTTTTATTAATCTTGAGTAGAAACGTCTTGGCTTTACAAGCATGACTCAAGATTTCCAACTTGGCTCTGGATTCCAACATGTCCCTAGATTTACAACATGGCTCTAGATTTACAACATGGCTCTAGTTTTCTAACATGGCTCTAGATTTCTAACATGTCCCTAGATTTCCAACATGGCTCTAGATTTCTAACATGTCCCTAGATTTCCAACATGGCTCTAGATTTCCAACATGGCTCTAGATTTCCAACATGGCTCTAGACTTCCAAACATGGTGCAAAACTCTTCAAACATGGCTGATTCTAGGAGTGATGTCAGAAAAATCACATCCATAGATACTTCACCAGTTCATCAAACTTTATGCTGTGGCAGTAACAGCCCACTGCATAGTTGTAAAACTTGAATGCAGTTGAGCAGTAAGCACATCATCATGAGAAACTCTACTGGGTTGAAAATGAGGCTGAAGAACTGCTTGAAGGATGTAGCAGCATTATGGGTAAATACCGTGAGGTTTATGTATCGCTATGTCATCTGAGGCCGTCATTTTACGATAGGTGAGCTTTCGGTACGAAGTAACTGAAAATTATCTTAATGCCAAAAAGGTCTGCAAAAGTTCTTTGCTTAAAACCCTTGGTTGTTCATTGTGACAATCAGCCTAACTCAAGCTTCGTGTCAGTATGACAGGCTGTGTTCTTGTTCAGAGTAATTATTTCTCGTTGTTCATCCATCTGTGGATTTAGGTGATTACATGTACGTTGCAATTATTGACATTCTGTGTGGCCATTGTCGTCATGAAAAGTTATTAAGTCTCATTTGTTGTCCTCTGTATTGACATCTACCCACCCTTGATTAGCATGGCCTATCGTTGGATAGTTAGGCCTCATTGACATAGGCATGACTGGCTTGATTAGCGTGGCCTATCATCAGATACTCAAGCCCCATTGAGAGAAACGTGGCTGGCTAGTGCTGGTGCTTTTCCTCCAATATTAATTGCTATCAGAACCTTATCAGTTTGATGAGGTCACAAGTAATAGTGTGGATTTTTGTTATAACTTAGTGGTTTCCTGGTAGTGATGCAATGTGTCCTTTGGCTCTTTGATGGTTGCCATGGCGATGCCTCTCTGGCAAGGATTTATGTATTGAATTTATGTTTGTTAAAAAGTGGTCACTGTAAATCTGACAGCCTTTTTGTTGTTTTGCCATTGAGCCTCCCTTAGGTATCAGGAGCTTGACTACTGAGGCATTTCAAGTTCATGGGCACGTTCCGAGAAAACCCACTAAGTTCAAACAAGTCACGACTTTAAGCAGAATGTAACCATTTTTGTTAGATATAGTAAATATATAGACGCTGGTTGGCCAGTAGTGGAATATATCAAATAAACACAGAAAAATCGGGAATCCCAACTGGGAATCGAACCACAGGTCTCTAGATTGCCGGTCTAGTGCTCTCACCACTGAGCTACTGAGGACCCAATGTCTGTGCAATTACTGTTTACAGCCAACTGTTAAGTCATACATCCTATGAGCGGCGTTTCGCCTTTTTCGCACGGTATTTGGACAATTCTATACAGTCAGCAAATTACCAGTATTTTTGTTGTTACGTTTGGTAGAAATAATGATCCATGGAGCAAATAAAATGGCCCAACAAAATTCCTGCATCTTAATTCTGTCAATGCCAATGAGTGAACACAAATTGTCAAAGACATTAGCAACACCTCATTCATTTTCATAGCATTCACTGTAATTTCCATTTGGAGATGAACACAGTCATCGCTCGTACGAACTTAAGTTACATGGCCAATCATTCTCCGATTTGAAAGTCACATGATTTGTCATGTGACGGGAGTCCACACATAGGCAGATAATGAAGAATTAGAAGAATCGTTATCAAGACTAAGCACTTGAAACTTTCCAATGATATAGTTGTCAAGCACTTGGAACTTTCCAATGATGTAGTTGTCAAGCACTTGGAACTTTCCAATGATGTATAGTTGTCGCTGTTGAAATCCAATGGTTATATAAAGGTCAATTGGATTGGGATTCATTGTGTAATGCTCTGCTGACATCTATTGGTTTTCTGTAATAATGCCTGGCCAATCTGAGAAATCAACCTTTTGTGTAGTGATATCAGCACCAACAAATTATCTGGATCAGACTTCCAGCTCCTAATCTGTGAGAAGTGGTGGAGCAGACTTGTGTTGTCAGTTTCTTCAGGCGGATTTATGGTTGACCCAGGGGCCTTCATTGGTGGATTCAAGGGGTTGAGGCAAGGAGCCCACCCTCCTATGGACACTATCATAAATGAACATTTTTAGGGATTGCACAGATTTGCAGTTGGGCTACACATGGTTTTTGGTGATTTTTTAAACAAATTCATCTATGATCAATAAAAATGAGAAGGAATGCTAACAATTAAGTGATTTTAACTGAAACCTCAATACTATTTTTTCATTTTCATGTTGAAACCATGGATTTTATGAAATAGTTGTTTGATTCTGAGAGAGAATACATTGGGTTCCGTATGTATCTACTTCTGGGTGTGGTTAGTTTGACGAATTCCCTCTGTATTGTCACGGCATAGCCCACTACTGGGAGTAGTTGAAGCTTATCAGTTCTTAGAAATTACCATAACAGTATCTCATGAATATTATCTGGGTAGCGTTATTGATTTTGTTCCCTCCCAGCCATGACCTAGGGCTGTTTGATGATACCGCTTTTTGTGGAGCACTGATTCAATTAGCCCCAATACAAAAGTTTGTTATGCCCAGTAGTAGTTCTCTGACTCTCCTGTCAATATCCACATTACAGTGTTGTGTGGGCCTGAGCTATAAATAGCCGACAACGTATGGGATTATTTGCTAGTGGCACAGGGAATGAGTGAATCATGAATAATATCAAGCGCGCGGCAGTTGCTATATAGTCGCGAGGGATTTGATTTTATGAGCGCCTCCAAATTGTTTGGTCTTTTAGAATCTACATTTATGATAAACTAGGGAATGGAATGGCATTTTCGAATTCACTTAAAGCGGCTACAGACCTGCCCTCTATCAGAGAACTAACCATTGATTTAGATCACTTACTGAACAGACTGCGCTGGACAAGTTCCTTACCGAGATAACTACCACGTGATTTCGTCCTTGAAACGAATTCACAGTTTGTTATCGCTTAAGGTCCCTAGGTTGGCTTTTCAGAGCGGGGTCATATTGGGCATGGGTCACAAGCACTAAACATCTTTCCTAGCCAAGAAATTATTCCTAATCTGAGTGAAGAGCAAATCGAGGCCAATTTTTGTGTGTCCGCATGTAGTATTAATCAAAAGTACATTTCTTAGCCAACTACCCTTCCCCCCTCCGTTATTAGCAGATTTAACAGATTTTACTTGTTGTGTCTGAGTGGGAATCAAATTCACTGGCTTTTATAGAGTTCTTGTTGCATTGCAGTGAAGGTTTTGTTGGCAAAAAAGTGGTTTGTGTGCAGGACATTTAGGAATGTTGAGTGGTTGAGACTTGCCCTTGTAACTAGTACACCATGTTTAACAATGCTAGTTTATGATGAGAATTTCTAATGATGTGAACTACCACTTCTTGGTAGCTTTTGTGTTTCAACCTGGGTCTATCTTTCTGTGTCATTCTAAACAATTGAGATAAAACCAATTCTGTGTTAACGTTTCAGTGGTGGTTTTCTGATCAACAATTTTGCTTTTAGTCTTTCCCAAATCAGTGCCGATGTCTTGTAAGTAGTCCGGTTGTCGTTACCAGATATAACATCCATTAGAACACAGATCTTTCTCTCAAAAGTACCTTTCATTATTGCACTCTCTCAATAGATAGACGCTGTTGCTGCTTCTATGTCTGTTTTTCTTATGAAGTCTATGTGTCCAGGCTTCCTTGTAACGTGATCATTTAACTGTAGCTTCTAAACATGCTGTATTTTGACACGTCGAATTTTCACGTTCTGTGCTGTTTAGCTTTTAGTTGAGCAGAATATCTTGTTGCCATGGTGTCCGTTTTTTCATTATGTCCATTACTTCATCAGTTACGGTCTCCTTGTTTACGTGATTGTTCACAGCTTGCCCCTATTTTCATGTCATAAACATGTGACGTGGGTTTCTTTTTTTCCCTGCGCCAATTATACCTGTCATTCCCCCAACTTTATTACTGTCAGGTTTCCCTAGCGAAATGGCACATTAACTTCAATAATTTAATCTACCTGCACAAAGTCTGTGTTGTCTTTTTAGATTTAAGCCTCTCTCGCTCGTCAATCAATACTCAACGACTACCCAGGTGTTAAGACCTAGAGATTCTCTGTGTGTGTGTGTGCTGCCGCGTGCACACGGTTTCTCGTCGGTGAAAACTCTTCTTGAAAACCAGCTCGTACTTCAGTGTCGAGCGATTGATTATGGCTGCGGATAGTTATACTGTGAAGAACCAGGGATTGTTCCTGTATTGTGCTTGAGTTGAAGCGCCATGTGTACTTCATTAGCCAGCTGCAGTGTTATTCCATTCCAAAGTGTTCTGTCACGGAAAACGGAAAATGTGGAAGTTAAGCGTGCGTTCCACTTGATGACGTTTCATTTCTTGCTTCCCGTTTGCCATCTGTGATATCGGGGAATTTCAATTAGGGATTTTGTTTTGAGTCTATATTAGATGTTTGATCAATTTGTTTCGTCAGAATTCTAGCAAGGATTACCAAGCATTGTAGTGATGATAGCTATTTTGACAATTCCCAAGGTTGCTGGTACAAAAAGATATTCATTATAGTTTCTCTAATGGTCTCTGAAGCCATTATGCATTGAAAGCCCTGTACATTTTGCAGTGTGTGTAAACGATTGGTGAATTTTTGCTATTGATTTTCTGTTAATACCGAATTAAAACTGCACTTTGCTGCATGTGGCGATAGGGACTATAAATTCCTGGTTTATTGATTGGCTCTGGATAAACCAGTCGTCACTATCCTGGTTGCTGGCCCCTAAAATCAACGAGATTAATGACAACATGGATTGCTAATTGTTTTTGTTCTTTCGTTACAGTCAAAGCTTTTCTACAGCAAGCCAAAGAAGAATTCATAAAAAAGTGGGATGAACCTGCATCTGTAAGTGAAACGTGTTAATTTTCACTTTTTCTGAACATCAGTTTTTGGCACAAAGTGTGTTTTCCTGCATCATGGCATGATTTACTTATTTCCTTTTGAAAACCCAGTTAACAATATACAAGCAAGGAGTGTATTATTAAAAATTTCCTTCGTTTAGAGGAGATAAACAAGTCATTGTTTAAGAAACATGGGTTCAGACCTTATAATCTGTCTTCAAAAAGTGAGCAATCAATGAGAGCAAATGTAAAATTCTCTTTGCTAATTAGCAAATTGTATAAATCTTTTTCCGAATTATGCCATAGCACCGTTTTGTCGATAAATCTGTAGCATGACGTGTTTGTTTTCAAAACCGGAAGAATAGCAATGCCACCTTCACAAAAAGTGAGTGACTACTTCAATATGTTGGCTGCAAAGGGATTACTGATTGGATTTTGGCTAGAATAATGTAATCAGAATGGTTGTGTTGTTAATTTGTGGTAATTAAAAACCCAAATATTAGAATTAGGATGTCTACTAAGGTGTGAACTCTCTCTTAATCTTTAATTCCTTGAAATAAATCTGGTTCCATGAATTCTGCTCATTTTCCGTTATTGCGTAAAATGAAAGTCTCCACGTGGCTGCTGTAAATTTTAGCTTTTCAGTAAGAAATCTGTCTTTTGGGTTATATTGAGCGCTACTTTGACTGGTCAGAAATTGAAAGTAAGAATAATATTGTAAATTAACAAAGAAGCTGTCAACCTGTCTTCCCTCAGAACCACCAACTTTTGGTTTAAACCACTATCCATTATGAAATAGGCCTCAAATTGTTCGTTGGTCGGGTTGTATATAATTTCAAGTCTTCAAAAGAACTTACAGTTCATTATTGTTTGAGATTAGGCTCTGCAATTTGACTCTAGTCTCGGCGTGTAATTTTATGCGCACTGTCAGTTCTTTGCAATCCCATGAGTCACCTCTCATACTAGTAAAGATCAAGTTGAAATCATTTTTATAGCGGTAAATGGCCTATATTAAAAGTTTGCTTCTTGGATGTAATGCAAGATTATAATGGCTTTTAATAAAAAACACATGAACTCCTTGTGTAGAAAGCAAGTGTGATAAGTTGCTTTTTTCCAAACTCGTATATTTTGTAATGTGTAAAACATCAGACTCGCGTTTGTGTGAAACGGGTTGTCTCAAGGTGCCTCTACTGAAGCAATGCTCATTATAGGTTTACTGTTTATAAGTAACATAGCTTAGTTGATGGTTTATCAAAATCATGGGAATGTGTTAATGTTATCACTGACCACTAGGGTCATCCTTATGCAAATGTTATTTGTGAAACTTCGTTGTGCCTGAAATTTGGGGAATTGCACTCAAGTCATGATTTTAGTTTCAATAGACCACTCTTCTGTGAGTGATATCTTTTCTTCAGCAATAAGATAAACTGTCACCAACTTGGGACTAATATAGTTTCCAAAATTGCCATTTTCTCATTTTACAAGATTACCCAGAAATTTTCAATTAACTTTGTGCAATGGTGATTTAAAATACGAATTTTGATCGTGGTCAAGCATTACTTTGGTGCAATGTACTTTATATCTGTTGGACATCATGTGCTATAAATTGCTAAGGGATTTTGCTGTAGTCTAGTGAACTTAAATTGATGTTGTCAACATGTTGTTTATTGGCTAGTGGTGCACGGTTTCTACAAATACACCTCCTGACATGCACTTCATTGGGATTACGATAGATTGTCTATCACTGATGCCTCTCTCAAGGAAATCTCGTCATCATTTTTGACCTCACTAGTTTGTTTACTGTTTCCAAAATTCTAATGTATTCTAATGTACCTTGACAAAAGCACGTGACAAACCACAGTCAAGACCTGGTTTATGTTTGTTAAAACTTGGCGACCATTACGTGTACACGTGAGCCACTTCACAATATTATATGTGTTACAGAACACAGCATGTCTCGATGACTTTGAACGCAAGAAGACACTGGGCACGGGCTCGTTTGGGAGGGTCATGCTTGTCCAACACAAGCAGAACAAGGAGTTTTATGCCATGAAGATATTAGACAAGCAGAAGGTAAGGGATTCCACTTTGTCATCCACTGGGTCTGTCTGTGCCTCTTTACCCCTCAACTTCATCCTTCACCCTCTGATTTGATGAGGTGTTCAATGGTGTGCTCTCGCTGGTGTGTGGGCGATGTTGATAGCGTGGATAGTACGATCCCAGATAAAAACCTCTTTTCACCAGGAGGTAGGAAAATGCGTTATTAGATTGGCCTCATTTTGGAAATTTCGATTAATCGTGCTAAAATAGATTGCTTCCTTAGATACTCCGCAGGTTACTCCAAGTTTCTGTCATTAAAGTTGCAGCCCACAGCACGGCTGTAAGACAAGCATTGGAAGGTCAAATACAGTCAGTGTTGTTGAGAAAATTTGAAAAAAGCAGGGCACCAACAAATCAAATAACCTGAAAAACTTTGATGAAGGGAAAACGAGGCGATAGAACTGCTTGGCGGATGTAGCAGCATTGTGGGTAAATACCGTGAGATTGGAATGTCCATGCGCTATCGGGAACCGTCGTATTGAAGTTTATATTTATACTGTGTTTCTCTCACACTTGAAGGTGTTGAGTCCAATGGCTATTGTTTACCTTTGAAAATGCGATATTCACACAGGGTATAAAAGTGCATTATTTCTTTATGTGACAAATATGCGAGTTGTTTAAGATGGCCTCAGTTTGTTTTCAATTACCTGGTACAATCTCTGCCTCCTTAAGACCAGGCACTACTAGTAGGCTTGTCATACTAACCATGGCGCAAGGAATAATATATGGTCTCACTTATTTGCAAATCCAGAAATTTTTTCTCATTAGAATGCTAACTTAAGCTGATATCAGTTGTGTAGTGAGAAGTGGTCTAAAAAAAGAATCCTCTTCTTGGTAGAACGATAGATAATTGCCATGCTAATTTTCGAGGAACGTGGCATTTTTGAATGTCAAGTTCTCTTATAAAGCGCTCAGGTTGATTTGCATGAAATTTTTGTACGAAAATTGTACGGCCTATGGAACTGTGTCTCGGATCTTTAATTTGAACAACGGAGGTATCGGGTGTTAAACATGAAGATGTTGGGACGTTATTTTATAAAGGAATTTTGATGACTTTAGGAGAGCAAATAATCGTCTCCCTGTGTACTGATAGTAATAGATTACTATTTAAACACATTTAATGTTTTTTAAAAACTTATGTTTAAAACAAAGAACAGCACTTTTTGCGAAAATATGTCTGTTAGTGGTAACGATGAGTCATGAATCAAAAGCTGTCATTCTTAGAGGATTCCGAAAACACGCTATGTACTCACTTAGAGGTTGGAAATGGAAAGTTACAAAGTTATTCGAAAAACTGTGAATGGACTTAATGAAGGTTGAGTTCAATCAAGGGTCGATAAACAGTTGGATTGAAAAGTTCACTTTTGATGCTTGTGTTCAGACAGATAATCCATATTCTGTTGAAACATTTTTCAGCCATGGACTGGGTGCATTGCATTCTTGATGCAAGCGTTTGCCATTAAATTCAGCAGTGGCTGAACAAAGTGCCTCCCTTCTCCGCCCCCTTTGTAAATTTAGTTGCTTCCCACTCAATACTGATAAGCCCATGGGGGTAAGGTTATAAATCCTGTGCTCATGTGCTAAGGAAACGACATTTATTTATTTACAGCCATTTCTTATTACCCTGTTCACCCTAAAGTGGTTATAAGTTATAAAACCAGTGTAAAGATTATAACTCTTGGTTTGAACACTTTAACTGGTTTTATAAGTTGTAACTGTAGTCCAGTTATAACCCTGTGTGAGGGTGGTTTAGTGAGAGGTTACAGCAGTTGTAACTCTGTGTGAATACAACAGTTGTAAAGTTATAATTCTGTAGATGGCACTGCTGTCAAATCGTGTTGGAAACAGTGACACTCCGAGGCTGTAACTGGGGTGAATCGGAAAGCGATAGCACTATAAATGACAAACTAGGTTTACCTCAGTTATAACTGTCAGGTGTTAACAATTACATAACAGTTGTAAGCAGGTTTAGTTGGTTTGATGTCAGCTTATGAAACTAGATCATCGGAATTGTCAAAGCCTCTTCTCCCCCTCTGTGTAACTCTCTGTACAAATCGTACTCAGTTCTCAAGTGTGTCTACTCTTGGCATACAGCTGAAAATCTCTACTTGACTGTTGTGTAACCTGATCTGCTAGTCAGTATTTATTAGAGGTGTTCAGAGGTGCTCTGGAATAATTAGTATGGTTTAGGACGCTTCACAAATTGCCTAAAATGTAATATATGTGCGTGTCATCTTACTTTTTGTCTGTGTGTACTAAATGTAGTCGGAATAAAAAAGTGATAAATCATTTCGTCTTTTGCTATGTTATTTGACATGTGTATATCTTTGATTACCTTTTAGTTACCGTGGTTACCTATTAGTTACCATACTCTATTGCTGTTGCAGGTGGTGAAATTAAAACAGGTCGAACACACACTGAACGAGAAACGCATTTTACAAGCCATCACATTTCCCTTTCTTGTCAGTTTAGAATATAATTTTAAGGTAAGTCCCTGGCATGGTTGGCAGTTTCTTGCCAATTGTGGATTTCTGTAACGCTCACATCAGGTATTGGAAAATGTCATTTTTGTGAGCAAAAGTTATATGCAGGGCTTAATTCCATAGACTGCAAGACATTAGATTGTCGTTGCCACGGAAACTCTCACGAAGGAAATGGAAACGTTGAATTCAATCTCAAGCGTACTCACCTAACACTCGTTTTCCACTCGCGCGATTTTGTGAGATCTTGCTTTTCTGCGTAATGCTCACTAAGTATACGTTGGGGTGTGGTTGAGCAAGATAAGTGCCTGGTCATAACATAACGTGTCGGTTTAATGGAAAATATTCCGGGACAATCTGCTCAGTGGTAACAGTATCTTTTTGTTTTCTTTCTGTGCACCCATGGGGGCATACACTTGGATGGACTTGTGTGGAAATCTGTGATATTTTTTTCTCCAGCCATAGGGTATAATAATACTCGTTGAGTTGTTTCGTTGATTCTATTATAGGTCCGTTCTGACGCCTTTTTGTTTTGTCTGATGATGGCGGATCAAGGGAACCCTGTGGGGTGCCAATGACTAAAACTAATGCAAACTCTCTTTTCATTTTTTTGGTTTATTGACGTAGAAAATTATCTATTTCCCAGTCCGTTATGTGCTTTCGCACGACACGGCAAAATCTGTTTTAAACTCGCTCCCTCTGTTCGCTCAATTTGTGCTTTTTGTGTTCACCAGGGACCTCATTCACTAAAGGACTCGCGACCTTTTTCGCTTGTAAGGTACACCTGAGGCATGTAATCGGTTATGACTAATGTGGCATTTGATAATATATAAAGTGAATACAAAATCCTCCCAACTTTTTACCAAAGCACTGATTACATTTATGCTCACTCAAAAAGACTCTTAAGCTCAGATTTTTTATTAAAGTAACCTGTGGTTGTAGAGGGGCCCATTTACATTCTCATAAGTAGCATTCACGAGCTGACGAAATAGATTTTCCATTTGATCCGCCATCTAAAAGAATTGCCACGTGGAGGTTTTCAGAAGGTTTGATCAACTTTCTGGTAATCTGTTGTCAATTCTACCGACTGAGCTGCCTTCTTGCGTTGAGACAATGGCAGCTGTGGTAAGGTACTAAGGTTGTGTTCGCTAATGGTAGTCCCGTAGAATTGACGAGAATTTTAGCATTTTACCCATGATTGTTGGGCAAAGATTCTGATTCAGACGTCCTATTTGCTGTCTGGTAAAAATTCCCTTAGAATATTGTCGTTGAAGTTTGCCTGTGTTGTTAAGATCTGTTGACTGGTCCACTTACACTAGGGTGTCGTTTCAGGATAATTCCAATTTATACATGGTCCTAGAGTTTGTCACTGGAGGAGAAATGTTCTCTCATCTCAGAAGAATTGGTAGATTTAGGTAAGTTGAGTTTTGAGTACAAGTAGTTGTTAATGGGTGTTAATAATTGTCGACGGAAATTAAAATGTCATATTAAGCTGTGTTCTGATGCAGAAAACTGACGCATTTCTGATTATCTCTGTTCATAACATTCCCCGTTTCAGTCAGCTTTTAATATTGACTATTGGATGTCACATTAATATATGTAAGACGAACATTTTCCTCAAATACCTCTTTGTGGAATGCCCGTGATATTCTGTAGTACAAATCTGTGTTCTTGGACATGTCGACAATTTTCTTGAAACAAAAACAAATTACAAACTGTGATTTCTCTCAAAATGTGTGGTGTCGCTTGGAGTTAAAAAACTATTGTTTGCATTTTGTATTTCATAATTTGTTTGTTTGATCATACAACCAAGGAAACACTTCCAAAATTCTTCTCTTCACTTTGTTCACACGCAGAATTGGGCAGTGTCAAAACAAATAACCACTTCCTGTGTTCTTGTTCGACTTGTTGTCAGGTCCATATGTGAGCAGTTTCTCTAGCTGTTGACAAAGTGGTTACTTGCTTTGTTCCTCTCTTGATTGGAGAGAAGGTCCTGTGGAATTGGTGCATTCTACTGAACTAACATTTAAGAAACGATTTATTACACTTTATTCGTTTTGTACCTCAGATTTCAACCAATTTTTCTGTTTCTTTGACAGTGTGTACTGGGACGAAATCGCTGTATCTGTTGTATTCCAGTTATTTTGATTGATAGAAAAGTGGTCGCATTCTCTAATGACAAAACCATCTTTGAGCTATTAAAGTGTAAACTGATGCAGACTTGTTGTGGCTAGTTTTTGAATTAAATTTTTTTGTTTTCCCCGTCAATTTCATGTCACTATCTCGGAATCATTTCTTGTTTGACTGGAATACAGCTGGTGATATATCTCAGGTGCAGCACCTTGTCTTCTTGTGAAGTAAGACCATGGTTGTGCAAGTGGGCACCTTGCCTTCATTTGAAGTAGAACTTTAATCCTGTATGCTATGCACCGTGTCTTCGTTTGAATCAGATCGTTAATGTACTCTCTGTATCTAGGATATTAATCCACTGCATGATATGGTCTTGTTTCTTATGTTTTACATTTGGATGAAATACTGTAGTAGTAGTGTGTAAATATGAATGATGATCACAGACACTAGTTCTGTGTGTGTGCATGGAGTAGGTGCCTTTCAAAGTCATGTGGTCACATCAGGTGACTAGAAATTACAAGTTTGAAAAGATTGCTGCTCTGACCGGGGCTTGAACCCCAAGATCTTCTGTAATCTTACTACGTAGATCTAATGCAGTAGACTTGGAGCTAGTCCTGTATACTAGAACGTCTGCATTTATTGTAGAAGGTCACGGGTTTGAGCGGTGCTTGGGCAGCAAGCTTTTCAGACGTTTAATCACTCGATCATGTGATGAGAACACAAATGACTCTGTAGGTTACTTACAATATGCAAATGTAACGGCAGTAATTAGTTCTAAGAAAATGTTGTTCTGGCACTTCCTGTTTATTGTTTTGTACTCTTAGGACTATCTTGAGTTGTGTTTGCTCAAAGTGAGAGTACGCGTACACATCCCAATCTCAGAAGTAACGTGACTATTGTATTGGCACGCGCCTGTATTTCATTGGGGAGTCTCGATTTGTTGGGAGTTTGCATTAGAAACAAAAGTTCCAAGTTGTGCATTAATGCATGTTAAAACAATACTATATTTTGTGCGGCTGTGCTCATAGCTTTAGGCACTGGTTTTGACACCTTTGATCCATCTCAAACTTGCTTCATCTTAGCTTGAAGTTGCAGACTTCTAGTGCATGGAAAACACGCGTAGTTTCATTTTGAGTAGACCGACTCACTTTCATTGTGTCTTTCACCGGGTATGGTGGATTAATTTTTCCATATCACTTTAGAAGTGCCGGACAGTTTTTCTCTAATACCTAGGTTTGTGTTGCAGATGGCACAGTGGAATGAAATCCTTATCTTAGTTCCCAGTCCCTCCCTCTCCTGTCAATTAACGCCAGGCCACACCCACTCCCACCCTTAGTCATGTCCCATTCGTCCTGGGTCTTTATCACCACACTGCATGTCACAACACTTTGAAGTCTGTCACTCACACCAGCCAACGCTTCCCATCCAATTCCATTGTCTTTGTAACACCTTTTGTTTGCTAATATTTTTTTAATGGACACTTCCTTCTAATCACTGCCAAAAGTACAAATTATAAACCAGGTTATCTAATTTGAACTTTGAAAAATATGTCTTAGTTGTTTCCCTAGTGTGTTATAAAATTGAATTTCATGTACAAACGGGTCATTCAGGGTCACAGCTTGTACGAAATAGTTGGCCATCATTTTGAAAAGCCTGACCAACTGCTCTAGCACTGATTTGCTTCACTAGTGTTCTCGTGCCTCTGAAATCCTGCTGTGAATATTGAATCAATGGTAAAAATTCCGCAGTAACGCTTCTAAACTTCATAAACATGCTGACAGTGCTCCAAACTTTGGAATTTAGAGGCACAGTCATGGAATTGTTTCTATACCCTGACTTTGCTTGTTGAAGCCAATTGTTACAGTGGTCAAAAGTCGTGTCTGGCTTGAGGGAATTCGTTTACTTCTTGATTTTCATACTTGAGCAATGAGTGAGAAGGAATTGCCCATTTACGTGCGCATTTACTGGAGGTGTTGAACCGCGCTCACTTGCAAGTGATTGCTAACAAAGTCACATGCTGTGCTTGTGTGCACTTGCGTGATCTTACCAGTTCCGTAAGACTTGCCTTATTTGACACGCCCAATGAGAAGAAACCAGTGGCCGGTTGCATGAAACAATTCCAAATAGCAACTAAATTTTGCTCCCTAAATCTGCTAGACATTTGTGGTCTTGAATTCTCAGTATTGTTGAAAGTGTAGCAGCCTCCCACTTTCAATAACTAAGTCCCTATTTATTTTCATTGTTTTAAGGGAACAGTTTTTAAATGTATTAGAAAATGTCATTACGTAGAGCTCATAAAAAGTTAAATCAAAGAAAAGCATGACATCAAATAAATGAAAAACGACACAAGTATGCAAAATATTTAAGAAACTTCGTTGAGTCCCTATAGTTGAGGCTGGTTCATGCAACCTTGCTCCAGTGCCTACAAGAAAATCTTAGCTATGTCTCCTGAAAAACAACAATTTGGACGTAACACGGAGATAGTCATAGCGATGCTCCTATCGTCCATTTGTGAACTTGTGACCGAAAACAGCAAAGTTTGCTTATACTACCACCAAAATGATTCTCGCAAATCCATTTCTGCTTCTGTGGTTTCAACAAATCTCAAACATTCCTGAAGCCGTTTCCTACAAATTGTTTTGTGACACAATTTTCAATTCACGAGTAGCATTAATGCTTGTGATTCATGTATCTTGCCTTTTTCGCATAACTTACAAGTTTTAGTTGGTATTTTTTAATTCACAAAAGTAGAGTTTCGTTGCCATGATCACCGTCAACCTTGCTTCCTGTTTGCGTTTGGTTTATTTTAGACTGGCTTGTGTTGTTAACTGGTCATGATTTAACCTTGAGAGTGAGCCGACATGATCTAAAACAAGAAGAAAAATATGGATTAGTCTTCTCATTCATGAACATCACTTTCTCACTGAATTTGACTCCAGGCCTCATTAACACTCTTTCATTGGAATGTTGCATAGGCTTGTCACTTCTATTTGGCACAAAGGTAACTGACAAAACTCCCAATTTTCATCTGCTTAGTGGCGTGTTGAATTGATGGAAAATTTCCATACATTGTTGTTTTATGTTATCTATGTGCCACAAAAAATGCTAACATGGTTGAGAAGTGAGAATTTCAAAACTCTCCTTTTATAACTAAATTTGTGAAAATTAATTTCCTCTGCTGCGCCAGGTTGAAAAGTGTTGTCACACATGGAAAGCTGTTCTTCAATGACCTTGGCAAACACTTGTTGCTAAATTGTGTCGGGTCTTCTCATCGTTTTTCACTCAATTTTTGCTTCGATTGTGCATGCGTGACTACTCTGTCGATGTGTTTTCGTTTTATTTTCTATATTTTTTGCTCAGCGAGTCTCACTCAAGGTTCTACGCTTCGCAAATAGTCCTCGCCTTTGAGTACCTGCATCACTTAGACCTTATATACAGGGACTTAAAGCCCGAGAATATCCTTATAGATTGCGAAGGCTACCTGAAAGTAAGTAGACACCATCACTGCTCCCCGCAGGGGTCGCCCCTTAACTCATGTGGTGTCCTCGTCTCGTCTCTGTCCGTATGTGTGTGTTGCGAATGTAAGTGATTGAGTGAATGCCATCTTCGTCGGATTTTGCCACTTGCTGCTGTCTCTCAATTACGGTCCAACTCCATCTTTAGGTGTGCCATTCTCTTGTGCCACTAGTATCGAAAAAATTCCCGTGAACGTTTTCTAGATAGGACCAGTCTCGGCGCAACACGATTAGTTTCTGTGAATGAGCGATGGCATGCAGTGACTACAACTAACACATTGTATTTCTCTCTTTCCTTCCCTCTCTATCTCTCCTTGCACCACAGTGAACCGCACGCCAGATTCTACGCCGCGCAAATCGTTCTGGCATTTGAGTACCTGCACACCTTGGATATCGTTTACCGTGATCTTAAACCGGAGAACCTCTTGATAGATAGCCACGGCTACCTCAAAGTAAGTATTCTTACAGCTGGAGCCCCTCACGGTGACTGTGAACACACCCTCCGCTCACCACCAGGCGGCGTAACTGTGCCTACATCAGCGTTGCCGTCATCGTTGTCGTCATCGTCTTGCTGTCACCAGTAGTGTTTCCCTGTCGTCAGACCACCATGTAGACGCCAACGTAGTCCAACACACTGTGCATTAACACTGTTTCTCGTCTCTCCGTGTTTACTGTTTTCGTTTCTTCCCACAGCGAGCCACATTCCAGGTTTTACGCGGCACAGATAGTGCTGGTGCTGGAGTACCTTCACCATTTGGATATCATGTATAGGGATTTAAAACCAGAGAATTTACTCATAGACTCGTTGGGTTACCTGAAGGTATTGTGCCACATATCGTCTTGAATCTGCTACGCTCTGTTTCTTTCTATTTTACATTTCTTTTCTCCCGCTAGCTCTTATGTTTCACCAGTCTTGGCTCCGCTTATGGGGCTGGGCGCTTCTCTCTGTTTACAGATCCTCTGTCCACCTGGTAAATTCTTTGCAAATATTTTGCGTGTTCGTAATGGCTTCGGCTGACAGCAAGAGTTAAAAGAGCGAGCTATTTCAAATTAAACTGGTCTTGACATTTTTGGTTGGTAACTTTTCTTGTGTGCCTTTGCGTTCAGCTCTCTCTCTTTCTCTCTCTTTCTGTATCTCTCTTTGTCTCTCTACTACCTTGGGTGACGGTCTAACTAATGAAACACTCCTCGTGGAATGTGACATCGCTCTGTATCCCAGTGCATGATTGGTTACCGTGTCCATTGATTTGTTATTGCTTTGAACCAGCAGCTAACCACTGAGACTGTGTGTTGAGTTGGGACGCCCAGATTTTGTCCTCTCGTGGTCCCATAGCTTTCCACGCATGTTCGTGTTATGTGTGTACATTAATTTACATAATTTATTCACTGGTTCCAGCTACTAGTTGCATTAGGTTAGAAAACTGGTGACTTCCTGTCAGCAATATAAGCTGTCATGATTGTTCAAGACACTACTTGTACACAAACTTGGACAGATTGTATAAGTTTTATATTTATAGCCTAAGTATCATTTACCACCCTGGGGTTTCCTGCTGATATTCTGAGTTTCTTCAGGGCCATGTGATTAATATTATAATGATTGTTAAGAGCCTTATCTTTGTCAAGCCAGCAGTTTTATATCGCTGCAATATTCAAACGGCATGACATATTATTGATTAGTGCTTGTTGGAATAGAGGTCTCGGTGGTAGTGATTTGGTTGTGATCCTGACTGTGTAGTCAATAGCTTGACATGTGATGTTGCAAAGGATCATTAAACCCTCAGGATTTCTTCAGCATTTCATAGAGTTCAGTGACCTTCTTCCCAGTAATTGGACAGGCTCACAGTTCTTGTTAATGTGATCTTGATAAAGATGTTTACGCTTTGGCAACATTTAAGAATTCACCATCATGTTTTGCAACATACTCTTTCCCCTGGTGTTTCTACAAGACAATTTGTCCTTGAACTTTTGCATCATGTTAGTGGTTGAGCTTGTATGTGTCGATCAGAACAGTAGAAATGGGCCGATATGAAGAAGGTATAATGACAGCTGATGAACTGGAAGTTGAAAGGGCTTCCATTATGTTCTTCTTTGTTTTTAAACTTTTGATCTACACATACTGGTACCAGTAAATGTAATGGCGTAAAAATTAAGTGAATGAGCACTTGTTTTGTAAAATAAACAAGAAAACTTTAATTTCAAAGTGAAATTTGCCAATTCCTTAGTTCCCACCCCGTCATGTGTCATGTCGTTATTTGAACAAGATCGGGATCTTGCCTAGAATAGTCCGCGTTGTCAGTAGGGTGGAAGTTGTAGTCAGGGTGAGCCAGTTTTACACTTTGATGAGGTCGGTGGTGAACTAGATGTTGACTAATTTGTATGTTTGGCCAATACAACTTAAATACTAAGGTTTGCTGGCTGTTTGAGGAAAGGTACTCGCACGGTTATTTACTATTAAGACCAGGATGAAAACAGTAGTGAAGGTGATAAAAAGGTGATGAGGAAAACAAAATAATTTGGTAGGAATATGCCCGTCATTTACAATTTGATAGTTACTTTGTGCTACTCCCGGTATGTCCTTGAAGTCCATTTGTGTCCAGTGGACGAGAAATAATTGTGGATTTTAGGAACAAATCTATCTAATCAATTTGAAATCAATTTTGAATTGTAAATGAATATAATGACTTAGTAAACTCATCAGAGCAACAACTTTGCATAATATGCGTTGCGCTATTACATTTTTAAGCGACTTTCAGTCTCGCCTAGAGGTGGCTGGGAAACTGTTGCAACTGGAAAATAGCCATTCTGCCAATATGTTTGTGTTATAGTGTCTGAAACGTAAATGCATTCAATCATCTAAATAATCAAATTTTGTTATTTGTGCATACAGAAGTAGCAAGTGCGCATCTCATTATAGCATTAATTGGCTTCATTCCTCGTGTTGAGCTTAGTTTCCCGGCTGCTGGATGTTAAGACTGCTACTCAAATTTAACTTCGAACTATTTGTGATTTTTCGTAAAAGTGAAGGCCCTTTGCTTCGGGTCAGTATTCAACAGAGACATACCTTTAATTGTCTTGTTTCGTGAATTCTGTAAGTATTTCTTCACTGTTGGCTTAACTCGGTTGCTGCTACTCTTCGGACTGGATGAGATGTCTTCCCCCATGATTTAACACCAATTCTTTACTTTCCAATTTTCTCATTATTTTGCTATCAAAATCTCTTAAAATACGATTGTTTAACTGAAAACAACACATGCAACTCATTTTCAGTGGTGGGATCTGTGTAGCAGCTATAAACCTGATCTCGAGGAAGACTGGCATATAAAGATAGTTTACAACCTAACAGAAATGGTGCCACAGTTAAAACTGATTGGTGGGCTGTGAAAAATGACATCACCAGACAGGAAGAAATTGAATTAGGCAACTTAGGACACCCTAGTTATGTGGTGAAAGTAACACTGTTCTAGGCAGGTTAGGTTGATTCGCTTTCTGAACACCGGATAGAATTATTGATACTTGATATTCAGGCATTAAGTTCCAAATATTGATTGAATGAAACCAACTTATGGAGAATGTAATTTACCGCACTACTGAAGTGATTGGTTTGTGAGGTTGAGATGTTTGGTTGTGGGATAGAATTGACGGTCTCTGTCCCATAAGCAAAGATTTCTTTTCTCAAGTGCTTTGAGAGTATCGTGTGACTACACACTGCACATCAGGTGTTATAGGTACTTTTATTGGCAAGTCGAGCCGTAGCGAAGATCTATTGCGGTATAGAAATGTTTGACAGTGTGACAGCGATATATTTATTGGTCAGTGGCTTCTCTGTGCTTTAGCTGAGTGAGGAGTCGGCTGTTAGTGATGCAGATCTGTCTCGTAGATTTCCTTAATCTATCCTAAGTATTGATCAGAGCTGTTATGAAACGTGTAGTTTGCGCGCTTTATCCTTAGTGCGTTCATGTTGTCGACATTTTAAATAGGAATGCAATACGTTAAATGTTAGTCCAGATGGGTAGCCTTAGTCGTCCTTGTTCTTGGCTGTAAAGGCTGGTTGGTATTAGTTTTAAGTCACATTGGGAGTGATTTTTGTCAGGTGTATTCTGCGACAGGTTTTAATGGCTGTCTTCACGCATCCCCTGCAGTGCTGCAACTGGACCTCTTCAAATGTGCTAAACCTTGAATGCATCTTACTGTGTTTTTGCTAGCGATGACACATCTTGCTTTGGGTGGTTTCAGGTTGTACTTCGTCAATACGTTTTTTGTTTTGTATTTTCATTTTCAGCCATTTATTAATCTGTGTGCATTGGTTTATATTTGCTGACATTTTGCTGTCCTGTGTTATGTGTGACTCTGTGTCTGTTCCGTGTTCCTTGTTTAAATTTGTAATTTCATAATATCTGATGAAACTTGAACTGGACAGTCTAGCTTTAAAGTGTCTTATACTTAAACTGCATAGTTGTATTGTTCTAAGAATTTGTGAATAAATTTTCGATTGTTGTATCTGATGCCTGTCATGAATTTGCGAAAAATTGTTTTCATTGGTCGTTGCTAGGTTACCGACTTTGGCTTTGCCAAGCGTGTGAAAGGCAGGACATGGACACTGTGTGGAACACCAGAATATCTGGCACCCGAGATCATTCTAAGCAAGGTAACACCTCCCCCCCCACCAACTGGTTAGCCCTCAGTGGTGTCTGACTGTCTTTGAAATAAAGAAGTTATCTGTTATTCATGCCCAGTTTCCATTTTGAAATAATAGGTATTGTCAACATGCATTGAGGTTCCTTCAATCTTAATCCACTTGATGTCTCATTCGTGGGAAAGGACTCTCCACTGCAGTTGCCCGAGTTTTGCCAGAGGTTGCCACATAGAGTCTATGTTTTTCTTGAATGGAAATCCTTTGCGAGTATGACCAAACAGAATTTTGCACTAAGTCTCTACAAAGCAGTAGTGTACATTTCAAATTCTTGATAGACATGTTTGTGTGCTCAAAATCTTTTCAAAATCACAGGTAAAACACAGGTAACCACTGTGGAGAATATTTACTTGGGAATGAGCTATTACTCTGTCAGGGACTAGGAATCTCAACGCTGCGTTGGGGCATAGTGAGATATAGCTTCTCGTTACTTAAAACCAGACTGAATGAGTTGGCTTGTCATGTTGTTTCATTATATGCTGAACTGTGATCTCCAACAGAAACAAACTGTCTTTTACTATCCCAGAATTCAAGATGTTTTATGCTATGCTTGGGAGCTGTTTTCCTTTTTAGTTATAAAATGCAGCGATTGACCAAACAAATGTAAGACTGCGCCGTCATGCAATGAAACGAATCGTTCATTGATATGCCACAGCCTAGACACTTGGTGATTAAATTCTTACTTCCAGGAAGGGATCAGTCATATTAGTGTAGTTATGAACATGTAGTCTGGATCAATATTTATACATAGATTTGTGTAATTGTCTAACTGTCCTGCCAGGTCTTTCAAAAAACACAATTGTCGCTCGGTCTATGTGGCGTGTTTCGTGAAATAAGTCATAGGTGTTAATCGGCATTTAGGAATCATTTTGAACAGCACGGTCCTGGTCACGTGAGTAATGGAGTCTGATGATATTCTGCTGAAACATTCACCGTGACCGTTCATCGTTTCTGTTGGTTGTCTCGCTTCTTCATTGGCCAATAACTAATTTATAATTCAGGAGCTGACATGCATAAGCACGTGAGCTCCTCTGGTTGTCCGCAGTTAATTACCGCTCATGGCGTTCATTTCACTGTTGAGTGGATTTATCTGTCCTGTGTATGAACTATAGAACAAGTAGTTTTATGATTCCCTCTCATAATGGATAAAAATCTGGAAAATGAAAAAAGTCTATCCTTGGAAACTTCTGGAAAAAGAAAAAGGGTAAAAAACTCGTGCAACAGTTCACAGAATAAATAGATCCTTTTGTGGCAAGCCATAATGGGAGGTCATTCTGTTGCCCTTGAGAAGAATTATGGGTGAAAATCACCGAGTCTATAGGTTTTGTGGGAAAATGACATGTGGAAAACAAAAATTATAGGCTGGAGAATGAGAACGCTGGTCGAGTTGAGAGTTTGGCTTGAGTTGTTCTCATAAAGCGCACTGAGTCAGTGTCATGTAATTAGTCTGCGCATAAGTTAGTAATTTACATATGAGTGTAGTAAGCGTAGATGTGATGGTAAACAGGAAGTGTAACCACAGATTGCTTTGTTTGCCAAAGTCATAAGGCTGCCATTGATTCTCCACGACTAGCCATTCAGTATACTGTAGACATTAAACACAATACGTCACAATGTGTTAAGGCAGGCTCTCTGTTGGTACGCCAGCCAACCCAGTGGTTGTTACGTGACTGGTTCATTTTCTTTGAATGACCACGTAGCTTCTATGCATGTCCTCTTAAGTAATTACGTCGTTCTTAGAACGGAATCGCATGCTTGTCTTGAGAGCAACTGTTGAGAATAACAAATCTGTTGGTTTTTGTGTAGTATTAGACCCAGGCTTATCCTGGTGATTTTTATGTCGCCACTTTAACTCTATTTTTGGGAATCATCCTCGTGGCAGTATACTGACAGTGCTTTAGTTGGTGTGACCAAGCCCTGTTTGAATTTACTGTATGTTACCAAACCCACAGTGTTCATGCGCAAGCTTATTGGGCTACCCTGACCTTGCCACAGCTGATAAGAGTGAGGGGCTATTACTGAGCACTCAGACCATGACTTGTCACTGGAATGCTATTTATGGCACTGTTATCAGTTTGTCATCAACTTTTACTGACCTTCCTATTTGAGTACACTTGTGTCATGAACGACAGGGGGCGATACTTGTTGGTGTACTGCTGTGACCTAGTTACGTTGTGGAGCCCCTTGGAAATGTTCATTAACTCAGTAATTGGCCTCCCACCTCCGGAAACTACATCCTGTCATTCGACTCAGAACTAATAAAACAACAACTCAGTTTAAATCAATTCAACTTATTTGCCAACGCGTGATAAGGAATCTTTCATTTGGTGCTTAAGTGTATTATGATTAACAAAAATATATACTTAATACAGCTTTGTACTGCATTCAATATAAAATTTTAATTTCAAGGTTTGAAGTATGGAAAACCTTGAATTTGTTGCTGAGCTCAGTGGTTGGATTTGGGGTCCAGGAAAAGAAATCTGTCATTATTGTTTTGCCACAATCTGTGGCAGAGTTGCGAAAACTGCATAATATTTACTGCATTGTGGATAAAAAATAGCCGTAATTTCCTGGACATTTTGAGGATAACACCAGATGGTTGTGTGAGTTACTGGCTACTCCTATGTGTCCACACACCCACACACACACAGATGATGGGGATGTCTTCAGACTTATTATTAAATACATAACATTGAGTGTATATGAGTGAATGTATAATTTAGTCGGAGAAAGTGGAATCCCATGGTGTCCAGAGTTCAATTGATCTAGGTTCAGTATGTTTCAAAATATGTATTTTCAGTGACAAAAAAACTTGAATCTTAATGTTCGTAATCTGTGTAAAATTTCGTATGCAGTAACAGTAATCACCTTGCTGTTTTTTAAAGGGATTTCATCAGTTGAACTCTATCAAAAGCAATACTTTATGCTGGTTTGGATACTAGTAGTACTGATCATGGGGCACTGTTTGGTCATTGACTAGCTAGTGTTCACTTTGTGAGCAGTTAAGCTTCTCAGAGATACGTCACTTATTCGTCCACCATTAAGGCACAACATTGCTCTCACTTTCCATATACGTGCCTGGTACCGTTTGATGTTAAACGACCCAAAAAGTATGGCGTCGTATGTGCTTTTTCGTTCCTTGTCTCCCGTAATGGTTCTTTTTGTTGCAAGTTCTTTGGGAATACTCGACAAGTTTGTCAAGTGTAGATTTCTCAAAGAACTCCAGGTCTCACATCGAGGTTGAAAAAAGTTGACAAAGCTTGACTAATTGTTAATTCTCAAGTAAGTTCAGGATAAAATTGCATTTTTTCCTTATCATGCCTTTTTCTAATTTAGGGATACAACAAAGCCGTTGACTGGTGGGCACTAGGGGTCCTAGTGTATGAGATGGCTGCTGGCTATCCTCCGTTCTTCGCCGATCAGCCTATACAGATTTACGAAAAGATAGTCTCTGGAAAGGTATGGTAACCCACTGTTGCATTGCCAGCTCACAAAGTAAAAATACAACACGAAGGAAGATGTATTTTCTCGAGTGAAACTCTGAAAAAGTACTCTGGACTGCACTGATATCCGCTTTAGATTCAGGATTATAAACATAGAGTGGTTCGGCAATGGACTTGCACAGGTGCACAATGTACCTCTATTTCAGGATTGGACAAGCGGACCCCTGTATCATCCCCTGAATAGTTCAGTTTTATTTTGATAATCTTAGTCGCTTGTTCAAGCTCATTCTTGTATTTTAGCAAAACTGGAGGTGTAGGATATCATGCTCCCAGACTGAAGGTGGCGTTATTTAGTGGATTTTCATTAGAGCGATATAGTTTAAATCTTTGAGCCCTAACTCGTGTCGTTTTGCTATAGGTGCGGTTCCCGTCACACTTTAGTGCAGACCTTAAGGACCTGCTACGAAATCTCTTGCAAGTTGACCTCACAAAGCGGTTTGGAAACCTCAAGAATGGCGTCAATGACATCAAAGGTCACAAATGGTTCTCGTCAACGGACTGGATAGCAATCTACCAGAAAAAGGTACTATTGAACAAAATAAAAAATAATTGCAGGCGATCTGGTACAAATGTGTAGCAGACGTGCACAGGCCGCTCAGTTGGGGTCATTGCATTGAGCACCTGAAAATATGTTTATGCTTTATCAATATATAGTTGAAACCAAGCCGATATGCTATAGATCTGACTGAAGTGTCTAGCAGTGTGCTCCAGAGGGGCTCAAGTCATGACCTTGGGTAAAAGATGCGGCCACTTATCCGACTGGGCCACACTGCCTCCTCTACTACTGAATACAAAACTTTTTAATTGCTGTCTGGGTTGGTAGACATGGGACCCATTCCAAGAAACTTACTTCAGTTAATTTCTGATTTAAGTCCAAGATTTATCTCACTTCCAGACTTTGCAACTTGCACATCTAGTAAGGTAGTCAAAATTATGGCAAGACTTAAGTCAAAGTTAAGATCTCTTTCTTGAAATGGTCTTGAAAAAAATTAAGTTTTATCGTATATCGACTGAAATTTAAGATTTGTCTTTGCTAAGTCCGTTTTCTTGGAACAGGTCCATGAACTCTAAATAGAATTACAAGAGAAATCAAGCTTGAATGTTTGAAATGATGCTGTGTAACTGGTATTTGTAATTACAAATCTTTGAAAGAATCAATTGTGCATCCTGTCACGATTTTGATGCACAAATTTGTAAATTTTGCAACTTAGAACTCTTGTCTGTTAACTGGTGTTATCAGCTTGGAATTGATAGCCTAATGTTGGTTGAGATGGTGTTACTATTCCCTATGTCACCTCCACGTGTTCCCTATGTTACCTCCACGTGTTCCCTGTGTCATCTACACGTTTTTTCAGGTGGAAGCGCCATTCATACCCAAATGTAAAGGTCCCGGTGATGCGAGTAATTTTGACGACTATGAGGAGGAACCTCTACGCATTTCAGCCTCAGAAAAGTGCGCCAAGGAATTTGCTGACTTTTAACCTAAGACTCTGGAGCTGTCTTAAAACATCATGGATGAAACGACCAAATTAAGTCGACACGAACACATTTACTCGGCGTCTAGATTGTCTGTGCCCAGAGATCAGTGGGTTGAGCCAGTATTATCAAGGGCATGGGTGTAAATGTTTCATCTTAGTTTTTGACAAATGTTCCCATAGCAGTGTTGACGCAAGGCAAATCATTTCCAAGAAGTGCAGGTCTGGTGATACTGAACTCCCATCATCTGATGTGATGAATTTGCCCGTGCGTGGTGTTGTGCTGCCGTTATGGATGACATTCGTTGACAACGCTGTGTACATAACAGGACTTTACTAGTCTCCTCATGGTGCTAAAGGCGCACCTCTGAGTTTTAATTATTGTCGATGTGAAATCTTAATGCATGTGTGTGTGTGTGTGCGTGTGTGTGTCTGTTAGCTGGTGCTGGCTAATGTGGTACTGTCGTCACTTCTACTAGGGTTATTCATTGGTTGACGTCGATGTCATGTGACATCAAGAAGAAAAAAAAGTTAGTGTCGTGGTGTAATGCATTATTTTTGTACCGTCGCTCTAAAAGCCTCCTCCCCTTGTGTATGCAGTTCTTTCTGCTCATCCAAAATGCTGGTCCTGGATAGAGCCGCGATGGTACAGGTTGTTGTTTCCTGTGTTCTGCAGGCTCCCTCTTGTATGACGAGAGTTCCTTTACATAGTGGCTGCTGTGAAATGCCCTTAAACCCCAGTACTCATGGTACCGGCCATAGCCAGCACCAGCGAGTCCTTTTTGCGGGTAGTACTTTGAAAAAGTATTGTGATGGACTCGATTGTTTTAATGTTACTATGAACGCAGGTGTTAGAAATCTGAGGTCTCTTTTCTCTTAAAAAGCACTTCTTCATAAGGTTCGTTTTACGTTTGTATTTATTGGAGTAGAATTAGAAAAAGATAGTTGCTAAATTTGTACTTGTGTGGGGGAATGACTACTCTTATGGCAAATGCTATATTGCACATTTTTGTTTTTCTCCAGCGTTGTGTTGTTGCTAATGCTGCTACCAGATCCTAACCTGAATTACAAGATAAATACCCATAGAGTACCAATTTTTTAAGAATCATTATGTGTATTCTTTTTTGTACCGTAGCGTTGTCATGGGGATTAGTTTCTTGGACTTCTTTTGTCAAATTAACAGCACCTGCACAATGTCTATGTAAGTGTGGCAGGTAAACTGACTCTCGGTAATTTGTGCATTTAATGACATTCAATAATCCTTATAGATTTTCGTTGTGTACGGAGTAGACAACTGGTGTTAAATAAGGTGTAGTTATGTTTGAAGTATAATTTGTAGTTAATTTTTAACAGTCATAACATAAATAAAATGGCTAATTCCTAATGTTGTTTAGTGTTTATCCATTTCAAGAGAAGACGGAACACTGTGCTATTAAAGGAATTCGTTCAGATTACGGGAGGTACTCTAAACAGTGCAATTCCAAATTACAGAAAAGTTTTGATCACAAATTTTTAAGGTGTATTGATTAGTATCATTGCCAAAAGTACATGGTTTTGCCCAATATGGAACTGACAACTAGAATGTCGAGTCAACCGGTGCGTCCAATCTAATTATTTTCTGTACAGTACATTTTGCATTTTCTGTTTCTTATTTTACTCATCGTGAAACTCAACTTCATGTGTTCAAACATCAAAACCTGAACAATTTGGGTTATTTGTAAACTTATGAAATGTAAACTATGACTGGTTTGTTTCCGTTTACAACATTTGTTGATAACTGTTGGACCTTGTGCACTGCACAGATCATGTGATCAAGCCACAATTGAGGTCAATAAGGTAATGAAATGTCTATGCTTCTGGTTAAAAACAAATTCATCTCAAATTCAGTTCTCATTTGCCCAACATTTTGTGATGGATGCGTTGAGCTGGTTCAGTTTTTGGGAAGAAATTGAGTGAAACTAGCAATTGCAAAAATGTTCCTCAGCTACAAGGTAGTTGACATAAGTAGGTCACCCCAGGCAGTTGAATCTTGTTCAAATGAATCTCAACGTTTGCTCGCTTACACCATTTCATTTCCTAATGAACAGGCCAACTGCCCTGTGAATAAGCCCTCTTGGTTTTCATTACACTTGGATGGTTCATTGTTAATCGTTTGATGGTGCGTATACTTAATTGGTCATTGGGTGAGCATGTGCTCAAAGTTTGAAGTCGAGTAACAAGAGTCCCGTCTTAAAACACGTTTATTTATGAAACAAACACCAGCACTACACCATGCAGCAGGACTGCATCGCTAATAAGTAGGAAGCAAAACAAAGGCACTGCAGCTAAGTGGAATTGTTCAAGTGACTTCAGCAATGGGCAAATCTGTTATTAAAGAGGATTTCCTTTTCTTTTAGTTTCGATTTCCTCTTGTTGCGTATCTTTGTACGATTATATTGACATTAGTTGTGCAAAAACTTTTTTCAGTTAAAAATTTCAACAAAGAAATATTTCTATCGTATAAATCTATTTGTGGGACGATACATCACCTAGAAATTTTCTTCATTTGTCATTGATCATAGAGTATTCCATTAAACTGAATCCTGCTATCTATCCGTGGAGCTACACCATCAATGCATCATCAGGTCAGTTTATTATAGGCGAAAGCAACTTTTTCATGTCATTTTTAGCAAAAATAGGATTCGTTGATTATCCCAGACATATTTTTCACTTATTTACAGCTTTTCGTAATTTAATTAATTACTCGTCGTCTACTCCGTAAGTGACGTTTTGGGAGGCAAGAATTTCGCGCCAATTTCTTATGAGAGCAGTCGAGTCAGTCATTGTTTTACCCCGGTGGTGATAAGTTCGGTCGTCGTTTGCTTTTGTTTACGAGTCAGTCAACATGCCACGCTGTTGCTGCCTACCGAGATGTACTCATTATCGTCTCAGAGGAAGAACTGTCCCACTTGCCCGAGTGTACCGCGACACACTCCCAGTGGATGCTGACTTGAGCACCCAAACTGGCTTACAAAGTCCCGCCGTGTGACTCCCTCGTCACACGCGTGGCACCTTCTAAATAGCTCCAATACAAGTCCGCAATAAACTTATCAAACTTAGGCTCACCGATCTGTTCATTGGATGACGAACTGTACTTTTCATTGGGTGTCAAACTGGGCCTGTATTCACTCCCACTACTCAACATGGCTGCAGGGCTGCTTCCAGGCTCTGGGCTAGAGACAAACACATGGGGAATCATTGCAAGTTCCTGGAATTGCACCTCGGAGGCATGGGTGACAATGGATGAAGTGCCTCTAGTCACTGTTTATAGTGGCCACAGCTCGCGAGGCTTCTCGCTTCAAAAACGCACTTCTCGGGGGTGGCGACGGGGCACTGCCGGGAATCAGCAGCGAGTACGGTATGGAACCCTTCTTCAGGCGTTGTTTCACAAGGACCTTCGTCAATTCAGCGTACATATCTCTGTCGCAATCTGACAGCTGAAAATGCTTACCACTGCTTTGTACGTTGCGTGAACGGGTAGCGCTGCGTTCTTCACACGAACGAGCTAGCCAAGTACGGCGAAGTGTGTCATCCTTTGGAAAGCGACGCAAGGTACCCAAAGCGCGTGTGAGACGATGAGTACATACTGGTACGCAGCAACAGCGTGGTATGTTGACTGACTCGTAAACAAAAAGCAAACGACGACCGAACTTATCACATCCGAGGAAGAACAATGACTGACTTGATAGATCTCACAGTCTGACTGTATGAAAAGAAATTGGCGCGATATTCTTGCCTCCCAAAACGTCACTTCCGGAGTAGAGGACGAGAAATTAATTAAATTACGAAAAGCTGTAATTAAGTGAAAATATGTCTGGGTTAATCAACAGACCTTATTTTTGCTAAAAGTGACATGAAAAAAGGTTGCCTTCGCCTTTATTACTATACATGTAGTCACCTGGGGTTGCTACGGTCGACTGCGTGAAACTACCAGAAATACTTATCCATCACTGAACAGTTAATCCACATTGTTATAGTATTCATGAAATATGCATAGATTTGACTTGACTATTACAAAGAACAAGAATTTCAAACACTATCTTACACGCCAAACAAATATAAATTCTCTTTCAAACACATTAATAAACATGTACTACATACTATAAGAGACATGGACATAAAAGTAGTACTGGTCACGACAAGTTATCTAAAATTATCAAAATAAGCAGTCCTTTTATAATTGAACCTCTCACGACCATCATCAACCAGTGCTTGCACACTGGTATATTACCAGATGCACTCAAGATTGCTAAATAATCCCTGTTTTTAAACATGGTTTGGACCCAGAGCACCCTGGCAATTATAGACCCATTTCTATTCTCCCAACAATCTCAAAAAATTCTCCATACACAACTTTCAACTTTCCTAAATGAAAATGATGTTCTTTATAAACACCAATATGGCTTCAGGAAATGTCACTCCACAGAACTTGCTTTACTTGAATTTTTAGACTGCATTTGTTCCCATCTTGATAACGACATGAATTCCTTGGGTCATCTCCCTCGATCTCTCTAAGTCTTTCGACACAATAGACCACCAAATACTCTTACAAAAGATGAATCCCTATGGTATTACTGGAGTTGAATATACACTGTTTAAAAATTATCTCTCAAACCGCACCCAATATGTTTCACTAAGAAATACAATTTCCAGTTGCTTATTACCAAATATCTAGCGGAGTTCCCCAAGGCTCTGTCCTTGGCACGCTTCTTTTCTTAATTTACAACAACAATCTCCCATTTTCTTCCCCCATTGACACACTTCTTTATGCAAACTACATCTGTCTCGTCACACCTTACGTTCTCACTGAATCAATCTGCTCGACACACTTCGAAACAATCAGCCACCATCACCATCAACAACTACTCTTAAATCTATTACAGTCTGTTTTTTTGTGAACAAACTTTCAATTAATACATCAAAACGTAAATTAATGATCTTCCACTACCCCCAAAAGAAAACCGAAAAATATATTATTTCCACCATTTATATATATTATATATGTTTTGTGCAATGGGCCCAACCATGAGGCCTGCGCACGTCTGATGCACCGCAAATGACATCAGACCACCTGCACTGTTTTTTTTTTATTTATATCAATAGCAAAATAATATGTCATGTTTACAGTTTCCCTTTCCTTTGTATATCTGTTGACAAAAGCCTTACATGGTCCCCTAACAAACTTAACAATCTCGGTGGACTCATATATATAAATTGAAATCCTACCTTCCTCTCCCAGTTCTCGAGTTAATATACATTTCATTTGACCTCCCACATTTAATCTACGGCATTTCAACTCGAGGTTTTGGCAACACTAAGAAACTTCAGACAGCCCAGAAGAGAATCCTTCGGAATATATCAAATTCCAGTTATAATGCTCAAGCTCTGCCCATATGTAAGGATCTTTACCTCCCTCTACTTCATGAAATCATTAAAATCTCAACTGCAAAATTTTACTACAATTCCTCAGCTTCCTAAGTATTTTTATAGGAACGACTTCTTTAGTGGACCCATCAAATATAAACCAACCGCAAACATTAAAACTCAAACATACCTGAATAAATACTCAGCTGCTATTCCGACAATACAACCCAAAATTTTTGATTCCTCAATCTAACAAATTGTCATCAAGCAGGAGCCTGTGTCAGATTTGAAATTCCTCGCCTTATAAACAACGAAATCCCTGTCTCTGCTCTACATACATGTATTATAAAAACACTCTTTGCAAGCATTCTCCAGGTTCTTAACCAATTTTATTACTATCAACTACGATCCAGTTTGTAATATTCCCAATTGCTTCATACGTAACAGTATCTAATTGCTTTCCCAAAATCTCACTTTCTTTATCTTCCTATTTTGGCTTATTCATTTATTCTTACCGATTTTTTCATTTCTGCTTATTTATTTTTGTACTGGGGACCTTCTTAATAGCGGTCAAAAACCTTTAGAAGGCCTAATTTAAATCGCACTCATTATTTAAGTACTGTATTATTATTAATGTCTCTCCCTCCTTCCCACCCTCCCCTTCCTGTTTCTCTCCAAGCCCTCGCAAATCCCGTTGTCATAAACAAATCTTCTTATAATTACATCTTGTACTATCTTTAGCCCCGTTTCATAAAAACTTTAAGTGCTAATGGAGTCTCACCTGCACAAGTCACAATTTCTGAACATGCAGTGCTGTCAGTGACAAGTATCATGAAATGGATATTGTATAAAGTCGATAGATCTGCCTGGCCAAAAGTTCGTGAATTGACTATTTTTTCTGCTGTTTTATTCTACAGTTCTAGATGGAAATATCACAACCAAATGAACTGATAGACCTCACAGCCTGCTGATAACATGACTGGTTATGAATGTCTGATCAATATCATATTTTTATGAAAAGTAAAACCATTTGGAAGAATAATTTTCAGCTAACTCAGCTATGATTCTCAATCCTCTTCAGCATTTATGATATAACTTGGACGTAACTCGCTGACTCACCAACTTCGCAGAAACTCAATGTTACGAGCTACAACCTCAGCTCACATATAATAAATCTTGCAATCATGAATTAGAATTGCATTATCACATGCAACATTCAACTATTCTAACAGTTTCAAAGAAAATGGCACATCATATATCTACACTTCCAATCACAGTCATTCACTTAAGGAATGAAGGTATTTATTTTTGGGTTGACTCAAGTCACTTTACATATTAAATCTACAGATATCCTTCAATAAGACTACAACATGATGTTTGTCCACACTTAGATGACAACTGCTCATGCCAACTCCAAAATAATGTACAGTATTCACCCGGTTAACGCTCAGGGTGTGGTGAAAAGCATACTAGAGAGATGTTGTACACCATTGCAAATGACAAAGATATCAAGCCGTGTGAATTTATTTGTCAAACAATTCAGATTTCATTTGAAAATAAAAGAAAAAGTACCGCACAAAATGCTTTGGTTACAAGTGCTGGCGAGTCAAATGCAAACAAAATGGATTATTATGAATCATTCATCCTGGAATCCCTTTGCAACAGCCAGATAAGAGGAAGGATATCCAACTGGGTAAGCTATAACTGCAAGAGTGCTGGACTGTGGGCCATAGGGGTTACGGTCAACTGGCCTCGTAGGCAAGCCTACATTTAGTCCACTGGCTGCATCCACGACACTCACTGGGTAGGGAAGATACAGCTAATTTCGACTTTTGAGGGGTAATGGCAGATTTTCCCCAACACTAGGTGGAGGTGCTGACCTCTGTTGTTGGTTCTGTTCACCTTCAACATTTTGACGACTTACTGAAGGTGCTGGTCAATTTCTGAGTAAGGTGGTGGCATTTCACCCATAGGGACGCCATGGCTAGACAGAGTAACATTACCATAAACAGCTCTAGAAGTTGCAATGGAGGAAGCGAGTTCTGGCATGGATTCACATGTCAGCAATGGTGAGTCAGTGATATCATTGACTACATACCGTATAACATACTCAGGGTAACACTGCTGATTCTCCATTGCCTTGTAAACAGTAGGCTTGGCAAAATCATCCACTACTGTGTGAACAGACGACACCTGTGAACGAGTGCCAACCCAACCAAGGGCAACACGGCCCACAAACATAATAAACAGGGGACCGTTTGCTTTAGACTGCATTAGCTGGTGCATGTGGCTAGACGTTTTAGTGAAGTAAAAGCCGTCACCCAAGTTAGCGAGGCCCTTCAGTTGTGAGTAGTTGGAAAAAAAGTTGGTTTTTTGTCATTGATCATTGATCACGGGATATACCATCAAACTGAATCCTGCTATCTATGCGTGGAGATACACCATCAGCGCATCATCAGGTTAGTTCATTATTACTATACTTGGGGTCGCTGCCGTCGACAGCATGAAACTACCCGAGTTACTTATCCATCACTGAACAGTTAATCCAAATTGTTATAGTATTTATGAAATATGCATAGATTTGACTAGTAACTGTTACAAAGAACAAGAATTTCAAAGACTTATCTTCCCACGCCAAACAAATTGAAATTCTCTTTCAAACACATTAATAATAAACATACTAGATATTAGAGACGTGGACACAAAAAAGTGGTCTTGACTACTTATCTAAAACTTATTAGCACAATAAGCAGTTGGTTTATAACCGAGCCTCTCTCACGACCATCAATCAATGCTTTCACATTGGTATATTTCCAGATGCTCTCAAGATTGCTAAGGTAATTCCAGTTTTTAACCAACATGGTATGGACCCTTTGCACCCGGACAATTATAGACCCATTTCTATTCTCCCAACAATCTGAAAAATTATAGAAAAATATCCGTACACAACTTTCAACTTTCCTAAATAAAAATGATATTCTTTATAAACATCAATATGGCTTCAGGAAAGGTCACTCTACAGAACTTGCTTTGCTTGAACTCAGTTTAGACCGCATTTGTTCCCATCTTGAATTCCTTGGTCATCGTTCTTGATCTCTCTAAATCTTTCGATACAATAGACCACCAAATACTCTTACAAAAGATGAATCTTCATGGTAATACTGGAGTACGTTGAATAGACACTGTATAAAAATTATCTCTCAAACCGTACCCAATATGTTTCGCTTAAGGATACGACTTCCAGTTGCTTAATACCAATATCTATCGGAGTTCCCCAAGACTCTGTGCTTGGCATGCTTCTCTTCTTAGTTTACATCAACGATCTCCTGTCTTCTTTCCCCATTGACACACTTGTTTATGCTAAGGACATTAATTTTGTCTCATCACACTTTACAGTCTCACTGTTGCAAGAATCAGCCACCATCAACAACAACCTTAAGTCTATTTCAGTCTGGTTTTCCGTGAACAAACATTCAATTAATACATCTAAAAGCAGATTAATGATCTTGCTCCACCACCACAAGAAAATTGAAAAATGTATTATTTTCACCATATAAATAGACTAATATGTCATGTCGACAGTTCCTTGGTATTGCCGTTGTCAAACACCTTTCATGGTCTCCCACGTAAACCTCATTTCAAACAAACTTAACAATCTCTGAACTCATATCAATTGAAATCCTATCTTTCTCTCTCTCTCTCTCAGTTAATGTATAATTCACTTGTCCTCCCACATTCAAACTACAGCATTGCAACTTGGGGTTTTGGTAACACTAAGAAACTTCGGACAGCCCAAAAGAGGGCCTTTGGAATATATCAAATTCCAGTTATAATGGTCACACTCTGCCCATATGTAAGGAATTTTGCTTCTCTCTACTTCNAACGAGAACTGCTATCATAACGGGGAAGAAGAAAACCACTTGGTCTTGTTCAGTAGCTCTAGAAACATTCAATCTCAAAAACAACATGAAGGTAATAAATTCTCTACCAAACTGACCTTCTGAGAAGTTTTTACTGCCTTCAATTAAAGCATGGTAAACAAGAAATTGCCCAGGTTCGATTTATTATGCAATCACACTTTGCAGGCATACATCATTCATCCTGGAATCATTTTGGAGGAGCCGGATAAGACATAGGATATCCAACTGAGTAAGCTGCTGAGCTGGACTGTGGCTCATAGGGGTTACAATAAACTGGCCTCGTAGCCAAGCCAACATTCAACCCACTGGCTGTATCCGCAACACTCACTGGGTTATTAAGGGAAGATACCTAACTTGGACTTTCGTGGGGTAATGGCAGGTCTTCTCCCAGCACTAGGTGGAAGTGCTGACCTCTGTTGTTGTCTCTGTTCACTACCAAGAACCTTCTCGCCTTCGACATTTTGACGACTTACCGAGGGTGCTGCTAATGGATTTCTGTTAGGATTGACATTCTTCATCATGTGATAATTGATGGCATGTTCTTTTCTGTCAGGCAGAAGGGGATGCGGAATAGGAGAACACGAGGTAACACGAGTGGAATTAGCTTGACCTGGAATGACGTCCTTCACAGTCGTGGGTACATCAGACACTGGATTGGTCAGAGGAACTGGACTGCTTTGAAGAGAGTTCCTAAAAAACCGGACCACAGGAATGGGGTTTCTCGCAGAACTACCTCCAAGCTGCTGGTCAATCTCTGAGTAAGGTGGTGGCATGTCCCCCACAAGGATATCATGGCCAGACGTAGCAACCTTACCAGACACAGCTGCAGAAGTTGCAATGGAGGAGGCGGGTTCTGGCATGGATTCAGACGTCAGCAATGGTGAGTCAGTGATGTCATTGACTGTATACTGTATAATATACTCGGGGTAACACTGCTGGTGCTCCGTTGCCATGTAAACACCAGGATTGGCAAAATCATCCAATACTGTGTGAACAGACGATGCCTGTGTACCAGATCCAACCAGACCAAGGGCAACACGGCCCACAAACATAACCACGGGACCGTCTGCTTTAGACAGCATTGACCGGTGCATGCGGTGAGATGCTTTAGTGAAATAAATGCCGTTACCCAGGTTAATGAGGCCCTCCAGTTTTGAGAAGTTAGGAGTGAAGTTACGCTTCGTGACAGAATCAACAAAAACAAAAAATTTGTGACCTCGTTGCCCATAGAAAAGCCTTATTTCATTATTAGTGCCACATATCTGAGAGAGCTCTTGCCGTTTTCTGTAAGAAACATGAAAAAAATCTCGATTAATAAAATGATAACACAAGCTTTAGAACAGTGCTGTAGAGGTACATGTAAAATTAGAGGTAAGTAGGTGCCCAAAGCCCATCATATCACCTTGAGCACTGAACGTAAGTTGCGGTGCGTAGGCGCTGCGTTCAAATGCCAAAAGGTGGTGGCTGTGCCTATACGTGCGTTGACACCCCCTACAGCACTGGTTTAGATACACATGAAAATTATAAATCACAACTTGATTTTGCCCTGATTGCAGAGCCCCCTGTCTCCGAACTGGGGATTGATGACTGACTGGCTCCCGCAAAAATTTCGTTGCACTCTGGCGGTGTTTATAGACTACATCTACAAGCGGGCCATGGACATGAGACAGGGAAGTAATTATCACATTCAATTGTATAGTAAGTTCTCGAAAGTGTGATTTATAATCTTTTTGCATCTAGTTATATTTCACCTGGATGAATGATGTTCATCGTCTAAGCTTTAGAAATGATAAAACAGGGTCACATGTTTAAGTCTTTTTATGCAGGAAAAATTTGTTGAAGAGTGTTAACTGGCCTTTGTGAACACGTGCAGAAATGCCATCACCTGTATCCATAAGTGGGTGACCAGTCCAGTCACCACTGGTGGCAATATTGCACATTCTTTTAAATTCTGATTTTGAAAACCTGTAAACGTGTGATATTTTGTCTCCCAAGAATTGAACCTCTGCAAAATATTGGCCTAACAGGGTCCACCCGAAAAGTTGCTGACGCTGTGACAGAATTCAAGCAACCGCACAACAAATGATTTGGTTCTATGAGTGTTCATNCTGCATCTCCCAGCGCTACATCTCCCAGCGCTACATCTCCCAGTGCTGCATCTCCCAGCACTACATCTCCCAGCGCTACATCTCCCTGCACTACATCTCCCAGTGGCTGTTTTGTATGCTTATTCATCTGTTCTTTAGTTGTCTGATGCTCAAAATCTCCTGGTTGTATTTTGATGAAATTTGGCACAAAGGTGTTGTTTGTGTAACTAGGGCATTGCATGCCACTTTTCAATTTGCCTCCACCCCTGGGTCGGGGAGCAGGTTGTTCAGTATTTTTGGAAAGATTGTTTCCAGATGATATATAAGTAAGTGATTGACAACTTTCAGTGAAACCTGACACAGTGGTTGGCCACAACAATGTGGCTTTGGTCACTGCAGCACCCCCTAGTGGCCATTTTGGGCTCACAAAGTTACTTTTTCAAATGCTTTTGATATCTGGAAAACTGATTGATGAATTTTAATGACACTAAAGTATGTGACAGCGATTTGGTTTGGGACCAGTAATTTTTCACGCGGATTTGACTTCTACAGCACCTCCTAGTGTCCATTTTGTCCAGTTGTCTGCTGGATATCTCAAAATCCCTAGGTTGTATTTTGATGAAAGTTTGCTCAAAGGCATTGGACATCACTGGGGAAATACATGTGCCCCGGTTCCTGGGGTGGGCTTTTCAGTACTTTTGGAGACTAAACTGATTGCAGTTTCAATGAAACTTAATTTAACATAGGAATATGTGATGGAAATGCACCTGTACAAGTTGATTTTGGGCTGAACTAGAACTCTTTAACACCTAGATGCCATTTTGCCTTTAACAGTGATTGTTCAGTATATTTTGGGAGGAAGAGCATTTTCCAGATGATATACAGCGAACCAATTAACAGTTTCAATGAAAATTTGACACAGGGATGTGTGATGGCAGTGTGATGGCAGTGTGCTGACAGTGTGATGGCAGTGTGCTGGCAGTGTGCTGGCAGTGTGATAACAGTGTGATGGCAGTGTGATAGCAGTGTGCTGACAGTGTGCTGGCAGTGTGCTGGCAGTGTGATAGCAGTGTGCTGGTTGCAGTCAATTTTCAGACATTTGCTTTAACTTCAGCCTCCCTAGTGACTTCCATTTTGGAGTTGTTGGCAGCTTCTAGTTTCAAGCTGATTCCAACTGGTATTGCTCACTGTATTTGCCTAACCTCATTGTATGTTTTATGTCATACACTAGATCTGCTGTTTTTGGTTACCTAGTGCTGTGTCCTTTTTCGCATGTTTTATTTATTCGTTGCTGATGTTGAAAACTTTTTATTTTTAAGCGTTTTGATTTTTTATTTTGATGTTAGCTTTAAAGGGTGAGATACCAACACTTTTTTTCAATTCTGACTGTTGCAGCTACCTCTTTTGATCAAATTGTTGTTTCCTTGTGTCTTTCATGAAACTGATAAGCATCATGTAAACATGCCGTTTGTGGTGTAGTGTGGATACATATCACTGCTTTGTTTTGAGTATTGTATTCATTAGGTAAAAGCATAGAGATTATCAATATTGTTATTGTTTGTTAACTGAATAATGAAGTCTACTGCAACCTGTGAAGGATAATTGCCTTGTCTCCATTTCCTTCTATTATTACTTCACATTTAGTTGATTACTCGCAATCAGTTTTATTGCAATGAACAGGTGTTCATCAAGCTTGTATAGTAATCACTAATCATCTCAATAAATTACTCTCTGTTAATTGTACTCCTAGTACAGAAACCATTAATCATTTTTATACTCTCTGTTATAAACTCCACTCCAATCGTAATTTGTGTTTCGTTTCAGGGCTAAGTTTCAGGTTGATCCTCAAGAGGGCTCTGAGATGTCATCTGTCCCCTTCAATATTGCAGAAGTCATTGACCCAACATTTCGACGTAGCAGAGCCAGCAACAGCCCCCCAGTTGACCCAGCCCCTCCCATACCTATGCTCTCAGGTGAGTCAAAGTGGACACATNTACGTCATGTCTTTCATCTTGAC
>NMRA01000636.1:141836-210695 GCA_002633005.1 Phoronis australis | reverse complement strand
GTGGCAATCAGACCTGTCAATTTGAAGTGTCTAGCTCAAAATTTTAGTTTGCACCTAATGACCTTTGACCTATTTCACCTGATTGGATGACCCGATTACTTAGAAAAGTAATTTTTTAAATTGTCATGTTGACTTATACCTGTGCACCGAATTTGAAAAAGATAGCTTTAAAACTGAAGGAGGAGTAGCATTTTGAAAATTATATGACCTTTGCACCAAACGACCTCTTTCGGTGCAATATGGAATATGATTATATAACCAATCAAAATTTATATACTGTCAAAATTCATATGCTGAATTTAAAGACCGTACCTGCACCCAATTTGGAGTTATTAAGGCTCAAAGTTGGTCGGAAGAAGAATAAGAAGAAGAATAAGAAGAATAAGAATAAGAATAAGAATAAAATTGAAGAAAACCCAGGAACAACAGTACTCTGCGCTTACACGCGCAGAGTAATAAAATTGAAGAAAACCCAGGAACAACAGTACTCTGCGCTTACACGCGCAGAGTAATAATAGCAATTGATGGTTCAGAACGTGTTTATTCACAAGTTTTCTGTAAAACCTGATAATTTTGTATCTTTACTCAACTACTACACAGATAACGAAATTAAAGAAACGTATAGTCTGCCTTTCATTCTCCTATTAAACCATCATTTGACAATGTTTAAATATTTTTTCATCCACAAAAGAATTTATATTAACAAGATGTTAAATTTTTTGGTATTTCACAAAGCGACCAATGTCCCTAATGTGGCGACCTCCAGACTTGCATATGTCTACACCTGCTTCTGCGTTAAACATTTCTGGTATTCCTTGCACAATTTCGCAAATAAAATAATTAACTTGCACTTTAAATCATCTCTACATCACTTTTTAGATTGCGTCTGTGGAAAACTAAGTGAAATCTTGATCATCACTATACTCATGCGAAATATTTATACGTCATCGAGAGATGGGTCTCAACCATATTTCAATAATTTTAAATTTGTACTTTTTGACTCAATGAACCTTATTGCACTTAACGCCTCAGATAAAACATTAGAACAGTGGATGGTTTTGCAGGAAGCTCACGACTAAAACAACGTATGATGTTACTTTTTAACCACTATTTTGTTTTACTGTAAGAACACCGAGTTTTTTCATAAAGATATGCTTATGTAAAGGCAAATTTAAGTTAACTCAATCGAGTGAATATGCCTGTGAATGAGTGTACGAAAGTCTTCCCCTCTCTCCCCCATCCCCCCGCCCCCCCCCCCTGGAGCTACCCAACCTCTAGGCAATGACCATCGCCTCTGTTGGCCCGACAGAGGCGATGGTCATTGCCTACCCAACCTCAGGCTTATCCAGCAATCGTTATTACTAGAATTTCTGGGTTAATAAATGTATTTTTAAAACAATATTAAAAAAATCACTCGCCTTGAGAAAACTTCCTGAATATTCTAGGAGACTCGTGCCGTCGACCAATGCTTTGCTTGTAAATACACCTCAACCTGAGATAATAGGTGAAATCTGTCAAGACTTTTACTTCAGTTGTATTTCAATCAGACCTTCTGTTCTGATCAGTTTGTATGCAACTGTCGTGGTTGTTTTTTGGTAGATGTCTCCAGCAAAAATGACTCTCTTACTGACTATAATTATAAGCTTTTTGCTATACTCCCAGTTATGACATAATCAACAGTAACTTCATTAAGCAATTTTGTTTTGAGCCCATGAGGAAAGCAGTCCTTTTCAGGTATATAAAGCAAAGAAATCTACAAATCTCAGGAGTTTTTATAGTAAAAGAAATTCTTTAGCTCATAATAAAGTGGATGATTGGATTTTGAAATAATTTACGAGGGACAAGTGCGAGTATTTGGCCGCACCTTCTGCACTATTAGTAATTTCTACTGGGCCCTGCATGCCACCCATGATGCCAAGAATTTGCAATTATTTAAATAATCAGAATATTAAGAAATTCGAAAGACTTATCATAGACTTGTCTCTCGAAAGTGCCATCTTCTTGACAAACATGCTAGTTCCAGCTAGGCAAAACCAATGAAAACTTGTCTCAACTCTAACTCTAAAACGGATGTTCAACTCAAACTCTAAAACACTTGAAAATCAACAGCGGAATGTCGAGTAACTTAATATCCTTCATGGTTATTACATAACACTGTATCAATGTATGGACAGTCTGTGTTGCATTGCACTCTTGTAATAACAGTGACCTCTTTTGGGTGACCTCCTTCATAGTTACGAAACCAAGTTGTTGGCAAAATACACGTGGAGACACTGTGCGTGCTAAATAACAGTTTCTGATAGGTCTGAAATTGTGGAGCATTATATATACCCCACAATTTTTGCAACCCCACAGTTAAATGTCTCATATATCAAAATACCCCGGATATGCAGTTCTGGGGCAGAATTAATCCATGTAGGGCAGAATTCGAGTACCGTGTAAAGTGACGTATTCAGCAACGGTTCATTCGACGGTTTTTGGACCTGGACGGATAGGGAGCTCAGTTACGTGAGCCAGTTGAAATGCTGAAGAAGGAATATCCACTCAGCCGACGTGGTAGACGACAACCTTATTGGTGAACTGCAGCATTTCCATGCTTTGCAGATAAAGGCCTGACTGCACTGGTCAAAAAGATTTCAAGAACTTGGTTCAAATAATCGGCAAAGGTCGGATTAACTTTCCTGAATTTGAAATCTGTGTTGAACATGTTTTGAGTTGCATGGTAAATAAAAAAATGCAAAAGTAAAACAGAATTTCGCAAAATCGTAAGAGGTCAGGAGCCAATAAACTGCCCCGCATCATCAGTGACGTTTGACGCACGTGTAGCTTCGCATTCTAAACGGTCACTATTACGATTATAGTGAGAGCTTTTCCGATAGGAATACATTGGTTATTTCGACTTTCAATTTGCCTCAGATTAGTTGGTGGGGCCCCGTACTCATACCTTAGCGCCCCGTACACCCTTAATCTGGCACTGCAAGTAAACTACAGCTGAAATCCGAACTGGATGAGCTATAGGTCAGTTCAGCTACTTTAGAAAGGCAGCCCACCTGGTACCTATCCGTCTGCACTGGTCCGACAAAGGTCAAGATTGAAAGCTCATTTTTGAGGGCCATGCTTTAAAGGTATATTTTGAAAAGGTGAGGTTCCAGAATCATTGGTACTGCCTTTGATGCAGTTTCAAAATCCTTTCTATAGCCTTGTTTCTGGTGTCTGAGGACAAATGGTGTACAAGGTGTCCCAAAGATGTACTCGTACATCGGGAAGTCAGTCAAATATTCAGATCCCCAGGTGGATCAGATTCTCAGCGCACACAGGCTTAGTGCATGGTTAGACCGTGTTTGAAACCGTGTCGATGCGTCAGTCATCACCTGCTCTGTATGGACGAAATTGGCAAAACAAACGATTAGTTTTTAAAATCTCTTTTTGTGAATTTAAACAACTAATCTTGGCCCTACGTGAATAAAAATGCGTTTACTGTTATTTGATTTGTGAGCACATTTTTGTGATACCCTGTAGAACTGTCTGAGGTCATTTCTATAACGGACAGAAATCGTCTAATGGTACTTAGTTCTGGAGGAGGGATTTAGTTGTCAACTTCGTCTTGGAACCTACGTTCACTGAATTATCATCAATTATTACAAGCTTAGCTTCTAATTGTCAAAAATTGTACTAGATATAGACATATGTAAACCAAAATCCAACAAAGTCGTTTTTTATCAAAGCGGCAGATCACAAGCAATTCCCGAAGGTCACACGGGTCATCAGTTTGTTTCGCAACATGATGTAGGAGATCCTAACAAAACAATTCCTAATAACGATCTTCGCAGAAATACTATTTTAAAGATAATATGATGAAAAGAACAGGCATTTTATCGCTAACAGATATATTTCCTTTGTGTAATTTACAAAGTGTTTTTCAAGTTCTGGAAATGTCCAATTAGCTCTGGCGATCTAAGCTATTATAGTTTTCACTATTACAATTATTTTTGGTTATTTGGCCGAATGTCTAGATACTTCTCTGCTTTACATGAATTTGTTTATCTTACGATGAAACTGAATCATTTTTTTTTTCACCTCGTGAAGATTGATAGCGGGTGCCGGAGTGAAGATAGGCCATGACCAATTGTTCGGGCCGCCTCGCCGGAGAGGGAGGACCCCATCTGAAAGGGGACCCTTCAATATAAAAGGCTTAATTTAATTAAAAGTGGAAAAGAGTGATTGTTAATTCTATCATCATATGGACCCTGCAAGAATTGATCTTTAATGGTTGTGTGAGCACAACCACTGGGCCTTCAGTCAAAAGGGCGGCCGCATGGATCGATGCTATCAACAGGTCACATCCATCCAAGACTCCCCGGGCCAGACATTAAGTCCTTGGTTCATCTGAAGGTTGTTGTCCCTCTTGTTCTTCGGGTGTTGTGGAGATATGGTGGCTGTGACGAGACCTTGAGTCACCGTTTTATTCGGGATTTCCCACTCAAAATTAACACGTGTGTATGTGTCATGCAAATTTCAAAGCCAGATTTTGAACGACGGTTTTCGTGGAATCTGTGGGCATGATGACACAAAAGTGTCGTAAAAGACCACTAATTCAAGTAGTTGTGTAAGTTGTGTTGGACTAAAGTTAAAACCCAAAGGAATATGTTTAGCACACGGCAGGTTTTCCACACTACAGCAATAGATTAACTTTCATTTCTCCCAATCGAAATTCGTGTCTGTGACGTCATGAACAACAGTGACACCTTCTGTAATTTTTCCATTCTGTTCTCTCGCAATTTTTGACCTTGCGTCAAAGTTCTTACACGTTTTCTTTAATAACCACATATGTGCAGAAGAAACGTGGTGAGTATGACATTTAATTGTGTTATGCAATGTCAACGTTGAAAATTTGGGAGAAACGTCATTTTCATTGAGAATTTGCTAAACATTTGTTGGCTTTGTGTTGGGTGTTGCTAGCGACTTGGCGCGTGGGATCGTCGACGTGAAACTGAAGGCGGTCACAGAGTGCTTTTCGAAATGTTTTCTGGATCGCGCTTATAATACCACGATTATCATGTTTGTCAATATTTTAACTTCATCTATGGAAACCTCACCATATTAGTTTTGGTCGTTCTTTTCCACCTTCTCAAAATAACACCGCCTTACTCAAAAGGCCGTCTTAACTTCATTCACAAGATTTCGACTTGTGTGGCCAATCCCCTTTCTGTTTGTAAAACTGGGTCAGCTGGTGACTTATGAATGAAATTGGGAACCATTGTTCAACTTTCATGACACAAGCAGAAAGTTGTTGAATAACTGAAAGTGGAATTGTAAATCGCAATTTCACTTTTTATAAATACACGCAAATCAATATTTTCTCAGTTCATTGCAGATTGTGGTGCAATGTAAGAGACAGCAAAATTCTTAAGTTGCAATTGTGAAGTCTTTTAACAGCTTGTTTTACTGAATCATAAAAGAGGTACAACTAAGGAGTAGCCTAATAGTTCATGTTTGGTGCCGTGAGATTTTGAAGTACCAGTACTTTTTATGTGAGTGTGGACATTTCTTCTATAATTGTTTTAGCTGTGAGTTATCCATAATTTATACCTTTTTGAACTACTTGATATTTACTGTTGTTTGTGTTGGATAGAAAAAATCATCTGCTGGTATTTTTCAGTGAAGATAATTTTGAATTCACATGGGTGTTAAAGCCTACTGACACATGAGTATTTGGTTTGTCCTGTTTGAGTATCACTCTGAGCACACCAACGCCATAAATTTGGTTTGTCCTGTTTGACTATCACTCTGAGCACACCAACGCCATAAATTTGGTTTGTCCTGTTTGACTATCACTCTGAGCGCACCTACGCCATAAATTTCTAACTGTTTTACATTCAATATAAGTAAAATCAACTTACTCAGAGACTGAATAGTTAAGAGTTTGAACATTTCGGACTGTACTCTGTTATGTTCGTGGTTTTCATTAAACTTGCAGAATTCAAAACACAACCTTATATGGCACTGGCAGTCCTTTATCAACAAATGATGTCCTGGTTTCCCACCATTCTGTTCTTCGGAAGTAGTATGACATCGTAGATAGGTCTTAGTCAACTTATATGGTGTTCTATTCAAACTCCTTTTGTTCTGTGTTCTTGTAGTGATGCAATATGGCATGAAAAGGCTACTTCACTTGTCATTTAACAAGGCTACTTTGAATGATTAAATCTTGTTTTCTAATGAGGCTCATCCAGCAGTTCAAACATGAGTTTCCTAGATTCTCTGGACATTCATGACTTGTGACTGTGTTTTATGACCCCCAAATCAGTGCTATTATAGTGTGGTATGTTATTGTGGAGATAGGGGTCTGTAATAAAGTTTATCTTATCTTACATCATATATTAAAGAGTTCTCACCATGCATTTTCTTAGTTTTTGAGGTTTCAGTTAGCTAATAATAAATATGACATGACATGAATACCATAAAATCTAACTAAATAAGCACTTCTTCATGCCAAATAATCGTGAATTTTTTAATTTTGAAGAAAAATTTAGTCATTTCCATATTTCCCGCCAAATGATGTAATGGGTGGAAGACGTTTGGTCACTTGATAATCAATTGCAATGGCGGAACATAACAGATCAGAAGACGAGGACGATTTTGAGCTCTAACTGGACAATTATTATGCAGACAGAGAGCTAGGAGAGTGGATACGGGCATCACACTCTAGGACTTGAAGAATCAGACAATGAATTCGATTTCCTACTTAGCGAATTTTTGTCGGCACGAGAAATCCTACTGCCGCAACCAACTGAACCAAGGGGTGGTCAATATTCTCAAAATAGACCTAATACAAGGTACCTAAACTACACCGTCAACGGACTCGTAAACACGACTCACGGACCTGCAAACACTGTCCACTGACTCACAAACACGGGAACGGACTCACAAAACACGATCCACACACCCAAATACACGGGACATGGACTCATATTCACGAGGAAACACGATTAACGGACCGCCAAACACGGTTTACGACAAAATGAAGATGTCAGCTGACCCAGGAAGCCGATGAGTCCGTGACCCGTGTTTGGCGGTCCGTTAACCATGTTTCCTCATGAATATGAGTCCATGTCCCGTGTATTTGGGTGCGTGGATCGTGTTTTGTGAGTCCATTCCCGTGTTTGGAAGTCAGTGGACGGTGTTTGCAGGTCCGTGAGTCGTGTTCATGTGTCCGTGCCCGTGTTATGAGTCCATTGACCGTGTAGTTTAGGTACCTTGTAATAATCACTGACAAAGTAAACCACAGTAAACCTTAGTCACTAGTATTCACTAGTGCCATGATGGAATGACCACGGTCTAAACACATTGCATAAGCCTACGTGTTGTAGCACTCAATCTGGGCCAGGGTCGAGGGCCTGACATCACTCTCCCTAGAATGGAAGCAGTTCGTTCATTATTTATAAAATTTACAAATACACTTACAAGGTGTCGAGCCCTTCATCGTAACGCCGCTTTTGTGTTTGGTCGAAACACGTTTTCTTGAAACGTACTTAACAAAGTGTGACTCATGTCTGAATCGCATGTTCCACAATGACATTCCTCACTCTCGTGCAGTACTCAAACTGATGCCATTTCTGTGCTACTTTCACGTATTTATGAAATTTGAACACAGAGACGTTCTCAAGTCAAGTTGATGTTACTACATTCTTGACAAACGCACCCTTTCATGTCTGAAAAAGGCGGCTCTCTACGGACTTCCTCTGAACTCTTCAGTATCGCATTGGCATAAAACAGCAACACCGGAGACAGTCTTTACCCATTACGTACAACCCCGATAACAGAACAATATTTTTTTTGGCTTGTTTCTTGGCAACAGGTAATAAAATTACCTGGAACACAGGTGTTGTGTGCTGCCTTTCCAATTGCCATCGTCAGCTAGAATGCATCCTCATCCATAATTTCGTCCCTAAATCTGGAATCATCTTGGATGCTGGGTCTCCGAAGTTGTTCGTCATCGGAGTACCACCTGTTGTCTCGCTGTAATCATAGCCACGACGACGCCTCTTGAGCTGATCTCACCACTGTCTGCACCAAATTCTTCGTTGATGCTGTGCTGATACCTAGGAACTTCATCAAACTCCACATGCTGCGTCCGATGAAACCTCTATATCCTACTTCAACTGGCATACAAAAGCATTTCCAACCTGCTACCGAACAATGACGGGAAAGTTTCGCCTACTTTAGCCTTTTCCTCTCATTGGACTCTACCATTCAGAATTCCCAAGGTACTGTAAGTTCTATAATGATAACCGTTTTCGTATCATCTGACAATAATATGAAGTCAGACGGGAGTGTTGTCATCACTATGTGGCTTGGGAATACTGCAAATGGTGCTACATCCACAACCGTCTTCCAATCACTCGCTGTAGCCAATCTTTTCTTTTCCCAGATGCACCCTCTGCAAAACGATATCAGTAGGCTATCAGTGTTGCTAACCGACTCCTTTTTTCGTAGTCCAAAATATGAGCAATCGCCTTGAATATCTTATCATGTCTCCAGTTGTATTTGCCTTCCACCGAAGCTGACATACAAGATGACAAAACAGGCTTTGAAGTAAAACAATGACATCTTCCTGTTTTCGGATGGATTTAGCATATGATGCGCCATCTAGTGGCCATTTTTTCTTTTATTTAATTTAGTTTTGGCAACCACCCCTCTATCAACCAAACCAGTCCCACTCTAAGGATGATTGTGAAAATTGGCATATATGTTCTTAGTGTAAAGGGGATAGTTGACGATGATTTTCCGACTTCAACTACTGTGGTGCCTTCTGGTGCTAGTTATGTTTTTTGTGTGCACATAGCCTCCTAGTGACAATTAGGTTTTTCGTTTTCCTCCGTTTTTCAGAAGTTCCTAATGGATTTGTTAGAAATATAGGTCATATTCCTTGCATTTTAGTGCACTGATTACATTTTTACTTGGCGAAATAAATTTCGCACAGTACGTTGGTCTGACAGCAAGTATTTTTTTATACTTGGCGGAATTCTTGTGCCAAGTATGTTGGTCTGACAGCAAGTTTTTTTTTGTTTGTTCGCTCTCTACAGGTCGCAATTTTCGTCCGATTTTCATGAAATTTGCACATGACGTGTAGATCGGGAAGTACTGGAACGCTACTGTTTTTGGTCATGATCGGATACAAAATGGCGGACATGGCGGTCATTTTGTATCCGATTTCACAGTCAAATGCCGCATTTTTCGACGTACATGGCTGAAAATCGGTACGATTATACTAGAACGCATGTGCTACAAGTGTGCAGAAAATTGTTGATTTCCGGTCAAAGATGGCGGAAATATTGGAAGTAGGGCATGCGCACCCTGAAATATGGCCAAAACGTTTTCTCCTGTAGAGGGCGCATTTGCGAACCAATCACTTTCAAACAGGTCACGTGTTTGTTGAGTTTAATAACCTTTAATAAAAATTTATGGAACCGGAAGTCACTTTCAAGATGGCGGCTGTGGCACATGTTCACACGGTTTCAATTATTCTGGTGTCGCATTTTTAACGCAGAGCAAATGACGTGAATTTTTGCATGTGGATTCCTTGAAGTATGCTCTTTCAAAAGTTCTGCGATAACGGTTTTCTCAGACTTACCGTTTTCGAGTTATTTGACTTTGAATTTCAAAAAAAAACGCATAATTTCAATTTTATCGAAAAAGTTTCTGGGCTTTCAGAAGATATTTTCCATTTTTCGTTACAACGTCTACTTTTTGAATTTTTCGAGATTTTCTGTTCGTTTGGTTTCCGTTGCATTGCCAATGCAAGCGCACGCAGCTGGCCGCCTCTCTTTTGTTTTGGTTATGCCTATACAAGTTGACCCCGAATGACCCAGCTAGCATCATCCGACTGTAGACTGGTTTGTTGACCCTGAATGACCCACCTAGCACTGTTCCTTGGATCGTTCTTGCTGCTCTGATGTAGGTTTAGCTTTGTTAAGCTGTGTCCGTTAGGTTGCGCCATCTATTGTTCTTTTATTTTGATTAAATGCTCTCTTTTCTTGCCATGTATATTAACCGATCAGAAATCTTTACAGTTCGATAGAGTTTTAAATGGGCTTTCATAAGATATTTTTCATTTCTCGCTAGTCATGATCATCGTCGTAAGACGTTGTCGTCCTCCCCATCGTCCTGTTTTCGCCAAGTGTCGCTCCTCCGAGTGCTCTTGTTTTTTCTTGTTCAAAGTACGTCACAAAAGGAAACCAAACAAAAATTAGGCCTGTTCCATTCAGGATGTTGCATTGTTACTAGACTGCTAAAATTAAGATCTGTAAATCTTTTTAGTAATATAATCTGTGTAGAGTTGCATGTTAGACAGATAATTCACAGCATGAATACAGGACTCAATGTATCTTGAAGCTCTCAAAAGAGAAGTATATTACTTTAATGCAGTTGAGAAAAACCATTTAAATTTATGACAAAACAATGAAGTTGCATTTGAAAGAACTATAAGAAAAATAACCTGGAGTACATATGTCTGTTTCATGACATCGCACAGTACTGCAATTCACAAGTCTAGAGTCATGTCAGAATCTTTGGTAGGGACCTACTAATCGATTATTTGGAAGCTGTAGTTCAACTAATTGCAGCGCCCCCTATGTTACTTTTTCACTTACTCTTATAAATACTGGATATAGGAGGCGCTAAAGCATGTTAATGCAAAGAAAGATGAAATGGTGACTTCATTCACTGGTAAATGATATTTAAGATGCCAATGTTAAGTTTTCAGCAAATTCACATATTTCAAGCTACCTCTACGCCACATACAGATAAAGACGTCAGATAGAGGTTCTCAACTTTTTAGAGACGCAAGAAACGCATTTCAACTAATTCAACTATACGTACTAATAACCGCGCCATCTCGGGGCTGGTACGTAATTTATATGACGTCAGCAACCGGCTCACAACTTGAGAAACATGGTTAGGTAGATCAAGTAGAAAACGCAATTCAACTAATTCAAATACTACTAATGGCTGCGCCACCTGTGGGCAGGTAGATAACGTACATGACGTCATAATCAGGATCACAATTTTAGACTCCAAACACGCATTTCAACTAATTCAACTATTCCATTAATCAATACGCCACAGCAGACATATAACGCCACCTACGGGGATGACCCACTAAATAACGGGTAGATAAAATTAGGTAGATCAAGTAGAGCAGGCAGATATAGTTCATGACATAATCAATGGGGTCACCATTTTAGAGACTCCACACACGCATTTCAACTAATTCAACTATTCCCACTAATCGCTGCGCCACCTGCAGGGATAGGCTGATAACAAACATTATGTCAGCTACAGGCTCACAGCTTGAGAAACACAGAACCCACATTTCAACTAATTCAACTATTCCAACTAATCGCTGCGCCACCTACAGGAAAAGACTGATAAAATCATGACATCAGCAAAAGGCTCACAACTTAAGAGACACAGAACAGGCATTTCAAGTAATTCAACTATTTCCACTAATCACTGCGCCACCTGCAGGGACAGAGAACGTACATGACATCATCAACTGGCTCACAAGTTTAGAAACTCCAAACACGCATTTCAACTAATTCAACTATTCCCACTAATCGCTACGCCACCTGCAAGCACACCTGATACCAAACATTAAGTCAGCAACAGGCCCACAACTTGAGAGACAGAGAACACACATTTCAACTAATTCAACTATTCCCACTAATTGGTAAGCCACCTACAGGCAGATTGAAAAAGTACATGACGCCAGCAAAAGGCTCACCAGGTTCACAAAGTGAGAGACACAGAACAAGCATTTCAACTTATTCAACTATTCCCACTAATCACTGCGCCACCTGCAGGGATAGGCTGATAACAAACATTATGTCAGCTACAGGCTCACAGCTTGAGAAACACAGAACCCACATTTCAACTAATTCAACTATTCCCACTAATCGCTATGCCACCTGCAGGCAGACAGATAAAGCACATGGCGCTGGCAAAAGGCTCACCAGGCTCACAACTTGACAGACACAGAACACGCATTTCAACTAATTCAACTATTCCCACTAATCGCTGCGCCACCTACAGGAACAGACTGATAACAATCATGACATCAGCAAAAGGCTCTCAACTTGACAAACACAGAACATGCATTTCAACTAATTCAACTATTCCCACTAATTGTTGCGCCACCTGCAGGCAAGTCAGTGACTCGGGTCTTTCTGTCTCACATTGCCAGTTATACTTTAGATGGCGCTACAATTGGTTGAATTAGTTGAATTAGTTGAACAGGTCAGTGCCGAATAGGTTGAGCTGACTTGGGATTAGTTGGATTCAACTAATTCAACGATTCCTACTAATCAGTGCGTCACCTGTGGACAGGGAGAATAATTTACATGATGTCATCCACAAGCTCAATGTTAGAGACATCAATCACGCATTTCAACTAATTCAACTATTCCCACTATTCGCTGCGCCACCTGCAAGGGCAGTTTGATAACAAACATGATGTCAGCAACAGGCTTGCATCAGTGGTGATGACAGGATAAGTTGAGATAAGTTGGGATTAGTTGGGTACAACTAAACATTCTGACATGTATGCAAGTCTACACTGAACAAGACAACACATATCCTCAACAAATTCACAACCATGGCCCACCAGTGCTCAACACGGGTGAAAATCTCGGCTGGAAATAGAAGTGACGGCATATGTGCACTGCCCTTGTATAACCGAACTTGGCTTCGTTAAAGCATTGAAACTCCATGTTTGAATTTGGCACTCATATTTTTACCTTTTCTAATAGCTTTGACTGGCGAAAATCTTGACTGGAAAATAGGAGTGACGGCATATGTACACTCGCGCTTGTATACCCGAACTTAGCTTCGTGAAAGATCTTGACCAAAAAGCTCTGTGTTTGAATTTGACGCTCGTATTTTTACGTTTTCTAATCCTTTTTCCAAATGCTTTGTTTGTAAATTTTGAGTCGTTTGGCTACAAGCATTGCCATTGATTGCAGGGGACATCGTGGTTGCTAACATCTTCTGCAGTGCATTATAAATGTGCGCTTTGTTGAATTGAAACAGTTACTAAGTTGGATGTCTATCATAGTATGCTACAAGAAATTAGTCTTTCATAAGTACGCTTCACAGACGAAGGAACAGGTGCTGTGCAGTGACTGGCTGACCTACTTTTTCCATCTATGGCACACAGTGTCACACACAGAGGAACTTGAATCGCCCAATGATCATGGAATTCCGCAAAAAGTTGAAGTATTTTGAGGCGTTTACTTTCATGCTAAGTTAGTCATTGAATACGTAACCAATATTTTACACAACATTTTTCTTGTGAAGTTTACACTGTATTCTAGCGCATCAATATACGTTGTTCGGCCTTGCGTTTTTTTTGATATGTTTTCATTCATTCGTTTGAGTTGCAACGGAACTACATGTATGCGAACAGATTAAGGAAGTTTGCGCTAAGTTTTATCTGGTTTGCATGTTCAACGATGTTGATGGCATTTGAACCACAGGTCAGTGCTAGTAGAATTTTGGCGTGTATCATTTTTTCAAGGTGTATGTTCTCAGCTCTTTCAAATTGGCTGCTCTGTCAAATACATTTAACGAGTGCTGATTCAACTTCCACGTCGGCAGCTAGCATTAGGGTTACGGCAAATCTTTTGAACTTCGGGTTTGGGTTCTTCAGTTTCAAATATTAAGTGTCCACGAAAGGGTAGTTGGCGCTGTATGCAACATTTCTCGAAACTCGCCATGTGGGGGATTCCCTATGAAGTCACCTTGACGTCACAGAACAGGAAGGTATTCCGTTAAGATGGCTGCCAATATTTGCCAATCGTCATTGTGGCATTTATAGTAAAAATAGACGGCAAAAGTTTCTAATGTCAAGTTTTTTCTTGAAATTTAGTGAACTTAAACAATGGATTGTGGGTTTCAATAAAATTTATTAATCGTAAATGTTCAAGTTCTTTCTTTAGCCTTCATTTTTGCCGAGGTTGTCTTGAAACTGGCTGTCTTTTTTGTCTTGGCCGTGCCTTCCAAAGCCATCATTTTTTTAAAAGGGCCATCCCAATGATGGTCAGTTCAGCCGCTAGATGAGTCCCTGGCTCTGCGTTGCTCTTGTTTTTAGGTCAATATCAATGAAATGCCCATGTAGCCAACATACCTCCGCCGTAACTAGGGGATAGGGGGGAACCCTGCCTAATATGTTAAAGGGGAAGGCAACATTTTTTCTTGTCATTTTTAGCAAAAATAAGGTTCACTTATTCACAGTTTTTCGCAATTGAATTAGTTATTCGTCCTCTAATGTGGAAGTGACGTTTTGGGAGGCAAGAATTTCGCGCCAATGTCTTTTCACATAGTCTGACTGTGAGAGCTGTCGAGTCGGTCATTGTTCTACTTCGGTGGTGATAAGTTCGGTCATCGTTTGTTTTTGTTGATGTGTCGGTCAACAAGCCACACTGTTGCTGCGTACCGGCATGTACTCATTATCGCCCAGAGCCTGTAAGCAGCCCTGCTGTGATGTTGAGTAGTGGGAGGGAATACAGGCCCAGTTAGACACCGAGTGTAGAGGACAGTTCGTCGTCCAATGAACAGATCAGTGAGCCAAAGTTTGATAAGTTTATTGTGGACTTTTCTTAAGTACTGGAGCTATTTAGAAGGTGCCAAATGTGTGGCGAGGGAGTCACGGTGGGATGTACGAAGTTTGAGTGGTCAGGTCACCATCCAGTGAGAGTGTGTCGCGGGACACTCGAGCAAGTGGGACTGTTATTCCTCTGTCCGTGAGACAATAATGAGTACATCCCGGTACACAGCAACAGTGTGACATGTTGACCGACTCGCAAACAAAAGCAAACGACGACCGAACTTAACACAACCAAGGTAGAGCAATGACTGACTCGGCAGCTCTCACAGTCAGTATGTGTGAAAAGAAATTGGCGCAAAATTCTTGCTCCCCAAAACGTCACTTCTGGAGTAGAGGACGAATAATTAATTAAATTGCGAAAAACTGTAAATAAGTGAAAAATTTTTCTAGGATAATCAATGAACTTTATTTTTGCTAAAATGACATGAAAAAAGGTTGCCTTCTTCTTTAAGGTGGGCATCAATGCCCATGTGGCTGATGTTCCCCGTCATAACTCGGGGATAGAGGGGCCAATTTTTGTTTTAAGGTCAACATCATTTAAATGCCCATGTGGCTGGCGTACCACCACCATAACCCATTTTTGATAAGTGATATTACAGAATAGCAAGTGACATGTAAAAAATTAAATTAAAATTTAATGTCAGCAAGTTAAGATTTGTTTAAAGAACTTCTTATATAACAACAGCAATGCAGAGCATTGAAGTACACCCACCAATGCACCACAAAAGGGGTGCTTCTGGGTTTGTTTATTTGTATCATAAAATGGCCACTAGATGGCGCAAAAACGTACAATCCATGCGCAAATGGGAACATGCCATCGCTTGTTTAATAGAAACCTATGAACCAAATTTCACAAAAATATGTCAAGGAACTTCAGAGAAAACTACCACTAGGATCCGCCACATTAGTCGAAGTGTCGTCATCGTCAACCTTCCTGCTTGCACTCAGAACATATACGCCAATATTGAAAAGCACCCTTAGAATGGTATGGTTGATAGAAGGTCGACTCAAAAACAGCAAAAATGGCCGCTAGGTGGCACAAAATACCTTGATTCTATTGGAAAACAGAAGGATGATGTCATCTCTCTAATAGATGCCTATATTCCAAATTTTATGAAAATCCGTTAAGGACCTTTGAAGATACAGAGGTAAGTAAACATAAAAACTAAAATTGCTTCTAGGGGGCACAACGGTAGTCCAATCCATCTGAAAGTCGTCGTCCATTGTCAACATCGTATAAATACACTTGGCAAATTTGATAAAGATCCTTCAAACGGTTTAGGAGATATAGCCATGGCCGCAAAAAAAAACTGGCACTAGGAGGCGTCACAGTAGTCAAAGTCGTCGGAAGATCATCAACTGTGCTCTTCATAGTAAGAACATACATGCCAATTTTCACAATCTTCCTTAGAGCTGTTTGGTTGATAGAGGTGGACGCCAAAAACAAGCTCGAAAAAACAGTAAAAATGGCCACTAAGTGGTGCAAACTGTCGAATCCATCCGAAAAAGGGGGGATGGCATCATCTCACTAATAGATGCTTACGGTACATGCCAAATTTTATGAAAATACGTTTAGGACCTTTGAAGATACAGAGGTAAGTGTAAAAAACTAAAATTGCCTCTAAGGGGCACACCGGTAGTTGGATTCGTTTGAAAGTTCGCTCATTCCATCCCTTCCCTGAAAGGAACACATGCAAAATTTCACTTTACCAAACTTCGTGGTGGAAAAACATTTTTCATGCAAGATGTCCAGATTATCCTATTAATATCACTTGCAATATCGCACTGCGGCACTGTTCGGTCCCCTTGTTAGCGCGCAATGTCTCAGTCGGCTGACAATCGTGACTTGGAAATGCCGTCAAGTAATTTAACGGCCTCTTTCAATATGCATCTCGTTTTTTATGGCCAAAGATAGCGGCGGGATTCAACACGCGCTTAGTGCCTACGTGCGAGTCACCTGTCAATCACATGTTGGTGTCAAGGTAACATGCACTCCAAAGTGTGGGAACTTGCGCACGTGCACCACTACAAATCAGTCACACATCAAAAGAGAATAGCGGCAACAGTCCTAGGTAACAGAAACGGGCGTGACTATATACTTTTAACCATTGTCTCATTCTCTGGCCTGATTTTTTCGAATATATGTTTTACCAAGTGCATTGCAGACGAAAACGCAGCGCGGCAGACAAAGTCGCTGAAAGCAGAGGTTTTGACGCCAGCGAACATGGGAAGAAAATAAAGTGACAAAAACGTTCAAGTATTATATTTTGTAGTGAGTCCATGACCCAAGACAATAACTTGTTACTTGTATTGTAATTCAGATTGCTAAACCACCGTCTGGGAGTCCCGGCGTCGTTGCACTCATTCTGATCGTTGATCTTTTTCTAAAAGTCAGGGAATCGCGCGTTTCCTTAGCACTGGGCGCTAATCTTCATTCTTTAAAAGTTGCCGGGGGATGGGCGCTTAACCGAGAGGTGGGCGCTTAACTGGAAATCTTCAAAAATCGCAGGGGAGGGGGGAGGGGGGCGCTTAACCGAGCAGTGGGCGGTTAAATTGAAAATCCACCTAAAGTAGGGGGTGGGCGGTTAACTGAGCATGGGCGTTAACCTGAACGTTTACGGTATATTCCCAGTCTTTGAGTGAGTTGATTTTTACTTACGAACACTCTCTTCAGGATCTTTATTAAATTTAGTAAGTGTATTTATATGAAGTTGACAACGGATAATGATTTTTGGGCGGATCGGACTACGGGTGTTCTCGATCGTGGCAATTTTAGTTTTTTACGTTTGCCTCTGTATTTTCAAAGGTCCGTAAGAGATTTTCATAAAAATTGCCAGAAAGGCATCTGTTACTGAGATGACGCTATCCTCCTGTTTTCAGATGGGTTCGAGTTATTTTGTGCCACCTAGTGGCCATTTTTACCGTTTTGAGTCTGTCTTTGGCGTCTGCCCCTCTGTTAACCTAACCACTCTAAGGATGATTTCGAAAATTGACATCTATGGTTCTACTGTCAAGAGGACGGCTGGTGAGGATTTCCGACGTCTGGGAGTTCCGGAGCACTGTTGTTTGCATCTATGGCTGTATCTTCCAAACCGTCTGCAGGATCTTTATGAAATTTGGCAAGTGTATTTATATGAAATTAACAAGTTAACAGCAGACAACGACGACATTTGGATGGATTCGACTACCGCAGTGCCCTCCTAGCTGTGATTTTATTATTTTTTCATTGTCTGAGATGTATCTTTAAAACTCCTTGGCAGATTTTTATGGGCAAACTGGATGTATTCTGTGCCACTCTGTGGCCATTTCAATAATATTTTAGTACATTTCTGAAGTCAGCCTCTCCATCCACCAAACCGGTTGAAGAATCATTAAAATTTGGAGATGTGTTCCTGATCAGAAGACGAAGGCTGACTTTGATTTTCGGATGTGTTCAGCTGCTCTGCCCCCGCCCCCTCATGGCAATTTTACTTTTTTTGCATCCACGGCTGTATCTCCTTCATCCTTTGGAATTTCGCAGATGTGTTCCTATAGAGGTGGCAACTGATAATGGTCAGTTGCAGAACCCTTTGCAAGGTGTTTTTGAAATTTTGCAATTTTCATGAAATTTGGCAAATAGTTCTGAGACAACGACACCTTCCTATTTTTGGTTGGGTTCAATGTGTTTTGTGCCAACTTAATGCCCATTTTTATGCGCCCACATTCAGGGATATACTTAGCCACTCGCATTTCAATGTTCTGTGTTACTCTTGTTTAATTTTAACCATTCCACTGTAAGAGACCTGTGGCTTCACAATGTCTGTAGAAAACTAGTCAATATAGTGAGTTTTACAGATGTTTTGATTTATAATTTGTACGTGAACATTGATTTTTTGATGTGAATGACCATGTAAGTGTTGATGTTGATGACACTGGTCACAAAGGTCTATTTGTGGTGTGTAGGCTTGCGCCTTGTGTTTGTCAAGTGTCAAATTTTCATATTCTCAATCTTTGATCTTCATGGCCTTGTGGGTGTGCCATTTGCATACTTTTTTCTCATGGCTTTATTTTTTACGTAAAATATGATTGAGCTCTGCCAAACTCTGTTCTTCTTCTCCAGTGCTGTAGTGGTAAAATTAGAGGTAAGTACGTAGGCGCCCAAAGCCCACAGTATCACCTTGAGTACTAAACGTATCTTACGGTGCGTAGGCGCTACGTTCAAATGCCAAAAAGTGGTTGGCTGCGCCTACGCCCCACTTCAGCACTTTTTCTCATATTCTGAATTGAGAAGGTCCTATTGCAATTGTTCGTCCAAAGCAGAGATACATGCTTTCAACACGTCTGTTCATGATGAGCTACTCTCACATATCTCATATCTCATACTGGTCTTATATCTCATACTGGCCTTGTATCTCATACTGGTCTTATGTCTCATACTGGTCTTATATCTCATACTTGTCTTATTAACGCCAAAGATTACCTTTCAGAATGCATTGCGTTCATCTCTATCAAATTATAATGAAATACTCTTGTCATGCTTGTGACTGCACTGTTGATACTTCAGTCCAGCAACTCTATCCCTGAAATTATGTCTAACAAGTCCCATGCCTCATGTTATTATAAAGGTTCTGGAGAATATTGAATGCTATTTACAAGAAATGACTTGTGGTTCATGAGACAGGAAAAGAGTTCCTGTGGACTAAATTGCTTTTTGAGAAATGAGCTTGTGAAAGGAACACTTGATGAGAGTGCCCCTGTAGATCATGAGGGAGAAATTATCTCTGCTGATTATATTTCAATGGCAGATAAATACCACAAAATGTTGACACCAGAAATGAAATTACAGTGTATACACCACAAGGGAGAGTTACTTTGCAATTATACCAGCATTTCCATAGTTACATGGTGGCGTGGTGTGGTCTGTTGAGAATTTGTCATGAGAAATACCTTATGATGGCTTCTTTCCTAAGGTAATGAAAGGTTATTCTTTGTTATTCGAAACTTGGTTTATTGCTGTTGTTCAAAACGATTTTGGCAGCTTGTGGTTGTAAAAAGGTCTCATAAAAAGCGGAGTTGCAACTGAGTTAGGGTGCGCAAGCCGCAAAGGCTATTGGGATTGATTAACTTATGTGGAATGGCCGATTGGTTTGCATGACGTGTGATTTGTGTGCATTAAACTACACTGCTGTATGTAATTCTGCCGCTATTCACCCTTATAAGTGCCCATGCCCTAATAAGTGCCCCCACGCGTTTTCAGACTTCGCTTCAGTATATGCCCAGCCCATGGCATGAATTACATGCGAAAAACGCCTTACCTACGGTTCTAACGTCTCCAATTTATAAATTGAAAGATCCGACAGTCCTGAATTTGTAGACCACGAGCCTCACCGTTATGTCTGTATACACTTCAAACTTACGCCACGATTCAAAAAGAATGCAAAAGTTTTGCTGCTCTTGCGAGGAATGTGCCCCACTATGGTCTGGACTTTAAAACAGGCGCAGCATACTTGTCAGCGGGATTACATTCTTGCCGGTATAGATTTTCTCCGGCCTCAACAGGAATCCCAAACGTCTTTGTACACGTGAAAACTGTGAATCGAAGACTAATAAAAAACTTGACCAGTGTTTGCACGCGGCCAAGAAGCGCGTGCTGCATAATGTACCGGCTGTCATCGAAGACATTTAGTCGGGACCTCATGATACGGGTAATATAGCATCGGCAAGAAATAAATATTGGCACTAATTTCCGAAAGTTTCTAATACCGTAAAAACTTTTGCATTATGTTTAAGAGAAATTATTTAACTAATTATAAATGGTGTTTTTAAAGTCAAAATGACCCACTGATAGTGAACACATTCGCACCCTTACGCCCCGAATCTTCCGGAAAATAGCTGTTGCACTACGGTCACGCATCCACTCACCCGGCGACTCAGTGAGTGACATATTGGTCTTACCGAAACAATTCTTGAACATATTTTAGCAGATGAGGCCAGCAAGTGCTAAATATTAAAACACGCTCTGCTTGACTGCTTGAGTTAATTTCTTTGGTTACAATGCACACCTAGATCATTACATAACATTTACTCTGGCAAATGAACACTGATGACAAGCACACGAAGGCTTACTCTCACATACACGCATACAAACTTCAAAACAAACCTTACGTGATAACAACATGTGTGTTCCAGAGATTTTTCTCGTGTTGCGGGCTACAATCTAGCGCAGATTTGGACTCCACAAGAACTTAAAAAAATTTTAGATACGCTATTTGGAAAACTTGAGGAGGATTTCAGGTAATTTGTTGAGTTGAAACTGTATTTTTAGTCAAGAAGTTGCCCTATCGACGATTGCGAGACCGGCAGCTACGCATCTGTCAGTGAGATTTCGCTCTGGGATTTCAGCGCAATCTTCTGAAAAATGATCGTAATTTAACAAGGAATTTTGATAGCAATGCACCACAATTTTGTAGAAAGGAAATAATATTCTGGACTTTGTCATAGTGCATTAATGCATAGTGTGCGTTAAGTGAGTCGACCCAGAACTGGTGATTGTGCAGAGGCATTATCCTCAAAATTGCTCAGGTTGGCTTGGTTCTGGTCAAGCGAAAGTAAGTTTTTTTTTTTTCAGTACCCTCCGCCGCTGTTTCTTTTAAGGGAAATATTGTCGGGCAGTTTCCAAGATATGGTTTCTTGTCGCCCTCAAAATGAGCGCTACATACTTTATGTCACGAAGTCGAAAAGAATTCACTAAGTTGGCCTTTGCTACCAGCTCTATTGATGTGTCTGACCCATTTTTACGCAGTTCTTGATCCTTGGGAAACAGTAACTAAATTATTTATCTTGCTAACTGTTATGGCAGCCAGGCACATAACACGTATAACCTCCCTGTGGCCGGTTTGACCCCATGCTCGCCGACGTACTTGTTTACCGACTTTACTACAATGAAACTTTCTGACCCATTTCCAATATGGCGGCGTTGCAACTCTGCTATTTATTGCTTAGATTAGAAATGGTTTTGGGGCTTGCTTCAAACCAGGCTTGTCTCAGCAGGTTAGTTTTAGTCACAAACTGGCAGGGGATTCCAGACATTTTATCGTAACCAGTTTTAGTTCAAATTAAGGGTAAGACAGCGACGAAGTTGCTTTGGAAGAACAAATTGTACTTCTCACCTGCGAAGTACGATGTTTTTTTGGAATATGATTTGTGGTGGCTTTGAAGGAGAATGCCACCTAATGACAGCCTATTTTGTATCAATTTAGATCGATTACTTCCTCTAAACAACAAGTTCAGTTCTTTTACTCGACACCTGACTACAGAAGGAGGTGTTAAAATTAACCAATGACGTCACAGGTTCAAATGCAGTCTGTTCAGCAGTTCACAACAGGCTTACTGGTGTCAGCTTATTGCTTGAATTCATTGTTTTACACCAATAAATCAGCAAAGTTTGATGTAAAACCCTTACAAACACATCGACTTCTTGAACAAATGTGTTATTTTGCTGTTACAGATGTATAGGTATTTGAACCTTTGGTAGCCTATAGTGTTCGGTAGGCCAATTTACCAAGACTGGTCGCGGGAGTTTGGGATATGTTCAATGATAAATTCGAATTATTCTTCCATGAAATACAGACAGGAGAACATAGCTGTGTATAGTAATTTTAGACTTACGATTTTCTTAACTTCTAAACACACAAAATGCTTGTTATTCGCGCTTCAGTGACTCGTAACGCGATCAGGCCCGTCATGACCGGACCGAAAACATCACGAACATAAACCAGCCAAAGTTGGAAATTAAACTTCCAGTCACGAAAGAAATAATGTTCACATGATTATTTTTGTGAATTAGCTCGGAAACTGCAAATCTACTTACTTGTCGGGTGCCGCGAAGTCAGGTTCCCCTTCCACAGAACCATCAGGGCAAAGTTGTACTTTAACAATGATTGGAATAATGTATATGTATATCTGAATAAACATTCACACAACATCTGACCATTGCATATAAAATCGTTATTGTTTCACACTGAATTAGCATGCACCCACAGAGCCTCAGTGAGTGGTCAATTAGCTTTATTGCATCTAAAGCTGGGGTAAGACAGCGATTTATTTGTTGGTGGCTTCTCAAAACCTTTGCGCTCAGGAACACTCCAAAGGCATTACAAATTGTATCTAATGAGACAGACTTTGACATTTTTTTTCAGTTTTATATAAGGAAGCACTAAACAGTTCTAACGGGTTTGTCTGTCCAAACAGATGTCAGTGAACTCTTCACCCTTTCTTCACTCTGTCAAAAACTGCATGCTTGTTTGATGGCTACCTGAAATTGCGACCAATTTCTCAGTTGCTACACAGCAATGCACAATTGCAACAGGGACCACCATCTTGCAAAAGAGTGCAGCTACAGCAGGGAAAGGGGCCTTTTTCATTCTCAGCATGTTCACAAATACAAACAAACCACATTCACTGAGCCTACAGGCAATGCCTACCCACAAAATGCCCCCAAACTTGGCCTACCCCAAAACTGTAATATTTTGGGAGTGCAAATTAGCTGGAGCCGCAGCCTAACTGTTCAGTACCACCTGAGCTTTGGTTAGGGTGAGAATAATTCATTTTGAAACAGAATGTGCAATAATAAATGTCAACATGGCAACTTGCACTCCTGACTTGGGACTAGTGCTCATCAGTCTCTTTTTCTGCTCTGGCATAAGCTGTTTTGTACACCAACATTCGTCAGTGAAATCACTGTTTACAAAATGTCGGCCCAGACATGTACGGAGATGTTTCATGGCCTCATACTTGGTATTAACGGCATTTTTTACATTCTTCACTGCCGCGAGCCACTTCCGAAGCATTTCGGAGTCTCGAGGGAATGGAAAAAACAATATACCAGCTTTCCTCACAGCTTCATAGTTCGCACAAGAGGGAACGATACACCACACCACACCATAGCAACACTCACTCTGCAGAAGAACCACGGACGTCGTTGTGTCGTTTACTCACCTTCCTCACAGGTTAACGCGACACCTCTCGGCTAGATAAGATCGGCCTTGTATGAGGAGTTGTGATATAGACCGATTAAAACGGTAAAAAAGACTAGGTAAATTTGCTGGCATGCTCCTTTAAATTAAAAGCACGTCATCATCTATGGTTTCGTAACTAATAAATCAAGTTTCACAATGAATGTTATTTTAAAAGCTTGTCCTTGAGTTAATTAATGAAGTGTTTTGCATGCTGGCTCATGCACTTAATTCTTGGTGTAGGGTTAGCTGGTGTTATACCTGAAACACACTGCTTGCTGGGTGATGTTCAATTTTGCCCATGTCCTTCACCAGAAGTATTATTTGCCTTGCACAATTTTGTTCCTTTTGTTTGGGCTCAGCTGTAAGGGTTGTGTACTGTAAGTTATGGAGGTGGGGTTGGAACCTCTGTGTGGCCTGTTGCAATGACATGACCCCACTGCATTGTATGAGTACAGTAGTCATTCACAGGACTGGCTTGTCAGTTGACATAGCCCACATATTTGTTGCACCTCACAAGTCACAGGTCATGAAAATGGGCATGGCTGTGGTATTTCACTCTAAAATTTGACTCACATAGATGCTAGTCTGCCTCCTTTTCGGATGTGGGTGCACCCAAAATTGTATTCAACTTAGATGAAATCACCAAATTTATATTTCCAAATCTTAATTACGTGTATACCATTTTCTTTGAAATTGTTGTGGCTCATGTTTTGGGAATGGAATTCTTTGTTTACTTAATTGTTTAGCCTTCCTAAATTGCTGGTGATAAAACCATGTACAAAATGAAGTTCATTGATTGCTTCAATAGGTTACTGTTAACTTTATTTATTTCTGATTGTAGTAGTTTTGACTCCACGCTGGATGCATGGGATTTTTATGTCTTAAAAGTTTTCCAGTATTTTTCTTGACGGGATCCTGTATTAATTTTTGGAGGGTGTTCTTTTACCATTGTAGGGTTTTATCAATGTGTAGTTTAAGCATGTTTAAACTTGTTGTTTTCTATTAGTCTGGTTCACCAGTAGATCAATCTGGTGCATTCCAGTTTGGTGGAAGTGGGTGTGAGTGATGACATGTGGACTTTTGTGATGGTGTCAGCTCAGCCACACTTTGGACCCACGATGTACACTTGTGAGTGAAAGATTGCTTTTAACTTTGTAATACATGGTGATGTTTTTGACATCTTTATGGAGAACAAAATGTAGATCTGGAGCCATCCGGGAACCTCATAATTCCGTGAGAATAAGACTTATCTGCAGGCCTATTCTTAATTACTGATATCATTAATACCTCTCCTTTGGCTTGATGCAAAATCCTTGTGGCAGGTACTTGTTTGTCCTTTTATACTGTCTATATTCTCATTCTGACCATGCTGAAGATGGTTTGCATCTGGTGCCACCTAGCTTGTTATGGGACAGACAGTCTTGGGGCTTGTATACAAATACCCTCTTGTACTCCCCTCTCAAACCAGTTAATTTCTCTGCAGAAGACATTTTCATTGTCAAACTGGTGCCCCCCCCTGGGAGGCATGCAAATATATGGTTGTACACAGCAGATGAAATGTCTTACACAGCAGCTCTTCTTTATTGGTTTCAATGTGTTTGGCCAAATAGAGAACTATACAATTTAATCAGTGAAGCACATTTTTTTGAAAGTAAAAATTTAGATTTTCTACTTCATGCTTTATACTTACTGCAACCTATTGGGTGTCGTGATCACGTATAAGCAAAAAGAGGAAGGTATATTCATAGCCAAGCAAGGACATCATGTTTTTACAATATTTCACGTCTAGCAAAATAAAATGCCTTATCTTCATTCTCGGAGAACTTCACATGTGAAATATATATGAGAAAAAAGATTTAGCTCAACCACCTTTGACCGCGTGGAAATGTGTTTGTTACTTATCCAAGGTAAAAGGTTACGGGGCTCAAAGGCTGTCGCTCAAAATTGAGTCTCCCAGCACCAGGCATAGAGCAGTTCCATATGTACCCTCGGTCTTTTCATTCACCATGTTGCCATAGTATTGAGTCCTACATATAGCATAGAAAGGTGCTCCGGAAAATGAAGATAAATCGTAGTTTTTATCCAGAGGGAGTTGTAGGTCTGCATGCATAATACCATTTAGGACGAAGACTTTTTGTTTGCTAACACAGTAAATTGTTAAACAAGATAAGTGGCCCTGAAATTAATTAATTAATTTGATCGGTAATTTGACATTTCGCTGTTTCAATCTCTTGTTCACAGTGCGCTTTAACCGCCGATTCTATTTCTGTTTGTCCATTTCGTACTTGGTTTCTTGATATCATTCTCCCGGGCGCGTGGTGTGTCTACAGTTAACTGTTGGCCTGCTTACTGCTGGATCCGCCTTTTGACGTAGTTTACTCGAGGCACAAAATTAAAACGTATCAGTGATAATTCAGTTGTCATCGCGAATTGCGAGTGAATAGCAGACATGGTTAATGCATGTTTAAGTTACATTGAACGAAAACAAGTTTTCACCAAATAATTAAGCGATAATCGTTGAAGACTCAAAGTTTTCCGCTTTTTCTCAGCCTTGGCAAATTGACTTAAAGGCGAAGGCAACCTTTTTCCATGTCATTTTGAGCTAAAATAAGGTTGGTTGGTTATCTTAGACATATTTTCCACTTAATTACAGCTTTTCGTAATTTTATTAATTACTCGTCCGCTACTCCGGAAGTGACGTTTTAGGAGGCAAGCGTTTCCCGCCACTTGGTTTTGCGTTGACTTTACCGTGTGAATCTGTTCTATTCTACTTTTGTTTTGTGCTGTTTTTCAACAATTGTCGCCATCACTTTCCATCGGCGAGTATTCTGCGGCAAGATAGGTTAGCAGAGAACTCAACTACGTTGGATTTAGGGATTGTTTAGTGTGTTGTAAGCTGAAAATGGCTGGAGTCGGTGACCCGTATCACAGTGACAGTAGTGTGAGTGACGGAGACCTTGTTCACAGCAGTGGTGACGAGGAATTTTTTCAGGGACATTCAGTGGGTAGGTACATGTTTGAGCCCGAGTAGAAGGAGGCAGACTACGCACAGGCACAGGCAGCTGTTGAGAGAAACGAGGCGGCTTCTGAGGACAGACGTGGTGACACATCTTGGTGACACATCTTGGTGCAAATGCACTGTGTGCGTTGTTATGCCTACCTCAATGGAATGCTTGTGCTGTTCAGAGTTTGACGAGGCTAAGTCACTACTGGACATGGTTAAGTGGACCTTAGACATACCACGGACAGAGGAACAACTGTCGCACTTGCCAGAGTGTCCCACGACACACTCCCACTGGATGGTGACCTGAGCACCCAAACTGCTTACATCGTGTCGTGTGACTCCCTCGCCACACACCTGACACCTTCTAAATAGCTCCAACACTTTAGACAAGTCCACAATAAACTTATCAAAGTTTGGCTCACCTATCTGTTCACTGGACAACGAACTGTCCTCTTCACTGAGTGTCGAACTGGGCCTGTAATCACTCCCACTACTCAATATCGCTGCAGGAGGGCTGCTTAGAGGCGCTGGGCTGGAGAAAGAGCACAGGGCGAATCACTACTGGTTCTAGGAATTGCACGCTCTGGGGTATGTTCGGAGGCACGGGTGACAGTAGGTGAAGTGTCTCCACTGGCTCCAGTCACTGTACTGGCCACAGCTCGCGAGGCTTCTCACTTCAAAAACGCACTTCTCGGGGGTGGCGACGGGGCACTGCCGGGAATCAACACAGACGGAATGGCATCCTTCTTCAGGCGTTGTTTCGCAGGGACCTTTATCAGTTCAGCGTACAAATCCCTTTTGTAATCGGATGGCAGAAAGTGCTTGCCACACACACGGGAATTCTCCACTGCTTTGCGTGGACAGGTAACGCTACGTTCTTCACACGAACGAGCCAAGTACGGCAAAGTGTGTTATCCATCGGAAAGTGATGCAAAGGTACTCCCAAAGCGCGTGTGAGCCGATACCGAATTAGTACATCCCGGTACCCAGCAACAGTGTGGCATGTTGACTGACTAGTAAATGAAAGCAAACGACGACGGAACTTAACACAACCGAGGTAGAACAATGACTGACTCGGCAGCTATCACAGTCAGACTATATGAAAAGAAATTGGCGCGAAATGCTTGCCTCCTAAATCGTCACTTCCGGAGTAGCGGACGAGTAATTAATAAAATTACGAAAAGCTGTAATTAAGTGGAAAATATGTCTAGGATAACCAACCAACCTTATTTTAGCTCAAAATGACATGGAAAAAGGTTGCCTTCGCCTTTAAACTTAGGAACACGAGTCTCTAAAACAGCTTCGTGAATTTCAATGAAAGCTTATAATTGTAGTATTTATTCATCAATCTCAAAAACACTTAGGATTTTCTTTTTAAATGCCAAGTTTTTGCGTACTGTAAGAGAGACGAATACGACTGATATTTTGTACAAAAATACTTTATGTTTTGCGAGTTAATTTGGCTTACAAAAAAACCAAGTGAGTGATCAGCGATTTTGAGGTAAATTGTGAAGCTTTCATATAAAAAGAGTTTCATTAAAATTGTTATTTTGCTATGAGTGTACCTTTCTTAAAAATGAAATTTTGACTTAAAAAGGTGGTAACGTAACATTAACAATGGCACATAAATATAAAACATGTTTTTATAATCTATGGTCTTTTTTCTTTTAGAATATATACCGTAATCGTTCGGGTTAACGCCCTGGGCGGTTAAATTGGCGAATCCAAAAAATCGGGGGAGGGCGGTTAACCGAGCAGTGGGCGGTTAAATCGAAAATCCACCTAAAGTAGGGGATGGGCGGTTAACCGAACATGGGCGCTTATTACGACAGACAACCGCCCTGGGTGGTTAATCTTTCCTGGCGATCTAAATCCCGACACGTCAATCCTACTCGGAACGCGTAGCCTTTTTCAAAGAGCTTTATCGTCACGTTGCCAAATGACTGTGAAAACATCATAACAGCGGATGATCCCAACAAAGGCTCTCTTGCCCTCAGATTAGTCATTCACTATTAAATTTACAAAATTGCTGAGTAATAGCCCCGTGCCGTCCTGCGGTGTGCAGACGACCAGTGACCTCGCAGCCTCCACTAGAATGAAAATTGTTTCATGATGTGACCCTGCTTAAGTGCGCGTGTGCAAGCTTCACGTGGTGCAGAGGTCAGACATCAAATTTATGGTTACAGTCTTGTACTATATGTAGCTGTCAAGTTCTGACTCAGAGAGCAGTTTTAAAATTGGTTGTAATTAAAGTTTGAAAAACTTAACTCTGTTGTTTTTTGTGTTTGGGATGTTATAGTCGATACTCCGTGACTCAATAACATTTTCAGCGTATGGTTCTGTGGCTAGCTGTCTTATCTTGATAGCCCGGCATTGCTCTCTTGCCGTTGCACCAAACATGCTATGCAAAGAAGTAAGACGAGGATCGGGGGTGGTCGAGCCAGTCGTCGATCAAGAATAAAATTTCAAGCAACTGCATAAATATGTTACAAAATGTCAGGAAACAGCAATGTTTCAATTCATTATTCTAAACGATCACCTTACCAAACTTCGTGGTGGGAAAACATTTATTTTTCATGCAAGATGTCCAGGTTATCCTATTTATATCACTTGTAATATCGCACTGCGGCACTGTTCGGTCCTGCTGTTATCGCGCAATGTCTCAGTCGGCTGACAAGCGTGACTTGGAAATGCCGTCAAGTAATAACGGCCTGTTTCAATATGCATCTCGTTTTTTATGGCCAAAGATAGTGGCGGTATTCAGCGCGCACGTAGGGCCTACGTGGGAGTCACCTGTCAATCACATGTTGGTGTCAAGGTGACATGCACTCCAAAGTGTGGGAACTTGTGCACGTGCACCACTACAAATCAGTCACACATAGCGACAGTCCGAAGGAGCAAAAAGGGGCGTGACTATGTGCTTTTAAGCTGTTGTTACGAAAGACCCAGTTCTTTACGATATTCCTCCGTTGCCAATGTTCCCCAAAACTGCGATGTCAAGTCTATTCCCATATTTCCCGGCTCGATGCTCCCGAAGCCCATCCCTGTAATTAGCTGTGTGAATCTCCTACCCACTATCGTCAAGCAGTCTACGTCGTAGATATTTCGGACTCGAATGGTAAGAATTTTTGTCAGGGCTTGGAATTTTCCGCGGAAACGCGGATTTCCGTTTTTTTTCAAATGTTCTGTCTGCGCATTATATTTCCGCGTAAAAACAATTACAGCAGCGTTGCAGACGACGTTCACCTCGAAAAGCGGAAGTTGCTCTTTATGTTTCGGAGGAACGTAAATTGTCAACATTGCCGGGGCATCTGGGATAGCGTGGTGGGATTTTCAATGGCATCTCGTGTTATTGTAAACCGCGGCGACAAATATTACGGCCCTGCAGCCAAAAATGTGTGGGTTGGGAGTGGATGGACGAGGTAGAAGACGCATGTGGTGGTAACGTTTTTTTTTTTTAGTCCCGATTTTTGTCGGGGAAAGGTTCACATTGACCATTTCAAGGCTGGGTAGCGCGCATGATTTGGGCTGTAAAAGTTTCCGCGTTTTTTTCATTGATGATTCGAAGCCCTGTTTTGTTCAGGCTGAAAATGGCCAATGTATAAACAAAATTATTCTGGATGGCTAAAAAGGGGATGTGGAAACGATAATTCACACAGTCACGCTTACGTGCAGGCTGACGCAAGAATAGTAAAGAACAGCCAGCGACATTAGTTAAATCTGCTAACCAGTTTGACTGAGATGCAATAAGCGAAAAACAAAATTTGACTAGCCGTTTTTTATTACTTCAAGATCATACACAAACATACATTATTGCCAACGTTTGAATTCAGAAATCGACTAGCAGCAACGAAATCGGTAACCCAGTAAGGCACTTGTACTGTCCCTTCGGTCGGCCCACATCCTCTATAACCCGGCGGTTATATTCATCAAAATATTGAGAATTTGACATCTTTCCATGAGTTGTGAGATTTGTTCAAAATACGAGAGCTTCCCACCTTAATAGAATTTGGAGAGTTGGCAAAACCATTGTCACATTTGTCTGGCCTGATTTTTTCGAATATATGTTTTATCTAGTGCACTGCAGACGGAAACTCAGCGCCGCAGACAAAGTCGCTGAAAGCAGAGGTTTTGACGCCGTGATGGATTTTCATTAAATTGGGCAAACAGGCATTTTATATGGAAGCGATGATGCTATTTCATTATCTGATGGTTTCGACAAATTTTTCGTCACCTTTTGGGTATTTTTGTTACATTTGTGTTCATTTTCTAGCGTCTGTCTCTCTATCTCAAAGGATCGTTATAAAAATTTGCATATGTTTTGCTGATGAGAAGGCCACGACTGACGTTGACTTTAGGACAGGTCTGACTACCGCGTCGCCTCCTAGTGGTGATTTGTTTTCTGCAGTCGAATCTCTTTAACCCTTTGAAGGAGCTTTGTGAAATTTGAAAGATGTATTCCTATGGAGCCGTCAGCTAACAGGCAAAATGTTTTTTACTTTTGCCCCTGTATCTTCGAATTTTAGTAATGTGTTTTCAAGAAATTCAGGTTATCTCGGACCTTATCTAGTGGCCTCCATTCTAACTTGTTTTTCAAAAAAGAAGCTTTTTCAACTAGTAAAAGTATGTATGTTCTGAAAGAAAAAAGATTAGGGAATATAAAAATATGTTTTGTATTGATGTGCCATTATTATTATGTCAACACCTTTTTAAGTCAAAATTTCTTTTTAAGAAAGGTACATTTGTAGCAAAATAACCCCTCTGTTGATTTTAATGAAAACTTTTGTAAGTGTTAGGTATTTTCGATTGGTCTTTTGTTGGTTTCTATGACAAACATAAGGTATTTTTGTAAGAAATAGAAGTCGTATTCATCTTTGTTACATTACGCAAAACCTAGGCCTATCGAAAATCCTATCAGTGTTTTTGAGATTGATGAATAAATAGTAAGTTTGGAAAGTTTCAGTGAAATCCACAAAGCCGTTTTCGAGAACTCGTGTTCCTAAGTTCTAATAAAGTTGATTTGCTGAAGCCAAGAAAAAGCCGATTAAACTGGGACGAGAGGAAATCTTAAGGATTTTTTGTTAATTATTAGGCGAAACCTTGTTTTCAATTAATATAACCTATACATGCCTAAACTATGTTACTCTTGAGTTTCGAATGGTTGTAGAGACAGCAATAATAGTATACCGTATTCGCCGTAATAACCACCCAGGGCGCTTAGAAAAGTTCGGTTCAGGGGGGCGCTTATTATGACCCAAGGTGGTTGAAATCCGGTCTCCGAAACAGGTGAAATCGGAAGCTAAGATTCATCAAATTTACGCTCTGTGACGTATATGTAATCTATGAAAGACTTTCAACAAAACTCTGGTGCATTGCTATCAAACGTTCATAATCAATACCCTTTTAATGTTAGTCAGAATTTGGGGTCAAAAAGTCGGTACATCCAAAATTTTACACGGCCAGAAATTGAGACTTCTTGCAGAATTGCCGAACATAACGAGTCCACGACCATGACTATTGCCACCATCTTGAATATCTAATCTGGTATAATAAACAAAACCGATTCATGTGCGTTTCCATTTATTTGGACGGGAGAGCAAGAAGAAATGAATTTCAATAAAGATATCAATTGGATTGTCAAACGTTAGCAACTATGCCATTTTCTAGATTGTCACAAATCCATTCTTTCTGTTCATAAAAACAATCTATTCTCAAGTTTGGAGTGAATTGTAAAAATGCTGATGTCCGATGTTGTCGGCAACTTGTCGGTAGTTTGCTGAATGAAAGGTTTGGCACCGTTCATTAATTGCACAGGTATTTGCGCTTCATTGACTGGCCACGTTATCACCACAGTCCATTATTGTTGCTGGATTATTTGTCATACCAGCATCTGAATCAATGTCTTTATCTGAAACATCTCTCGGTTTATAAAATAATTCTTGAGTTCTTTAGGCCTTTGCGCGGCAGACAACATGGTTAAGCATGTTGAATGCGCATGTCAATCATGACGGAAACCGCAGATGACACTGACTGTGCAAAATCCCAGAATTACTTCACCTAGAAATGCAAACGTGGGGCACAGACACAGTGAAGAGTTGTAACGGTTTGACAGCTTTTCACAGGGCGCAATCATAAATATTGGATCAGCCAAAGAAACTCGTGGAAAGCGTTTTTATTCATATGTATGTTGAGCCGATCTGTGTCACGGGGCACGCGGATTATTGAAAAATGCGCTAAGAAAGCACTTATTGTGCACTTAATTTCTAATTTCTGAAATTACAGATGGCCGTTGATATTGAGAAAGTGGTCATCATTTCAAGCGTTTTTAAATTTTGCCAACTCTTTCTTCATTCTTACCAACCTCGTCAAACGTGTCCAAAATAACATTCTAGCTGTGCAACAGACGGCCACTGCGTAAACCCTTGCTTGGAGTCCGATTATTTTACGCTTTGAAACGGATAATTGTATATTTTAGGGAATAAAATCTTTAATGTGTATGGCATGTGACTTCCGTGTGTAACGTGGAGTCGTATATTGCTCTTCTAAATTACGAATACAGAACTGAGTGGCTCGTGGTCTAGAATTTAGAGCGATTTCACTTCGTCTTAGAACCAAGGTACGATACCCGGTGTCAGCAGCAAAGTTTTTGTGTAACAAATTTGGATTGAATGAAACAAAAATTGTGAACTTGCTGAACCAAGTAATCATGGAGCGCGGAAAAAAGTTTGAAAATTGATAAACGTAGATACCCGAATAAGCGTCGCATAGACAGGAAAACGTGTCTGAAATAATCGTATAGATACGGCTATTCAGAACTCAACATTCACTGGCAATGTCAACTGAATCTGCAGTGCGTAATTAACTTGATTATCATTAAAACATTTCTATCCCCAGCCACGCGGTGGGATCAACTGTTACTGTTGCTTGACCTAATTAAAAGTAGGTCACAGTTCATTGTTATACACATAGTCTATACACATCACGTGATGGGAGACTGATGTGAAACCAAGTTAGAAATGGATAACAAAAATCAAGTTGGTGGTTAAAACATACTGTTAGCATGAGATCGAAACTGCGAAATTTCAATTTACTCATCGGATTAAGGAATTTAGATGAAGATTTACCTCTTGTCACAACTTGCGGTGTTCACCACAGAGGCGTGAGGCTTCTCAATGGTCCTATGCATGTAGACGTACAACTCCCTCAGGATCAAAACTACGCAACAAATTCGCGGTTAAAGCACAGAAATGTTCCCAAAAAGCTGACGCATCAGTCCTCCTTTGACGTTTCGAGATCAAGGACGGTACGGCAATTGCGGTTTGTCACGGAGTGTCACGACATTGATAACTCCACACCATTCTGTAACCTTCTGTGATGAANGCAAGCTAGGTGACTCCATGAAATGTTTGTTATTTAAAGTTTTTTGCAGATTTTGTTAATTATAATTTAAACTTTTGTAGTGTCTTACGAAGTTATACATATAGTGTTGACTGCCTCTAATGTTCTGTATTGGGCTTGATGTTGGTTAATCAGGCACTGCTTTAGGGTTGAGGGCTGAAATACCAAGCCAGGACGAAAGTTCAAACCTGACGCAGCACTTTCTAAACTCGACGCGCATTTTCCAAACTCGACGCAGCAAAATCCAAACTCGTTACAGCGTCGAGTTAAAACAGGGTGTGGAGAACACTGCGCATCAGTCCTCCTTTGACGTTTCGAGATCAAGGACGGTACGGCAATTGCGGTTTGTCACGGAGTGTCACGACATTGATAACTCCACACCATTCTGTAACCTTCTGTGATGAACCGTCAATTGCTGTACATCCGTAACTCATCGGATAATTCCATACCATCCTTGACCTCGAACTGTCAAAGGAGGACTGATGCATGGGCTTTGTGGGAATATTTTTGTGCTTTGACCGCGAATTTGTTGCAATCTCGCTGGACCAGGATACTGTGAACGGTATTAGAAAAAAGAGCAATTACTAATGGTTTGTTGAAACCCTGTTTTGTGTAAATTTATTGAGTTTTGTGTTTGATATGGATGGCTGAAGTGAAGCACCCGTGGAATTTCTTGTCCCGAGTGTCATACCTTGTAGTATTATATATAGTGTATTGGGGACGATCAGAAGCTGAGGACGCCTGTGCTTGTAACAAGAGTTATCAACTCTACCAGGAAGTTGACAAAGGATTGACATTGCACACGACTTAAAACCTGCGTGGTTGAAATTTTGATTTTTACCCATCTCTCTTTACCAAATGTTTTTGCTATTATGATTGAGGTTTGGGCATGCACAGATATGATATGTCTCCCAGAGATAATTTGACGCTATGAAAATACTGGAGATGTTCTGGCTGCAATGACCTCTGCTCTCTTGACTCCTGTGAGTCATCACCTAGTGTATAATGATTGAGCATTCCTGTGATACAAAATTTCCATTAGTCACCAACTGTTGTTCATGGCTTGCATCATTACAGCCTGGAGTGTGTGATCATTCACCTGGTTGTATGAGGCAGTCTTACTGTTAGGTAATTCCCGTCAATGGCTGAATGTTTTTATAATCATTTTACATGTTATGATTATCAGTGGTTACTTCTTGTTTGTACCATAGATCAGATATTTTTTATGGTAGCATTTTGCCAATCATTGATTTGGTTTTCATGGAGGTAGGTTATTTTTTATCCTCGAGTGTTGCTTCGACTATTAGTTGTAGGGTACTTGTTTTGTTTGGTTAGTAGTTGTAATGTAACTGAACCATGTACTCAGTTATAAATCAATACTCAGAAGTATTTGATTAATTGTTTAGCACTGACAGGCCATTAATTCATTTGGAAAGAAATGAAGGTAACTGTCTAGGTAAACATCGCTGTGCCACCACAAAGTTTTTTGATGTTGGAGAGGAGTGCCCCCCCGCACACAGACACAGACACAGACACACACACACACACACACACACACACACACACACACACACACACACACACACACACACACACACACACNAATGCCAGGTCGCAAAATTTTCCCAACATTTTTACGTGCCAAATTTGATTTTTTAGATCATCGAGAAAATGTTTAGATTATGCTGTTACCTGCACCGTTAAATACTCACAAATTTCAGATCGCAAAATTGACTTCGTTCATGCAGGTACGGCATTACTGTTCTTCACGACCACCATTGAAAGGCTTTAGAGTGCAAGGCAAGTTGCCCATGTGAAAGATGAATCAGTGCTCTCTAACTGACATGTGCATTCGAGTAGCTAAGTTTGCGATGTGAAAAGGGAAAAAATGTCTGTTGAAAAAGTATCCGGGATTTTGCTAGGTCTGACCAGCTACTGGCTGTCATCCAAGTCGTTAAAGATCCAAACTAACTCGGAAAGCAAATTTCCTCCACTTTTTGTTCCCAGTCCAAATTTTGTAACTTAACTCGACATTTCAAAAACATCTGTCGAAAAAAATCCGTGAAACGATGCCTTAACCGAATGACCTATTTGGATGCGAGGGAACAATTCAGCGCTTGAAAATGCGACCTGGGATTTTGGCTAGGTTGTAAAATGCAGGGATTTGTACTGGTAAACACGCGATAGCGTCCTTATGCCATTGAGCACTACCAAGAAGACTTTAGCAACTGAACTGAAAAATGAAAGATGTTTGGACGGCAACAAATTTTTAAAGAAAAAATTTATTTCAACACAAAAATTGCTGTGTCAGAAGTATTGAATGCTACATATGAAGTCAGTGGTGACTCATTTCATTCTGACCGTCACATTCAAAATTATTAAGCACGCCCAGAACAGCTGCACGAAGCTTCCAATCATTGGATGGGGTGCCTGTAAATGGCAGCAAAAGTTGTTGTCCAACAATAGTTAATCGCATAATATGCTGAGCAGCATAACGTCTCCCGTGCATGACGCAGTCTCGGCCGGGCTCATGCAGTGTGAGACCTAGTTATGTTTGCTACCATCTCTGCTTTTTGGCTCTGTCTCATGAGGCTGCTGCCACTTACTATCTACACTACTTTAAATGCACGGTATTCGTTGGGTAGACATGGCTGTATTGCGTATGGGGGCTTGGAACAAAAAATATTTTATTTGTCATCACATCATGGATAAAAAACCTGGACATGTCATCGGAAGTTTATTGCCACAATGGCATTTGCAAAGAACAAGACAATTTGTCACAATACCTTTTAAAAATGAGAAGTTTCATAATGACACAACTTGATGTCAGGTGTGCAATTTCATTGTTACGGTCGTAATTAAAATAACATGCTTTAAAAACAAACGTAACCAGAACATACGTCAGTCACGCTACAACGAAAAATTGCAGCCTTCGGTGTATTTTCATCAGAAATTTTCTTTGCGCAGGACTCTGATTCTTTTCATAGATAAAATACGAAACACAAGATAAACATAAGGCAAGCTCCAGAAACAACAGAGTTACGGTCATATCATCGTTAAAACAAGGTAAAAATTTTTTGGCCCGTTATACCGAGTCTCGGGTTCAAGCCTTGTGAAGTAATAATCATCCATTGAACACTTTTGCGGCATGAGAGTTGCGTCTATTCGAAATTAGCATTTCTAACATTTTTCCTGTCCAAAGTTCGCGAGCCAGAAATCCCATATTTATAACATTGTTTGAAATTCGTGAACCATTGAAAAACAGTTTTTGAACCTTGTACGAATTTTTGTGGACTATGGAAATATTAATTCTTGTCCCAAAATGGCAGGCCGTCTGAAAATCTCGCGATTTTAGCGTAATACTTGATGCGTGTTCTTCTAGAGAGCTCAAGTGTTTTTGCTTTTTTTGACAGGTGTGGCTTCAGTAGCAATACCTGTTGGGAATTTTGAGTTTTTGTCTCTGCCTCAATATCTACAAAGTTCCTTAATGTACTTTATGAAATTTGGCTGACATTGATTTCCATATAGATCTGTCTACAGTAGCGCACTCAATGACAATCAGTATCTACCAACTGCCCTGATGGGCCTTCATGAAATTTTTTGGAGTCCCTGTGGAGGTGGGTATGGCTGACATTCCAGATTGAGACTGACTACTTTGGCATCCCCTAGGAGCTATTCAGGTTTTCTTTCCGTGTGTCTCAATTTTTACCAAGTGCTTAGATAGGTTTTCATGATCTGGCATACAAGTTTCTATGAAAGGAATAATTGCACCTGCTTAATTTCAAGTGGATTCTGCCTTTTCTGAGCCCCTAGTGCCCGTTTTTATTGTTTTTGTTTTTCGACATCTGCCTTCCCATCCGCAAACTGCTTGAAGAATCGTGAAAATTAATGGTTCCTATTGAGGAGAACATGGCTGACATTAATTTTTGGATTGTTCTATAGTTGTGCCCCCAGTGGCAATTATAGCTTTTTTTGCAACTGCCTCAGAATCTACTATGCTCTTCAATCGCTCTTCATGAAATTTAGCACATTTCTTCTCATTGAAGAAGGCACAGCTGGTGTCGATGTATCTGACTACTGTGGTGCACCCTAGTGACAAGTTATCATTGCATCTGCCTTGATATATACTAAGTTCTTTTATGGATCTTCATGAAATCTACCCTTTGTATTCCTGCACACGGGTCCATGATTTTGAGTTGAGCATGCGTAGGGTGTTCGGGCTGATGTGGTGAACTGGGAAGAGTAAACAGGCTGATCTTTGGTTTTTGCCCTATGGAAAACCCAGAAAATGCAGATTTCTCTGATAATAGGTAATAAATGGTGAGAACAGTGCTTGATAATAAATCTATACCATCAGTATGAAAATATTGATGGGTTTTGACACAAAAACTTCCTGATTATTTATCCCTTAAGTCTTGGCTTCGTTGGTCAGCCGATGCCAGGGAGGTCAGAAATAATTATAATTTCAGATTGTAATAGTTTTTTTAAAGTTTAATTGTAATAATGTAAAGACTTGCTTTTTTTTCTTTGTATTGTGGACTAACAGTGTAAATACTGGCTTTGGGATTAACAGAGCTGACATTTCAAATCCCCAGATTCTCTCCGCATTTTGAAATGTTCTCCAATACTGAGCATATGTAGTTGTCAGAAAGAAAAAAACAGTGTATCAAATGTATGGGGGCCATTTAGGTATTGGCATTCAAGTCCTGGACACTGCTAAGATTCACTTGATCAGAAGATGTGAATGAGTGTATTGTACTCTCCTCTTTGCACCCCTTATAACCTGATGAAGTTCACATACCTGTTTACAGACAGACACAGGTATGTGGCAAACACAAAGTACCTAAACTACTCGGTCAACGGACTCATAAACACTGGCACGGACGCATGAACACAACTTAAGGACCTGCAAACACCGTCCACTGACTCACAAACACGGGAGCGAATGAATAAAACTCGATCCACGCACCCAAATACATGGGACACGGACTCATATTCACGAGGAAACACGGTTAACGTACTGCCAAACAAGGGTCACGAACTCATCGGCTTCCTGGGTCAGCTGACATCTTCATTTTGTCTGTAAACCGTGTTTGGTGGTTCGTTAACCGTGTTTTCTCGTGAATATGAGAACGTGTCCGTGTATTTGGGTGCGTGGATCGTGTTTTGTGAGTCCGTTCCCGTGCTTGTGAGTCAGTGGGCGGTGTTTGTGGTTCTGTGAGTCGTGTTTGTGAGTCCGTTGACCGTGTAGTTTAGGTACCTTGAAACAAGGTCTTGGTTATTGCCTCATGGGATATGAATACAAAGTGTTATCATGTACTTTTTACCAATACTTAACTGAGACAACAAAAGCCACCTTGTTGGCCCAAACTTGACAAAGTTGGGGTGAGAGTTTGATTGGGCTGAATTCTTGCCCAGTTTTTGCTGTATCACATGGCCATTGATGACTATGTGCTGCGGCAGTTTTAATGTTGGCATACTTGTTTACCATAAAATCTCACCTAATTAGGACACATTTTTCTTTTTTCTATTGAAGATATGCAGCAGTAAATTAATGTTTCCATGTTCAAGTTCTGCACTATAACTCTTAATAGACAATATTTTGAAAAATTTTGGACATTCAATTACATTAGACGCCCTTGGAAATGAAAAAGAGCTATTATGGCAATTATTTTTGTCCGAAAGTGGTGACATTTTGTAAAGCCCTGAAGCACCACTAGGTTTATTTATCTTAGTCCAAAGGGGAGTTTGAGCATCTGAAGGGCCTTTCATACTAACGTCGACGCGTCGATGATTTGGGGAGTTGGGGTCAGTATGAACGCTTAACTCCGGTCCTGGATCGCAGTTAACAGCTCCAGTTAACATCGCAGTTAACAGGTGGATTTAAGACCGCAGCGTCGACGCTGCGGTGCAGTATGAACGCTTAACCCTGGTCCAATCGAAGTTATCGCCAGATGCCACTGTTATCGTCAACAGTTACTGAGTAGTGCCATCACTAATAACTACTTATTTTTTGCTCTAATGATAACCAAGCGATTTAAAAATGAGTTTAATGTCAGTTAAAACATTTAAATGTTCCAAAATTGTCACATTGAAAAAATCTTATCGTGCAGCGCTACCTTGAGATAACTTCGATGACGTCAAGGTCACCAACCTGATGGTCATTAAAGGCGAAGGCAACCTTTTTCCATGTCATTTTGAGCTAAAATAAGGTTGGTTGGTTATCCTAGACATGTTTTCCACTTAATTACAGCTTTTCGTAATTTTATTAATTACTCGTCCTCTACTGCGGAAGTGACATTTTAGGAGGCAAGCGTTTCCCGCCACTTGGTTTTGCGTTGAGTTTACCGTGCGAATCTATTCTATTCTACTTTTGTTTTGTGCTGTTTTTCAACGATTGTCGCCACCACTTTCCATGGGCGAGTATTCTGCGGCAAGATAGGTTAGTGGAGAACTCAACTACGTTGGATTTAGGGATTGTTTAGTGTGTTGTAAGCTGAAAATGGCTGGAGTCGGTGACCCGTATCACAGTGACAGTAGTGTGTGTGACGGAGACCTTGTTCACAGCAGTGGTGACGAGGAATTTTTTCACGGACATTCAGTGGGTGGGTACATGTTTGAGCCCGAGTATAACGTGGCAGATTATGCACAGGCACAGGCAGCTGTTGAGAGAAACGAGGCGGCTACTGAGGACAGACGTGGTGACACATCTTGGTGTAAATGCACTGTGTGCGTTGTTATGCCTACCTCAATGGAATTCTTGTGCTGTTCAGAGTTCGACGAGGCCAAGCCACTACTGGACACGGTTAAGTGGCCCTCCGGCATACCACGGGCAGAGGAACAACTGTCCCAGTTGCCAGAGTGTCCTGCGACACACTCCAACTGGATGGTGACCTGAGCACCCAAACTGCTACATCGTGTTGTGTGACTCCCTCGCCACACACCTGGCACCTTCTAAATAGCTCCAACACTTTAGACAAGTCCACAATAAACTTATCAAAGTTTGGCTCACCGATCAGTTGATTGGACGACGAACTGTCCTCTTCACTGGGTGTCGAACTGGGCCTGTAATCACTCCCACTACTCAATATCGCTGCAGGGCTGCTTAGAGGCTCTGGGCTGGAGAAAACAGCACAGGGCGAATCACTACTGGTTCAAGGAATGGCACGCACTGGGGTACGTTCGGAGGCACGGGTGACAGTGGATGAAGTGCCTCCACTGGCTCCAGTCACTGTACTGGCCACAGCTCGCGAGGCTTCTCTCTTCAAAAACGCACTTCTCGGGGGTGGCGACGGGGCACTGCCGGGAATTAACACAGACGGAATGGCATCCTTCATCAGGCGTTGTTTCGCAGGGATCTTCATCAGTTAAGCGTACAAATCCCTTTCGTAATCGGACGGCAGAAAGTGCTTGCCACACACACGGTAATTCTCGACTGCTTTGTACGTTGCGTGGACGGGTAATGCTGCGTTCTTCACACGAACGAGCCAAGTACGGCGAAGTGTGTCATCCATCGGAAAGCGATGCTAAGGTACTCCCAAAGCGCGCGTGAGACGATAATTAGTACATCCCGGTACCCAGCAACAGTATGGCATGTTGACTGATTAGTAAATGAAAGCAAACAACGACGTAACTTAACACAACCGAGGTAGAACAATGACTGACTGGCAGCTCTCACAGTCAGACTATATGAAAAGAAATTGGCGCGAAATGCTTGCCTCCTAAAACGTCACTTCCGGAGTAGCGGACGAGTAATTAACAAAATTACGAAAAGCTGTAATTAAGTGGAAAATATGTCTAGGATAACCAACCAACCTTATTTTAGCTTAAAATGACATGAAAAAAGGTTGCCTTCGCCTTTAACTACCGAAGCCAGTATGAACGGTCCAGTTAACTGCGCTGTTTATGTCGACGCTCTGCTCAGACCTGAGTTAAGTCAATATGAAAGGGCCTTGAAACAACATAAATAGGTTCTTATCCTTAGTGGGCATACCTAGTTAAATTGTTGAGAGATAAATTGCACATGTTCACTCTCAGGGTTTCTTAACAGACACTTTTCAAGTTGCCCTGATCTGAGAATACAAAGTTAGGGTAGTTAGTCTAAGCTCTGAGGTCTAAGCATTAAAGCATATTGCAGTTCTTCCCAAGAGTAGGACCCTAAACAGGCAAGCATGAGGCTCAGCTTGAAAAAGGAACCAATCTATGGCACATGAAATTCAAAAGATTACTTAAAGCATGCCACAAGGTTTGACAGTTGTCTCTAGTCTAAAGTTATTTGCGGGGTGCCCAAAAGTCACATCCCTGTTTTTCAAGGATCTGGTTCAAGCACCAATGATTGATCTTGTGATCCAAAGAGGATGGCTGCAGGCAGAGGCTTAACGATGTAGAGTTCATGATTTTCCTGGTTGCAACCAGGCAGTGATGATAATCTAAAGAAATGGGATATCGCATTCCGCTTTTATTTGTTGGATGTCCAGTTCACTATATATCGTGTCATGCATTTATACTTAATTTATATGATTGTGCCAGTCTCTTTAATTTCTGCATTTTCATTACAAAATATTGATTACACGCTGGAGAGCTCCAATTGCCTCATCTTAAGCATTGATGTTTGATAGTTGTTTGAATTCGGGTTTTCCGTGGAAGAGGAATAAATACAGTCGGTGACCGTGTGCTTAATTGGTCATTGAGCTGATATTTGTAAGGTTAATGTTCTCTGCTTAAAAGATTTACCAGTGGATGTCTTGTCTGTGACTGAATGAAACCTGAAATCACAAGTTTGAAAACGTTTCTCGGCTATGTTCGTCGGTTTCATCATGACTGCAATGTATTTTTGTACTGTTTCTACCACTACTGGTCTGAGTTTTGAGGAATCAAGATCTACAAGGCAGCTCTACAAGTTAAAATAGAACCTTGTCAGTGGTGTCAATTTTCTTGTTGTTTTCACAGCCTACCCTACCACTCCTGTGCAGATCCAGTTGTAAACACCAGTGTTAAATGTAGATCCTGTATGTATTTGCCCTTGGTTTCTTCCTTGACTACCCAGGGTCAATACCAGGTCAGAGGTATGCTGCAAATCATCACAGACAAGATTCCTCCCTGTAATATCTCTCTCTCTCTCTCTCTCTCTCTCTCTGGTTGTGAATCTGCCACAGTTTCACTGCTGCCTGGGCAATAATAGGCTTCTTGTGCATATCAAAGTCTTTGTGAACTAAGCTCCTTGTTTGTATGTAAGTAATGAGTAATGTTATTCATTTTGCCAACTGGAATACATTGTCTTGAGCTGGGCATTTATTGTTTGGTTTTCCATTAGTTTCCTCGAATGAATCGATGTTTTGTCTCATTCCTGTTGTCAAATACTTGATGTGAAGTGAAGCAACTTTGGTAGAAATGTATGTTAGTTTGTTGAATAGCCACTTACAAAACATAAACAGGTCTCATTGTCTTTATCTCATTGTCTTTATCTTATTAATTAAGCTTTGTTTTTGTTGATATGGTTGTTCAGATAGTGTTTCTTAGAGCAAATTACAGTACTAGCACTATATTCCCATGATAGTTTCCATGTTGTTCTTGGAAGAATAAATGGCAGTCGGGGTTGAAGTACCATTTTTGTTGATCATTGTTTCCATGGTGATCATGTTTACGAACATCTGATCAATTTGAAAAGAAATTTAAGAAATGGTTGTTGCGTTTTGTCACATTAATAAGATTCTTGGGGTGCATACTTGTTAAAACTTTGTGCTACGTTTTCATACGTGTATCGGTGACATTGCCTGAAAAAATGATGACATAGTTAATTTACTATAACTCAAAATAACAGTCAAAAAGTACCTCTCTCCTCTTAATGACAGTTTAAGGCATTGGCTGTTAACAGAGGGTATTATAGGATTTTATCTCCATTGTTGTTCTTGAATGAGCAAAGACCAAACTTAGAAATGATGATTCCAATGTCATCGACTTTTTGTGGTCAAATGATCTCTTTGTTTGTTGCTCACATGTGACTTGAAAATGTTTATCAAGCATTAATTTTGTGCTACTTATCTTGATGAAAAAGTGAAAAAATTCACTTATCACTAATACTGTTTGTCAAATTAGCGAAAATTTATGAAGGTTTTTAACTGTATCTAAAGTGTTTTCTGTCACTGTTGTGCAGTATTTCACACTTGCGTTGCGGTGCTGGTGCATAACTGATATCCATGTTTTCCTTTCTCTCACACCACTTTTATTATTGTCCTTGTTACAGTTCTTCGGTGAATTCGGCCATAGCTGGATGGAGTTTGTTGTCAACAGTGGAGACTTCTGCCAAGGCCAACACGACGAGTAGAGAAAAAGACGAGAACTTGTTTCCACGAACAGGTCAATCTAATAGGGGAACACAAACTCAACATTGTTGCTGTTACGCTTTTGTATGGGGTGAGGTAGCCGCAGTTAATTCGGTCCATGTACAGATGGGGTAAAGCTTTGTTGGGGTATCGTTTTAGTAGAAAACCGACTGCAAAGAGAGGAGAGCCCTCGTCGACGGACTCTTTAAGTGCTGTACAATTGTATTGAGATTAGCCTTCGCTACGCTTACATGTGCCTTGTATACAGGCCAATCACGGAATCGATGCGTGTCACCAAATCGTCACCAGAGGTCACCACCACGATGTCGAGTGGCATCAAGTCGCGGAGGCCGGCGCCGGCGGAGATCAAGTTCAAGCAGATGAGGTTTCTGATCACGGACCGGCCCACTGATGCCACAATGGACAAATATGTGGAGGTATGTGATAACAAGGTAGAGTGTTTTAGACGGCCATTATCAGCACGCTTTAATGTCACCTTTTGCATTTTTGAAAGTTGACCAATGAACTTTCATACACATGTACTTTTCTTTAAAGAAAATAATAAGAAAATTATAGAACTGATTCATGATGTAATGAAATTCGTAAGCTGCTTGATGAACACCACTGCTGCACTCTTGTATAGTTCTGGACTTGTGAATGTGGCACATTGGCCCGATAAATTTAGTTAGCCAACTCATAAACAAGGCTCGCACACTGCTATAAATGTTCCTGAATTTGTTCAACACATCTTGCGTGCTCACAATTCATAATTTGCTCATTGACTACTTCAACGGAATAAAAAAATATTTGGTGGAAGTCTGATACTCGTTTTATCAGACGTGCATAGGTTGCTCAGGTGGGCCCATTACAATGATGACCTGGAACCATTTTTGTGCTGAGGAGCTACAGATATGACTCAAGGGTCTAGCAGGAAGTAGACCTTCTAAAATAACTAGACTGTACTGCCTCCTCTACTTAAGAGAATACATAGTCATGGAGTTTGTACTTTTCTTATGACTTGTGAGTCAGTGAACTAAGTTTATTTTCGTGTCTGTGCGTCTGAAGAATCATGGCAAATGAGCTTTTATTAAGGCTATGCTCGATTTGGCAACCTGCAATGACCTCATGTTGTGCTTGGTAATCTGGGAAAAATTCCGAAGTCCCCACAGTGAGTATCAAAGTGGGACAATTATTCATCCAAAATTTGATTCATAATCTGTGGTGACTTAAAATTAACAACATTTTCCCCAGATTCACTGTCTTGGTTCACAATTGTTCTGTCTGTCAGGAAATGGGTGCATTTGCCAACCTCAGCAATCAGTACATATCAAACACATGCTCAAATTACTACAGGAAGTAAACAGGGAAGTTAGAAGTGTTCGGTAAAAATCGGACAGGGTCGGTCCATGAAACATGCGCCTCCAGTGTTTCCCATGGTCGGCGTTCTCTGTAGATAAGATGAATTCAGTTAGATTGAGTTAGGGTGAGCAAACCAATATTCAAGTCAGAAACATATCCGAATAAATTGTAAACTTGGGTAAACATTTTTTAAATGATTGGGCAGTTGATGGCAGCCTTGGATTGTCTGACCTGGCGATGTGTATACTGCAATTCCCAGTGAATGCTGTATATTTACAGGAAAAATGGGACAGATGTGTATAATTTTTAATTATCGACAGCAGTTCGACGTTGTTTTTGGGGTTGCGACCTCCGACCTCAATTTTGGGATCTTCAGTTTTGGCAACTTAAATTCTCTTTGGGTGACCTAGAATTTGTGCTCAGTCGCATTTGTCAAATTGGCATTAAAGGCGAAGACAACCTTTTTTCATGTCATTTTTAGCAAAAATAAGGTTCGTTGATTATCCCAGACATATTTTTCACTTATTTACAGCTTTTCGTAGTTTAATTAATTGCTCGTCATCTACTCCGGAAGTGATGTTTTGGGAGGCAAGAATTTCGCGCCAATTTCTTTTCATATAGTCTGACTGTGAGAGCAGTCGAGTCAGTCATTGTTCTATCTTGGTTGTGATAACTTCGGTCGTCGTTTGCTTTTGCTTATGAGTCAGTCAACATGCCACGCTGTTGCTGCGTACTCATTATCGTCTCACGTGCAGAGGAAGAACTGTCCCACTTGCCCGAGTGTCCCACGACACACTCCCACTGGAGGGTGATCGGAGCACCCAAGCTGCTTACATCCCACCGTATGACTCCCTCGCCACACACCTGGCACCTTCTAAATATCTCCAATACAAGTCCACAATAAACTTATGAGTCTTTGGCTCACCGATCTTTTCATTGGATGACGAACTGTCCTCTTTACTGGGTGTTGAACTGGGCCTCACTCCCACTACTCAACATCGCTGCAGGGCTGCTTGCAGCCTCTGGGCTAGAGACAACAGCACAGGACGAATCACTGCTAGTTCCCGAAATTGCACGCTATGGGGTATGTTCGGAGGCACGAGTGACAGTAGATGAAGTGCCACTTGTCACTGTATATAGTGGCCACAGTTTGCGAGGCTTCTCGCTTCAAAAACGCACTTCTTGGGGATGGCGACGGGGCTCTGCCGGGAATCAACAACAACGTGGTACCCTTCTTCAGGTGTTGTTTCACAGCGACCTTCATCAATTCAGCGTACATATCTCTGTTGTAATCTGACGGCAGAAAATGCTTGCCACACACTTGATAACCCTCCACTGCTTTGTACGTTGCTTGGACAAGTAGCGCTGCATTCTTCACATGAACAAGCTAGCCAAGTACGGCGAAGTGTGTCATCCTTCGGAAAGCGATGCAAGGTACCCAAAGCACGTGTGAGACGATAATGAGTACATCATGGCACGCAGCAACAGCGTGGCATGTTGACTGACTTGTTAACAAAAGCAAACGACGGCCAAACTTATCACAACCGAGGTAGAACAATGACTGACTCGACAGCTCTCACAGTCAGACTATAATCAGGGCTTGGAATTTTCCACGGAAACGCGGATTTATGCTTTTTTCAAATGTTCTGTCCGCGCATTTTATTATATTTCCGCATAAAAAAATTGGATTTGATGTAAAATTTCCGCGGCAAATTGCTTTCTTACCGCGGCGTTGCTGACGACGTTCACCTCGAAAAGCGGAAGTTGCTCTTTATGTTTCAGAGGAACGTAAATTGTCAACATTGCCGGGGCATCTGGGATAGCGTGGTGGGATTTTCAATGGCGTCTCGTGTGATTGTAAACCGCGGTGACAAATACTACGGCTCTGCAGCCAAAAATGTGTGGGTTGGGAGTGGAGGAGTGGATGGACGAGATAAAAAGACGCAGACACATGCTACTGATGGTGGTAACGTTTTCTTTTTTTTAGTTGTACCGATTTTTGTCGGCGAAAGGTTCACATCGACTATTTCAAGGCTGGGTTGCGCGCACGTTTTGGGCCGTAAAGGTTTCCGCGTTTTTTGTCATTGGTCATTCCAAGCCCTGTATAATGAAAAGAAATTGGCAGAAAAAGTCTGTCTCCCAAAATGTCACTTCCTGAGTAGAGGACGAGAAATTAATCAAATTACTAAAAGCTGTAATTAAGTAAAAAATGTGTCTGGGATAATCAACGAACCTTATTTTTGCTAAAACTGACATGAAAAAAGGTTGCCTTTGCCTTTAAGTTAAGCGTCGAGCACTGTAAGGTGTGCATGACATGTCATGACATGTCAATTGTTGGATGGATCTGACTGCTGCATTGTCCCCTAGTTGTGATTTTAGTTTTCTTAATTGTAATTGCAATATCCAGACTAACTTCATTGGGTTTGCCAAGTTTCAGATAACTTGTGCCTCACCCTTTACAATCAAGTTTAACTGTTGTCCTAAGCTAGCAAAAGTTGCTTTAGCCACACAGACAAGGGGGACATTTTTGCCAACAGTTATCGTTCGTGACCATTCAAATCATTGTGAAGTGAAAATTGGTGTCAAAACACCATACACTCTCCGCCAAAAATTGATAAGTGCCATATTAAATGAAGGCATCTTCACACGTGAGGCATTTGAAGTAAACGAACTAGCTACAAAAGTGCTGGCAAAAAACCCAGCAGTTTTAGGATAACTAAAATATCGAGCAAGCTTGTAACTATTTACATTATTGGTGTTTTTCCTACTGCTGGTGAAAGTGCTATAATTGTTGGTTATTACATTCTCCTACCAGCTGGTCTGGCTGTCTGTCTGTCTGTCTGCCTGTCTGCCTGCCTGCCTGCCTGCCTGCCTGGCTGGCTGGCTGGCTGAACAATACCATCCACTCAGCACCTAACTGATGTCTGGATGATAATTACTGGCCTTTCCAAAAGTATAGATATGTTAAATGTTTTTGTAGTGATAAAAGGACATGGATTATCAGACTTTTGATAACTTTATACTAGATGCATAAAAAGATCTATGGTATTTGGATTTATTCTTTGTGAAAGCAGTTTTATAATTTATGTCCAAAACAGTTAACTTTTCACATGAACTTTAGAAGAAAATTTAGTAGCAACAAGGAAATTTCTTACATTGCAGTTTTGGGTGCATCCTGTACCAGTGCATGGGGGTGTGAGTAAACAGGCTATGTCAACTAATAAATGTACATATTTTTCGGAAAGAAAAAAGATGAGATATAAAAATAAGTTTTATATTGATATGCCTTTATTATTACGTTAACACTTTTTTAAGTCAAAATTTCATTTTTAATAAAGGTACATCTCTAGTATAATAACCCCGTGGTAGATTTTAATGAACCCTTTTTAAATGAAAACTTCCTCTAGTTACCTCAAAAACGCTGTTAGAAATTTTTGATCACCCATTCAGTTTTGTTTCTATGCCAAATTAACTCATGAAATGTAAGGTATTTTATGCGCCCACATAATTATTTATAGGTGGACGCATTATGCCGTCATCTCCGTCTGTCCGGCGTCTGCTGCTGTACCTCTAAAACACATCGACATATCTTCATGAAATTTTGCACATGTGTTCCTTCCGTTAATGGGACGGCATGAGCGAATTTTGGGACGGATCCGACTACCGGTGTGCCCCCTAGTGGCAATTTTAATTTTTTATGTTTACCTCTGTATCTTCAAAAGTCCTGAACGGATTTTCATTAAATTTGGTATAGTGGCACCTATTAGTGAGATGAAGCTGTCCTCCCGTTTCCGGATGGATTCAACATAGTTTGCGCCACCTAGTGGCCATTGTTACTGTCTTCGAGTGTGTTTTTTTGCGTCCACCCCTCTATCAACCAAACCACTCAAAGGATGATAGTGAAAATTGGCATGTATGTTGTTACTATGAAGTTGGCGTCTGACGATGATTTTCTGATGACTTAGACTACTGTGGCGCCTCCTAGTGGCAGTTTTTTTTGCGCCCATAGCTGTATCTTTAGAAGGATCTTTACTAAATTTAATAAGTGTATTTATATAATGTTGACAACAGACGACAACGACTTTCGGACGGATCTGACTACTAGTGTGCCACCTAGTGGCAATTTCATGTTTTTACGTTTACCTCTATGTTCAAAGGTCCTACACGTATTTTCATAAAATTTGGCATACAGGCATCTGTTAATGAGGTGACACTATCTTTCCATTTTCAGATGGATTTTACCTAGTTTGCGCAACCTAGTGGCCACTTTTACTGTTTTCAAGTATGTTTTTTGCCGTCCACTCGTCTATCAACGAAAGTGCTTTCAGGATAATTGTGAAAATTGGCATATATGGTTTTACTATGAAGTTGATGGCTGACCATGATTTTCCGACGAGTTTGACTACTGTGGCGCCTCCTAGTCGCAATTTTGTTTTTTGCGCTTATCGCTGTATCTCCTAAAATGTTTGCAGGATCTTTACTTAATTTAGCAAGTGTATTTATATGATGTTGACAACAGACAACGACGACTTTCGGACCGATCTGACTTGGTGTGCCCCCTAGTGGCAAGTTTATTTTTTTATGTTTACCAGTATGTATCTTCAAAGGTCCTCAACAGATTTTTATAAAAGTTTGAATATAGGCATCTACGATATCATCCTGTTTTGTGATGGAATTGAGGTATTTTTTGCCATCTGGTGGCCATTTTTGCTGTTTTCAAATCTTGTTTTTGGCGTCCACCCCTCGATCAACCAAATCATTCTGGGAATGGTTTTAAAAATTGGTCTATATGTTTTCAGTGTGAAGAGGACGTTTGATGATGGCGACTGACTACTGTGGCACCTCCTAGTGGTAGTTTTGTTTTGTTTTTTCTCCCATAACTGTATCTCCAAAATCCACTGGAGGATCTTTATTAAATTTAGTAAGTGAATTTATGTGAAGATAACAGACAATGACTGTCAGGCGGATTGAACGGACGTTGTGCCTACAAGTGGCAATTTCGTTTTGTACTGTTTTCCTTTGTTTCTCTGAAGTTCTGACAGCAATTTGCGATGCTTTTGAGGGCGCATTTCAACGCTTCGCATTCCTCTTGTTGTAAAAATAGCAGTAGCAGTCGTATTCGTCTCTCTTATGGTACGCAAAAACTAGGTGTTTAATATGAAAATTTTAATAGCGTTTCAGTAAAATTTGCTATACCATTTTCGAGAACTCGTGTTTGTAAGTTGAAATTAAATCGATTTGCCAAAGCTGAGAAGAAGTGGAATATGTCGCAGGTCTTCAAAATTTGACGGATACTGCTTAATTTTTCGGTAAAAACTTGTGTTTGGTCAATATAACTTATACATGCCTTAACCATGTTCGATATTTGTACATTCTCTCACAATGTCAACTGAATTTGAAAGTAGATCAACATTTCATTGTTGTACACACCGCCTGCCAGGGTACAGATATGAAACAATTTACAAAGTGCGAAATGGACAAAAGAAATGGCGTTGGTGGTTAAAACATGTCGTGTGCATGAGATGGAAATAGTGAAATGTCAAGCCACCAATCAAATTAATGAATTTGGGTGAGGATTTACCCTTTTGGCATCTTGCTGGGTTCGTGAACAAGTCACAGAGGCCTGAAGCGACTTGGACTCCTGTTTTTGTTGACAAAGGAAGTTACTACATCCAAAAATTTCAAAGTTCAGTTGATCCATTCTTGTTTTATTTACCGATTTATATTCTCAACAATCATATGCATGACGAACAACTCCCTCAGGATCAAAACTGCTTTTTGTCTTTGTTTTCCCTGTCATCTTTCTATCCTATGAACCCCTCATTGTCTCAATATTATGGTGAATGAAAAAACTGAGGGTACATACAGAACTGTTTTATGCGTGGCGGGAGATTCTATTTGAATGACAGCCCCTGTAAACTCGGATGAGTAGTTAACAAATTTGCATGCAGTTGTTCGTTTCCCAAGGTGGTTCTGCTAAATCTTTTGTTTCTTGCTACACAGTATATTAATATATTTCTTATTTGAAGCTCCCTGAAAATGAAGATAAGGGATTTGTTAAACATAAGTGAAACATTGTAAAAACTTTCAATTTTCGGGAATAAGGTTGAGATATACTAGACAATAATTTGACAAAAACTCTTCTTGTCACCTAAAACAGTCACAACTGTTTTGACTGTGGATATTGTTGTGTAGGTGTTCGACTGAATGAAATGTGAGGGGCGGCTGAACTAGGGATTAAAAATTAGTTAATGTATTCCTCTTCATTTCTTTTATAGTAGTACAGTTTAGTTGTTTTAATCTTACATTTTCGAGAGTCTAACATGAGGGCTATGTTAACAGCGGTACCATAGTATCATACGCTTGAGTATTGCATCTTTCACACGATACGTGGTTCGTCGAACCACGTATGAATCTTGCACACGGACCCATGAATAATGCATACAAACTCAAAATTTACATGAACAACATTCAAGAATGAATGGAGTGACTAGAGACAGCCCAAGAGTTATTATCTCTATAGCGAAGAATGTTACAGTTGTGTCTGCGATGAATTGCCAGTAGACACTGGTACGGCGCACGGCTTTAGACGCTCTGCGGCTGGGTTTAAGATCTTTTATAGGCCTATCCCCAATTCACGTACCAAGATGAATTTCAAAAATATGTTTACTTGTGTTTGCATCAGATGTGATGTGCGACGTCTATGTTGAAAGTGCCCCATATTTTTTACGTTAATTTCCTTTGTTGGATTTCAGAAGATAATTCATATATTGCAATATCCAGGGGAGGCTTGGATTTACTTGTGACTAGAGTCGTCAAAATTTATCCATTCCCACGATGACGATTTAACACAGCATGTGTAATGACCACATGTCGTGTTTCTTCCATGGTGTTCAATGACTGCTATTATTTTATAGCCAGAGAGGTCATACGACGAAATCTGCGTGCTGATTTTTTTACCATTAGTGGTGGTTCGTAAGATGTGAATACAAAGGTATTTTGGCAGTTTTGATAATGACCAAGTTAGCTAGCCACTGAGACTATTACAGTGTGGGCAACTAAAGTCTTAGATGTCCATCGATGTCCATGAGCTGTGCCACAACTCCTGCATATTTCTTTCCTCAGTGCTGGGGGGTAGACGGTCAACTCCCTGTCTATCTGTATTTTTTCCTTTGATGTAGAGCAGTTATTACAACTCACAGTTTGCTTCTTTACCTGTTGGAACTTGGAAGGTACTGGTAACCTCAGACGATACATTATCAGCATTGTAAGCAAGTGTGTCTATGTGCCATTGTTTCAGTAACCATAGTAAAAACTCATGAGCATCCTGTTGACTTCCGTTGCCAAGAGAGTTGTTCTGTAATCTTAGTGTATTCAAAATTTCAGACGGAGTTGATGTATACCTTTTGGCTGCTTCATATGTCTTCACAAGGATGGTTTTCATATTGTTTTTCTTGTTGATATTGTGTTTGTGCCAGTTGAGGTTACATGAAAAGATAGCTTGAAGTGTAGAGTTCACAAAACACAACATTACGAAGACCAAATCTTTCCGACAAGTATTTTGGTCTGCCGTCTGTACTTGGCGGAATTCCCAGAATGTTGGTCAAGTTTTTTTTGTTCCCTCTCTACAGGTTGCAATTTTCGTCCGACCCGCACGCAATTTGCACACGACGTGTAGATCAGAAAGTCCTAGAAGCCTATTGTGTTCGGTCACGATCAGATTCAAAATGGCAGACATAGCGGCCATTTTGTTTCCGGTTTCAGATTCAAATGCTCGTAGAGGCTGCATTTTTTGACGTACAAGGCTGAAAATTAGTACGATTTTTAAAGCACAAAAGTGGCACTACTGCGCGGTAAGTTCCAGTCAAAGATGGCGGAACATCGGCAATAGGGCATGCGCACCTCGATATCTGGCCGAGAACGTTTTCTCCTCTAGAGGGTGCATTGGCGAACCAATCATTTTCAATCTCGTCACGTGTTTGTGCTTTTAAGATGGCGGCTGTGGCGCATTTTCACCCATTTTCGATCGTTCTGCGGTCGCATTTTAATGGGAAGAGCAAATGACGTGAATTTTTGCATGTGGATTCCTTGAAGTATGCTCTTTCAAACGTTCTGCGATAACGCTTTTCTCAGACTTACCGTTTTTGAGTTATTTGACTTTGAATTTCCCAAAAAAAACCGCAAAATTTCTAAAAGTTTACGGAATTTTGCAAAACTGCCAGGTTAGATAAAGTTTTGAACGGACTTTCAGAAGATATTTTCAATTTGTCGCTAGGACGTCTACTTTTTGAATTATTCGAGATTTTCTGAAAACGCTGTTCCTTTGTTGACTGATTTTGCTGTTCGCCAAGTGTTGCTCAAGACTGTAGCCTATTTACTGATTTCTCACATCTTCTCTAGTCACTTGTGTGTTATAGTGTTGCTCACAATCGCCACCATCATCACAGTCATCGCGTAGGGTCGCTCAAGATTGTAGGTAGCACTGAACAGTCGAGCAGCGGCCACGGGGCATTTTCTAGTGCCTACAATTCACATACAGGGCGTATGTCAGGTTTGGCTCGTTCGAGGAATAATGTTGAAAACAGATGCCAGGAAACTAATTTACTTGTGTTTTTGAATGAGAAAAGTCAAGTTTTTACCTACTTGATTTATGGGTTCGTATGTATGATTCATATGTTCGTAAGTGGTTCATCGCGTAAGACGCGATGCTTGTGAGTATGATTCTACGATACTCCTGGTTTAGTCTTCGATAAAGCAAAATTTGTGGAAATTATCACTGCAAATTGAGGAGTTAAAAATTTTCCACCAGCTATTTTTTCCCTACTCCATCGTGCAGCTGTTTGAATATGCGAGTCCGGTTTTGTTTGACAGTAGGACTTCATGCGTTCATTATCAATAGTAGTTCATGCATTCATTATCAATAACTGAGTGATAATTTAGTACATGAATAGGGCTCATCAATTCGTGGGTCCGGACAAACTCATGGCCGAGCAGCTTGTCCGACAGAACAAGTTAATGAATTTCTGGAAACTATAGTAAATCTGAACGATCAGAACTTCTTTGTAGCAGTGATAACTCAGTTGTTTAGCGATCAATGTCGATAATATGCGGCACAAATCGGCAAGGTGTTTAGATTATGCAGTGCAAGAGCTCATGACTGGACGCGATCCCAGGCACTTGCATTCAAATAGTTGTAGCCAAAGTGACGTGTTTTCATTTAAATACACGGCAGTATCTCACGTAATGTGGCATAGTTTTGATTTTAGCTAGGTCCCAGCGTAGTTCCGAGCGCTTTGAAGGCAAGTGCGTGTTCACTAGTGAAATCCAAATGCAAATACCACTTATAGGTCAGGACAAGTCAATTTCATTTCTACTTGTCTTACTGGACAAGTTAAAATAAAAGCTAATGTCGAGCCCTGAGGAAAAATGTGTAAATGGATATTTTCCCAAGTCGCTATTGTCTTGGGCAACTGAAAGTGTCTATCTAACCTGCAAACCACTCTTTTGCAGTCATTTCCGTATCCTAATGTTTTCTCATAAATGTCTTGCTTGTGAGCTGCCCTCATTGTCTAAAACACTGAGATTATAGTCGGTTTCTCATCTCCTAAGTAATCGGGTTTTCTTTTAAGTTTCTTATTCTTCTGACAATAAACAAAATTTGTGTGTTGTAAAATTTTTACTCTTGTACCTGTCCCTTAAGTGTAGAGGGTATTGAGAAACTGAAAAATCAGGGGTATTCATGGGCATTGACAATTTAGTAAAGTCAAAATCGTGTAAATTTTGGGGGTATGTGCAGGGACTCATCTAGCGGCCATCCTGGCCATCATTGGGAAGGCCATTTTAAAAAATTACTGCTTGGACAGTATGGCCTAAACACAAAAAAGATTGCCTGTTTCAAGACAACCTTGCCGAAAACTACGACGTACGAAGAATTTAAACCATTTATGATTAATAAATTTTATCGAAATCTAAAATCAATCGTTTGACTTCGATAAATATTCAGAAATAACTTCAACATTACAGACTATTGCCATCTATTTTTACTACCGTATTCGCCCTAATAAGCGCCCAGGGCACTTAGAAAAATTTGCTTTAGGAAAGGGGCCGCTTATTATAGCCCAAAGTGGTTGAAACCTGGTTTCCGAAACAATTGAAATTGTAAGCGAGAATTCATCCAATTTATGCTCTGTGACACATCTGTAACCTATGACAGAGTTTCTACAGAATTGTAGTACACCGCTGTCAAACTTTGTTGTTAAATTCCGAGCATTTTCAGTAAAACCCAGTGCAAAAACTCGCCGACTGATGCGTCGCTGCCTCGCGAACGCCGATAGGCCAATTTGGAATTCTTGAGTAAAAATATAGTTTCGACTCGACAAATAACCTGAAGTTCTTAAGTATTCAAAATAACGTCCATGACATTTTTTAGTTCATGTGGAGTCTGGATTAACTGCATATTAAGTCCAAATCTGTGCTAGATCGTATTCCGCAACACAAGAACAATCACTGGACGAACACATGTTTTGTCACGTGATGTTTGTTTTGAATTTCGTCTGCGTGTGAGAGTGAGCGAGCGCGTGTGTGTCATCAGAGGTCATTTGCCAGAGTAAACATGATGTAACGATATAGGTGTGCATTGTAACAAAAGAAATCAACACAAGCAGAAAAACAGAATCAGCCGATTTCATAAAGGTGGTTTAACGAAACCAGGTTTAAGACTTAAACCTGGTCTTCCTAAACCTGGTCTAATTTTAGACCTAACTTGCATTTCACCAACATGGTTTAAGAGTCTGAAAGCCTGGTTTTGCTAGACCAGGGAGCTGGCTNAATCTGTGCTAGATCGTATTCCGCAACACAAGAACAATCACTGGACGAACACATGTTTTGTCACGTGATGTTTGTTTTGAATTTCGTCTGCGTGTGAGAGTGAGCGAGCGCGTGTGTGTCATCAGAGGTCATTTGCCAGAGTAAACATGATGTAACGATATAGGTGTGCATTGTAACAAAAGAAATCAACACAAGCAGAAAAACAGAATGTGTTTTATTTAGCACTTGTTGATCTCATCTGCTAAAAACGTTCGAGAATTGTCTCGGTAAGGCCGATATTGTGTCGCCGGGTAACTGGATATGTGACAGTCTAACAGTTACTTTTCGGGAGATTCAGAGAGTGTAAGGGTGTGGAAGTGTTCATTATCATTGGGTCATTTTGACTTTAAAAATACCAATTACGATTGATTTAATAATTCCTCCTAAAAATAATGCGAACGTTTTTTTTACAGTATTAGAAACTTTCGGAAAGAAGTGCCAGTATTTATTTCTTGCCAATGCTATGCTACCGTTTATGAATAGATAGTTCCCGAAGACTAATAATTTTCGATGACAAGTACTTGAATGTAGTGCGTGCTTCCTGGCCACGTGCTCAAAGGTCTGTTCTGAAAGGCCAGACCATAATGCGACATGTCCCTTGCGAGATCAGCAAAACTTGTGCGTTCTTTTTGAAGCCCGGCGGAAGTTTGAAGTGTATAGTCACGACTAAATACCGGCATAGCGGCGAGGCTCGTGGTCTACAAATTCCGCGCACAATGAATTTTTCAGGACTGTCGGATCTTACTGATAAATTGAAGTTGTTACTGTAGAATTTTTGAACTGTAGGTAAGGCATTTTTCGCATGTACACGGCATTCATAGAGTGGGCGCTTATTTTAGCAAAGTCTGAAAACGTGTGGGGGCCAGCGCTTTTAGGGACATAGGCGCTTATTAGGGCGAATACGGTATAAATGTCACAGTGACGATCAGCAAATACTCGGGGCAGCCATGTTTTTAGGGGAATACCTTCCTGTTCTCTGACGTCAAGGTGACCTTATATGGAATACCCCGCATGGCGAGTGAGGAGAAATATTTCATCCAGCGCTAACTACCTGTACATGGACACTTAATGTTTGAAATTGAAGTGCACAGACCCGAAGTTCAAAGGATTTGCCATACCCCTAACGCTAGTTGCCGTCGTGGAACTTGAAGCGGCACTCTCAAAGTGTATTCGACAGAGCAGCCAATTTGAAATAGGAGGACATACACCATGAAAAAAATGATACCCGTCGACTGACCTGCTGTACCAATGCCATAAATGTCATTGAACATGCAAACCAGATAAAACTTCCTTAATTTGATCGCACAGTTCCGTTGCAACTCTAACGCATGAATGAAAAAATTCTGAAAAAATCCGACCAGACTCAGCGATGTATATTGATGCGCGAGAATGCAGTGCAAACTTCACGCAAAAAAAATGAAATGCTTTGTCTTATGTTGGTTACGTATTCAATGACTAACTTAGCATAAAAGTAAAACCTTCAAAATACTTCAGCTTTTTGCAGAATTCCATGAGTATTGGGCGATTCGAGTTTGCTCTGTGTGTGGCACTGTTCGCTTTATATGGAAAAAGTAGGTCACCCGGTCACGTGCACTACACCTGTTATTTTAGGTTTGAACCAAGCTGGGATTTGACTCTTGAACAGCAAGAAAATAATGGTTCTTTTGAAGAATAAATTTGTTGTAGTATAGTATGTTAGACTGTGATCGACTTTAGACCTGGCAAGTGTCAATTTTAACAGAGCATCCATTTATACTCCACTGCAGAGGACGCTAACAACCACGTTGTCCCCTGCAACCATTGGCGACGCCCTTAGCCAAACTTCAGGCTACTCCAAATTTGCGAGTAAAGCGCTTGGAAAAACGATGGGAAAACATAAAAGTACCAGTGCCAAATTCAAACACGGAGTTCTGAAGTTTTTTGGTCATCTTATAAGAGGCCAAGTCCGGGTACACAAGCGCGAATGCAAATATGCGAAAATTTTCACCTTTGTGGAGCGGCGGTGGGCCTCAGCTGTGAATTTGTTGAGGATATGTGTTCACTGTAGACTTATGCAGCCAATTTTATTAAGGTGGTTTAAAGTTAAACCTTGTTTAAACTGGACTTAGACTAGGTTTAAAGATAACCTGCATTTCATTAAGGTGCTTTAACTTTTAGACCACTGGTCTAGTAAAACCTGGTTTATCTCCAGTTTAGACCTGGTCTAAGTCAGTTTTCATTTCACCAACGAGGTCTATATTATTTAGACCTGTATTAAGATATTAAACCATGTTTAACTTAAGACTTGGTCAGACCCAGGTTTAACTGTTAAATATGTCAGACTTGCATGGTGTAGGTACAACTGAATGATGCCGTGGAGTGCATTTGCGATGCAGTTTTAGAGCGAAAGTGGACTATTTTCAATATTCAGTTTTACTATGACACAAGATCAAACGTAGCAGGGGCGGATCCAGGATTTTTTAAAGGGGGGGTTGGTCAAGGACTTTTTGAAAGGGGGGCCAAGTCAATAATTTAAAAATTATAGATTTGATATCACTAAAATCAAGGGAAAAAAGGGGACTCCGGACCCCTTGACCCCCGTGGATCCACCTCTGCGTAGATCAGTACCTGCTGGAGTGTGTCCTGCGGATTTCTCAGAATACGACTGGTCGAGTAAGGCGTCATCGTCGTAAGCTCTTCGGATTTGTCAGACAGCATCTTCTGATTCCTCTGACTGAGTTCCACCTCCACTGTTCTCCGATATAATGTTGTCACGAAGGGGTCTTGCTCCCCCTTTGGCCGCGGAAACAAAACACCAAAATGACAAGGAAATAAATTTAAGCATTTAACATGTTACATCTAATCGGGAGCATGTTCTTTAATGTGAGTGTTAGGCACAGAAATTACAGTTTTCCTCATGAGAAAAGCTTTTAGATGTTTTTCGTTAATGTCTGCACTGATTCTACTAGTGTATGCCATTGTATACCCATGTGATCAAGGTTTCATTGAAGCACTTCAATAGTTTCTTTGTTGGGTTTACCCAGCTCGACACAGTAGGGTGCCTTTGATACTTTTAACCTGGTTTTACTGAACCAGCTCCCTGGTCTAGCAAAACCAGGCTTTCAGACTCTTAAAAACCATGTTGGTGAAATGCAAGTCAGGTCTAAAATTAGACCAGGTTTAGGAAGACAAGGTTTAAGTCTTAAACCTGGTTTTGTTAAACCACCTTTATGAAATCGGCCGATGAATTGCAGTACCGTGTGGTGTAATGAAACGTAGACACATGTACTCAAGGATATATTTCTTCATGTTGTTTCAAATGCAACTTCATTTTTTCTCATGAGTTTAAATTATCTGCCTTAACTTGTGTTAAAGTAATACACATCTCTTTTGAGAGCTTCTAGACAAATTGACTTTTGAAGTCATGGTGTGAATTATCTGTCTAAAATGCAACTCTACACAGATTATCTTACAAAAAAGATTTACAGATCTTAATTTTTGCAGTCTGGTGACAATGCACACGTCCTGAATAGATCAAACCTTTTTATGTTTGTTTAGTTTCGTCCTTTGAACAAGAAAAAAGCATGCAAACAGTGTGTTAAAGTGCAAGGAAAATGACCTTTAAATTAAATTTTGTCCTCAGTGGGAGGGGAACCCCCCTCCCCAACGTCCCTCGCAGTCCAGTTGGATCCAACTCCAGGTGTTCGGTTATATTTTCTATTGTCTTTGTATGCAGACAGAAAATATGTGGTTGTATATAGATGTGATCTTAAATGATGCTTGATGGATCACATTGAAATAAGACTCTGAGTTACACAGCAGCAATACTTCAGCACTGGTTGATTTTCCATTGTAAGTCTTAGCTTCTGCCAAAACAGTCTCCAAACATTTGCTGTAATAAGGTGTATGACTTTGTTGAACACTTTTATTGATGTTGCAATTTGATTGTGATTGACTGTTCTGAACATTGTAGGAACTTCGCAAGAGGAACGTCAGGGATGTTGTGCGTGTGTGCGAGTCAACATACAAGACTGATCAACTCGAACACGAAGGCATCAGAGTTTTGGTAGGTGTGAATTGCATCAGTTATTCACTTTCATGCAAATTGATGAGGCTTTTTCTAGCATATCTTAGTCACTTACAATGAGAACCAGTTGGGTAGTTATTATTCAGTGGAGACTATTGCTACTCAGAATGTGGGCCCCTGTAAGTGACATGTTTTTATTTATTTATTTATTTATTTATTATTGTGATATTTAAAATGAGGGTTAAGGTGGCCTCTTCAGTGATAGCACTGCTTTCCAAGAGGGCCCTCAACAAGAAAAACAGTAATATAATACAATGAAGTAATAACTAATTTTGATTAAAATGCTGTCTACCGTTTACCTTGCCCTTGAAGTGCTATCCACATTGTTCATTTGCTTAACCAGTTACCTTCTTTTTCACATCTGGTAGTTAAGACTCATCCTGCATGACTTACATAAGTCTGCACCCAAGTGCTTTTATGTAAAACTATTTTATGTAAAACAAATGGACTGAGAGCTGACAAGATTCCAGTTTCATCCAGCACAGCTGTAATAGCTCTAGTTCTCCAAATGATTAATGTAGAAGACTTTGACACTACACATTTTAACTGACAGTTGATGCACACACACTAACCAGCTTTAACTAGTTCCTTTGAACTGTTTGAGAGGAGTGATTACTTGTATTGACTGAATTCAACGACAGATTCCAGCATAAGAGTTCATTAGTTTGTACCAGGTTTACCGTATTGAAATATATACTGGATTGGTTTTGTTTTACCTGATTTCTAATAATTTATACAAGTAAAATATGGGAAAATCAAAAATCTAATGTTGAAGAGTACATTGAAAGAAAATGTTTTCGAATGTTTGCCATCTCTTGTTATGCACCCACATATTTATATGTGTTTGCATATTGCCGTCATCTCTGTCTGGGCGTCCGGCATCTGCAGCTCTATCTCCTAAACCCTCGTTGGATCATAATGAGATTTGACAGATGTGTTTCTTTCAAGCTGACTACAGACAACCATGAATTTCGAACCGTTTTAACTACCGCTCTGCCCCCTAGTGATATTTTAAGTTTTTTACTTTTGCCTCTGTATGTTTGGAGTTCATTGATTTACTTGCGTGAAATTTTACAAATGGGTTGCTATTTAAGAGACCATCATTCCTTCCCGTTTTCAGACGGATTTGACCTCTGACGCATTCTGCGCCACGTGGTGGAATTTTTATGTCCGACTTATTATCCGCCGAAGTGCTCAAAGGATCATTGTGAAAATTGGCAGATGTGTTTCTGATGAGAAGATGCGGCTAAATCTGATTTTCAGACAGGTTCGACTGCTGTAACGACCCCTAATGGCAATTTTTATGCACCCACATATTTATATGTGAACGCATTATGCCGTCTTCCCTGTCTGTCTGGCGTCCGTCCGTTCGGCATCCGCTGCTCTATCTCCAAAACCCTTTGATGTATGTTCATGAAATTTTGCACATGTATTCCTTTTTTGGATGGGACAGCATAAGCTTACTTTCGGACGGATCCGACTACTGGTGTTTCCCCTAGTGTTTTTTATGTTTACCTCTCAACGGATTTTCATAAAATTTGGCATACAGGCATATATTATCGAGATGACGCTATCTTTTCGTTTCCGGATGAATTCAAGGTATTTTGCACCACCTAGTGGCCATTTTTGCTGTTTTCAAATCTGTTTTTAGACTCCGCCCCTCTATCAACCAAAACCCTTTAAGGATGATTGTGAAATTTGGCATGTATCTTCTTACTATGAAAAAGATGGGTGACGATGGTTTTCTGACAACGTTGACTACTGAGGCGCATCCTAGTGGCAATTTTTTTGCACCCATGGCTGTATCTCCTAAACCCCCTGCAACATCTTTACAAAATTTAGCAAGTGAATTTATATGAAGTTGACAACAGACAATGACGACTTTCAGACGGATCTGACTACTGGTGTGTCCTTTAATGGTAATTTTAGTTTTTTACCATTACCTCTGTATCTTCAAAGGTCCTCCACGGATTTTCATAAAATTTGGTCTATAGGCATGTATTGGTGAGATGACGCCATTCTCTCATTTTCAAATGGATTTGGTGTATTTTGCACCATCTAGTGTGCATTTTTATGCGCCCACATATTTATATGTGGACGTATTATGCCGTCATCTGCGTCCGTCCGTCTGGCATCCGTCCAGCGTCCGTCCGGCATCCAGCGTCCGCTGCTCTATCTTCAAAACTGATTGATGTATGCTCATGAAACTGTGCACATGTGTTCCTTTCATGAATGGGATGGCATGAGCGAACTTTCGTACGGATCCGACTACCAGTGTGCCCCCTAGTGGCAATTTTACTTTTTTAAGTTTACCTCTGTCTTCAAAGGTCCTCAAGGTATTTTCATGAAATTTGGTATATAGGCATCTATTAGTGAGACGACGGTATCCTCCCGTTTTCGGATGGATTTGACGTAGTTTGCGCCACCTAGTGTCACTTTTACTGTTGTTGAGTCTGTTTTTTGACGTCCACCCTTCTACCAACTAAACCGTTCTAAGCATGATTGGGAAAATTGGCGTGTATGCTCTTACTGTAAAGAGAAAGATTGACGGTGATTTTCTGACAACTTTGACTTCTGTGGCGTCTCCTACTGGCAGTTTTTTTTTCGCTTATGGCTATATCTCCTTAACCGTTTGTAGCATCTTCACTAACGTATTTTCATAAAATTTGGTGTACAGGCTTCTGTTAGTGAGGTGACGCCATCTTTCCGTTTTCAGATGGATTCGACCTAGTTTGGACCACCTAGTGGCCATTTGTACTGTTTTTGAGTCTGTTCTTTGGTGTCCACCCCTCTATCAACCAAACCGCTTTCAGGATAATTGTGAAAATTGGCATGTATGCGTTGACTATGAAGTAGACGTCTGTCGATGATTTTCCAATGACTTTGACTACTGTGGCGCATCCTAGTGGCAGTTTTTTTTTGCGCCCATAGCTGAATCTCCTAAACCGTTTGAAGGATCTTTACTAAATTTAAGAAGTGTGTTTATATGATGTCGACAACGAACGTCGAAGAATTTGGGATGGATCTGACTACTGGTATGCCCCTTGGTGGCAATTTTAGTTTTACGTTTACCTCTGTATCTTCAAAGGTCCTCAACAGAGTTTCATAAAATTTTGAATATTGGCATCTATTGGTGAGATGACGCTATTCTCCCGTTTTTGGATGGAGTCAAAGTACTGTGCGCCACCTAGTGTTCATTTTTGCTGTGTTCGAGTTTGTTTTTTTGCGTCTACCTCTATCAACCAGATCATTCTAAGGATGGTTTTGAAAATTACAGTATATGTTCTCAGTGTGAAGAGGACGATTGATGATGACGACTTAGACCACTCTGGCACTTCCTAGTGGTAGTTACTTGGCAGAATTCTTCGAATTCAGTCAACTATGTTGGTCTGACAGGGAGTTTTTTTGTTTGTTCGCAATCTACAGGTCGCAATTTTCGTCTGATTTTCTCGAAACTTGCACACGACGTGTAGATCCAAAAGTCCTGGAAGCCTATTGTTTTTGGTCATGATCGGATACAAAATGGCGGACGTGGCGGCCATTTTGTATCCGATTTCACACTCAAATGCTCGTAGAGGCCGCATTTTTCGACGTACATGGCTGAAAATTGGTACGAATATACTAGAACGCATGTGCTACAATTGTGCAAAAAATCGTTGACTTCCGGTTACAGATGGCGGAAATATTGGACGTGGCGCATGCGCACCCCGAAATATGGCTAAAAATGTTTTCTCCTGTAGAGGGCGCATTTGCAAACCAATCACTTTCAAACAGGTCACGTGTTTGTTGAGTTTAATAACCTTTAATAAAAATTTATGGAACCGGAAGTCACTTCCAAACTGGCGGCTGTGGCGCATGTTCGCACGGTTTCAATCGCTCTGGTGTCGCATTTTTAACGGGACGATTGTAAATGACGTGAATTTTTGCATGTGGATTCCTTGAAGTATGGCCTTTCAAAAAGTCTGCGAGAGCGTATTTCTCAGACTTACCGTTTTCGAGTTATTTGACTTTGAATTTCAAAAAAACCGTCAAATTTTCAATTTTCTCGAAAATTTATTTTGTTTTTTGCCAAACTATCACTTTATATAGAATTTTGAACGGGCTTTCAGAAGATATTTTCCATTTTGCGCTACGACGTCTACTTTTTGATTTATTCGAGATTTTCGGATGCCTTTGTTCCTTCGTTCACTTATGCAAGCACACAGCTGGCTGGCTTTCAGTTCACTTTGTGTTGATTATGCCTAGTTGACCCAGACTGACCCAGCCAGCACTGTCCTACTGTAAAGCATGGCTCGTCCGTCATGTTGCGCCATCTATTGTTGTTTATTGTAGTTGATTGTATGCTCTCTATTTGATTTCTTCGCTAGTCACATGAATGTTATCGTGTTTGCCAAACTACCATTTTAGATAGTTTTGAACGGGCTTTCAAAAGATATTTTCCATTTTGTGCTACGACGTCTACTTTTGAATTATTCGAGATTTTCGGATACCGTTGTTCCTTCGGTCCACTATGCAAGCACGCAGCTGGCTGGTTTCAGTTCGCTATGTTTTGGTTATGCCTAGTTGACCCAGACTGACCCAGCCAGCACTGTCCTACTGTAGACTGGACCGTCATGTTGCGCCATCTATTGTTCTTTATTGTAGTTGATTGTATGCTCTCTATTTGATTTCTTCGCTAGTCACATGAATGCTATCGTGTTTGCCAAACTAGCACTTTAGATAGAATTTTGAATGGGCTTTCAGAAGATATTTTCCATTTTGTGCTACAACGTCTACTTTTTGAATTGTTCGAGATTTACGGATACCGTTGTTGCAATTCGGTCATCTATGCAAGGACCCAGCTGGCTGGCTTTCAGTTAACTTTGTTTTGGTTGTGCCTAGTTGACCCAGACTGACCCAGCCAGCACTGTCCTACTGTGGCTGAATAGCGCTCTGTAGACTGTACAATTTCAAGCCAAATACTTATTGTAAACATAACTTTGCTTTGCAGACTGTCACATAGCGCCACCTATTTTAGAATGTGGGAAAAGACATGGCTCGTCCGTCATGTTGCGCCATCTATTGTTCTTTATTGTAGTTGATTGTATGCTCTCTATTTGATTTCTTCGCAAGTCACGTGAATGTTATCGTGTTATTAATAATTGCCGTCTTGATCGTCATGATTATCGTCGTCTCCCTCATCGTCGTCTTTTCGATAAATTCCGCCAAGTGTCGCTCCTCCGAGCGCTCTCGTTTTATTTTTGTTTTTTGTCCATAGCTGTGTCTCCTAAACCCACTGCAGGATCTTTATTAAATTTAGTAGGTTTATTTATATGAAGCGAATAACAGACAATGATGACTTTCAGGCGGATCCAAGGAACACTGTGCCCCCTAGTGGCAATGTTATTTTATTCTGTTTTCCTTTATTTCTCTGAAGTTCCGTGACGGATTTCTATGAAATTTGGTGTATAGCTTTCTATTAAAGAAGCAATGACATGTTCCCATTTTCGGACAGTCTGTACGTTTTTGCGCCGTCTAGTTCCCATTTTATGACTCAAATAAGCTACCCTAAAAGCACACCATTTGCGATGCATGTGTGGGCGCTTTTCAACGCTCCCTGTTGCTCTTGTTGCTGTTTTTGAGTGTCCCTCTTTCAATCAAACCATTCTAAGGGTGATTTTGAAAATTGGCGTATATGTTCTCACTGTGAAGGGAATGGGTGACAATGACTTCAGCTGCTGTGGTGTCTTGTACTGGCAATTTTGTTTTGTTTTGTGTTTATAGCTGTATTTCTGAAACCCACTGCAGGATCTTTATTATATTTAGTAAGTTAATTTATATGAAGTTAAGAACTGACGAAGACGACTTTTAGACTGTTCTGACGAATGCTGTGCCCCCTAGTGGCTATTTCATTTTTTCCCGTTTTCCTTGGTTTCTCTGATTAAAGTTCCTTTACAGATGTGCACAAAATTTAGTAAATAGCTTTCTATTAAAGAAATGATGGCATGTTCCTGTTTTCGGATGGATTCATTATATTTTGTGCTATCTTGCGGCCATTTTCATGATACAAATAAACAACCTTTTAAGCACACCGTTTGTGGTGCATTGTTGGGCGCATATTATCGCTCTGCTTTGCGCTTGTTTTTTGTGTCCACGGCTGCATCATTTTAACTCTTTGGACTATCTTTGTGAAATTTGGCAGGTAGCTTCCTATGGAGATGATAATGAATGACGACTAGTTTCAGACCAATCCGGCTGCATGTGTGCCCTCTGGCTGCTATTCTCTTTTTTATGCTTGCCTCTATCCTTCCCAGTGTCTTGATAGATTTTCATTAAATTTAGCACATAGGTTTCAATTAAAGAGATGATGATGCCTTCTTGTTTTCGTATGGATTTGATGTATTCTCCGCCACCCGGTGGCAATTTAAAAAATTTTAGTAAATTTTTGATATCCGTATTTTATGCCAGTTCGTGGCCATGTCAATTATTTTTGAGTCTATCTGCTAAATCCCTTGCAAGATCTCAATGTGTCAAGTCTATTCCTATGAAATTGACATCAGATGGATGGATTTAACTACCGCTATGCCTTTTAATAGCAATTTGTTTTTTATGTCTGCTTCTGTATATTTGGAGTTTCTTGGTCAGTTTTCATGAAATTTGACAAACAGTTTTGCAACAAAGGGACGACATTGCTTTCCCCAATTTCTGACAAGTTTGACATATTCTGCGCCATCTAATGGTCATTTTTCTGATACTAAAAACACCATTAGAAGTACACCATTTGTTTTGCAGTTGAGGTGCATTTCAACGTTGCTCTTGACTATCACCCAAGGGGTGTTAACATTGAAAAGACGTCAAAAAGAATGACTTAAGAGGTTCAGTCAGTGACGATTCAACAAAAAGCCCACCAAGTTTTGTGCACTATATCCCTTCAACATCACTGAAATATTTGTTGCCCCATTTCAGTGTCCTTGTGTTACCTAAGATAAGGAAGGTTGTTGTGATTATCAGCTATATCCTCAAGGCTTTGTTTGACACACTGATAGTTTTATATAATTTAATACATTTTGGGACTTTGAATTGATTACAAACGGAAGAAACAGGGACTTAAGTAGAAAGAAAATGTTTAAAGGCCACTTAGACAATTTAAATACTAATTGCATTCTCAGTAATATCGCTTTGATGTCAAAAGATGCTGAAGTTTTCCAGTAATAAATTTAGGCTGCATTACAGTCGTAATGTAACAATGATTTAAGTATGATTATCAAAGTTCCAAAATGCTAGGGGAATTTCCCATGTGAGTGCTAGGTGACAAGAAGCCTACAAATGTTTCAGGTTGTAGTGATTGTTGGTTGGTAGCACTGTGGTCTTTGATATCAGATCAGTGGAAATACATTCCTTTGAACACCGGCCATTTGGTCTGTTTGATTTCCTTCATCTTCATCCCGATTGTCCTTGTTGGAATCTTTTGATAACAAAGTTGATTTCATCCACCTACCATGCATATTCATTCAAAATATTCTCGCATTATCTGGTTGTCTAGGTATGCACAACCAGACGAGTCAATAGGAGAGATAAGTCTCATTTGTTGTTGCTAATGTTTCAACCCTGCCTAAGTAAAATAGCTTTGAAATCCCCCAAATGATAAATTATTAGTTATTTACGACCTACTTTCACTTACCAGGGCTCGACGCTATTAAAATCGCCAGGTCGCATTTTGCGACCTAGCCAAAATCCCAGGTCGCATTTTCGAAATCCAGCTCGCATTCCTAAATGCCAGGCCGCAAAATTTTCCCGCCATTTTTACGCGCCAAAATAGATTTTTTAGATCATCGAGAAAATGTTTAGATTATGCTCTTACCTGCAGTGTTAAATACTCACAAATTTCGGATCTCAAAATTGACTTTATTCATGCAGGTACGGCCTTACTGTTCTTCACAACCGCCATTGAAAGACTGTAGAGCGCAAGGCAAGTTGCCGACGTGAAAGTTGAATCAGTGCTCTCTAACTGACTTTTGCATTCGAGTAGCTAAATTTGCAATGTGAAAAGGGAGAAAATGTCCCTTGAAAAAGTATCCGGGATATTTTTAGATCTGGCCTGCTACTGGCTGTCATCAAAGTCGTTAACGATTCAAACTAACTCGGGTAATGGCGAGTTTGCTCCGCAATACCTTCCAAGTACGGGAAAAATAGGTCAGTCACAA
>NMRA01000636.1:109528-141678 GCA_002633005.1 Phoronis australis | reverse complement strand
GGGGGGTATAAAGAGAAGAATGAAAAGTTCGCTAACTTGAACCACAATTTCGCATCTAGTGCCAGTTTAGTTGCAATAACTGGCTACGGGCATAGAATACAGGATTTACAGAACATCGACCTCGGGAAACATCGGAACAGGAAAACGTCAGTTCTCGGGGTTACAATGTATATCGGTCCCGGTACATCGGGTCTTTTATAACCGCTGGGAATCTGAGTTTATTTTCAAATAAACCAGAGCCAAGCCGGTATACTCTTTCATTTAGGACTGTCGCTGTTCTTTGAAATGGTGCGCGTGCGTGAGTTCACGCCCATGCTCATCGCTGGAGTAGGCCTACACTTTACGTTGGCAACGTACGTGTGAAAGACAAATCATATTTCGCGCCCGTAGCCCCAGAAACAAGTAAGGGGTTTGAGAATTTCTTGGCAACTGAAAGTAAAGACGTGACCGTCGTTTGGCGATTAATAAGGTTGTCATTTTCACTTTGGCTGTCTAATACGATAAAAAGGAGAAGCACATCTCAGTCTAAGTCACGATTGTGTGCCGGGACCGTTTGCGCGCTAACGGTGCCGCAGTGCGATGAGGGATATTGTCGTGGTTATTTGGTACATGTAATAAGGACATCTTATGTGAAAAATAAACATTTTTGTCCACCACAAAGTTTGGTAAGTTGAACGCTTAAGAATTAATAGAAACACCGTTGTTTTGTGAAGTTTTATCACGTGTTAAGCAGTGGCCCGAAACTTTCTTCGGCGAATTTGGGAATTTACAAAAGTGGCCAAAAGTGTTAGCCAATGAAACGCGTCGAAGATCGATTCTGCATATCCCATGTTCACGCGACTTGCTTACAAGTCATCGAGAGGGCTGTTCTCGTTAGTGTTGTTTTGAACTTGGATTTGGCAACGACCAAATAACGGTCGGATTAACAAGAGCTGCTTTGTATGTGCCAGTTATCTGTTGAGAAGTGTAAAAACTCAGCTCGCATTCGTTGCAAATTCCAGGTCGCATTTTGCGACTTGATACGAGCTGACAAAAATATCAGCTCGCATTTCCAAATTTCAGGTCGCAAATGCGACCTGCAGCTCGTTATGTCGAGCCCTGCTTATCTCGTACATCTGGTTCCTTGCTTTGATTAGAATGAATTTTTTATTTCGGGAAGTAATTGTCATGACGTCCCTGATCTGTTAAAACATTTTCTACAAATTGATGGCACAGAAGTCAACATTTTCTTTTTATTTCTAGTTTAGAATGTCCCTTCCTTCGTAATGATATAATGTTAAGATTTAATGCTAATTCGATTTCCAGGCAGTAATGTTGGCCATTGTACTTACTTATACTAATGAAATATATAAATAAAAAATCATAATAAATTTGATTGCAGTTGGGCAATTTGTCACGGATCAGTTACTATAGCAACTACTTGTTATTGGAAGATGATTTAATTTATGTAGACTGGTTTTGCAAAGTCTTGGCATGCAGACAAGCTAACCAGTGTGGTTTTGCATCCTGAGAATGTCTACAGTGGTTTCACAAGGGCAGTTGTCACTATTAATAAATACTGTGATTGATTTCCAGTTATCTTCATGTCATGTATATGCTGGATATCTCTGTATCATATGACATTTCTCAGCACTGAGATGTTTCATATTTTGAGGAAGTCTAGTTTTTATGTGATCATCATCACTTCCCATCCTGTGTCAGGGCCCGCCCGGTCTCCAATCTCCGTACTCAGACTCATACTCTTACCCGAGATTTCATACTCAAAATCGTGCTCACTGGAGTCGTACTCAAAAAAGCGTATTTATTGTCGCATTTCGAGTAGACTCCAAACGTACTAGAATCTGAGAATCGTACTTGAGTTGCTATGGAACTCTTTATAATGTGAAATGCAAAACCACGCGAAGTCGCGCTGATTCAGCGTTCCCTATTCACATAGACTACACTAGCAACTACATTATCGTCTGCTGTTGCTATAGTTACAAGAGTATAACGTAGAATACTCAATGTTCTGTAACTGTTATTCATTTCTTCAGTTTCAATACAATATTCTTATACCATTCCTTGATACATTTGCCAATTATTAAGCTTTACTTCTTGAGTTCCTTATCTCCCGAAAGAAATTTGTAACAGCTTATCACATGAAAGAAAGTAACGGCCGGATTGGAGCATCCACAATTTCAGTGTCTGATTTAGCCAGGGAGCAAAATGAGTTCATTCTCCCCTACACTTGACACATTTACTCCTAAAACTGGTATGGTCACACCAACTATTGACGGCATATTGAAATTTTCGTTCTCAGTAATGCAGTGGTGGGCCAGTGACCCGGGCACGGGGGTCAGGTACCATATCACAGGCCTGCAACCAACATTTTTAAGGGAGAGTTCGAACTGCACATATTCCTTGACAAGTGGTCGAATTTCAAAAGTTTGTACCTTAATTGCCTGTGGTGGCATTCTTCTCTAGTTAGCCCGTTGTCCACGTCAGAGCCCAAACGCTAGTCGACATTTTTTGGCCTTAGTTGTTTGCTTCCTGGTCAACCCATTTTCTCTCTTGCTAATTTAGTCTTGATATAGTAACTCATTGTGTAGGCCTATGCTGATGTCAAAACTTTGATATTGTATCTTTGCATTTTACCAGGTTGTATCAAGTTAGTTGACATTTGGCATGAGTTAAAAAACACTACATGTGCAGGCATTCAGAGTTTACTGGTGAATGGGATGAGACGTCTACTTAGAAATCGGCAAACAAAGTGTGGAATACCAATCGGGAATTGAGGAATTATCGATGATTAAAACTATAATGTGAAATGTAGGCTACCTGACAGGGAAGCAAACTGTTGTTTCCTCGCTTCCTCGTCTTTGAGAAACCATACAATAGGCTGCACACGCATTGCAATCTGGGCAGCCCCCTCCCCACAACTGCTTTTGACTAATGTAATGACTCGCCGACATGGGATAAGAATTCGACAGTTGCCAGGAATCGTAGAGTAAGAAGGAGTTTAAAAATTGGAGGCAAAGAAGTGCGGTAATACGGCGAGTTAAGATGAAGAAGGTTTCAAAAGGAAGTTAGTGTCTCAAACTCTGTAATATGGTATGAGGACTTAAATTTTCCAAGGATTTTGCTGTGTCTCTCACTGGTCTTTCGATATTTTCTTCTTTCACTCATGGAATAACTTGTCTGTGTCTCACATCCGCCGTATTTATTTTCGAGTACGATTTCAAGCACACTGCCAAACCAAACTTGAAATTTGGAGCATATACTCGGATTTTTTACTCAAAATTGTACTCGAAATCTAAGAGATGAAATACACTTCACTTAGAGTATACTCGAAAACTGACTACGTGCTCGAAATTTCGAGTACAGATTTTTTGAGTATGACATTGAATACACCAAAGCTGAGTCTGTGCTCGAGTTGAGTGTGAAGTGTGAGTTAGAGTATGATTCGAGTCTGAGTACGTAGATTGGAGACCGGGCCAGGTCTGATAAATCAAGTGAGAATTATGAATTACTTGGAAAAATTTTTTAGAAATTGATCAAAATCACTACCTTTAGAACTTTTTATTCAATTTATTTGCACACAGTCTAATATGGTTCCATATAGGAATCCCCTGGAGGATGACTGGTGTCGCCTGAACAGACAAAAAAAAAAACGCTTCGTCCAAATTGTTATCAGGCAATTTCACAATGTTTATTGTAAAGTGTACTTTGCTTGATACAAAAATTTTGATGTTAGGAACTTTGCATTCATGTCTTCTGTGTAAATGGTGATCAGCTGCTTCTGCGGCTTTGCAGATGTCAATACATTTATGAATGGTTAATTCAACAGTCTGCAAAAACTTTCTTTGCACTGCATCACTTCCAATACGAGGACCATATGGTCAGGTATGAGACTGTCAGGCTGCCATAATTGTATGACTTGACAAGCCGACGCAACTCAGCGACATATGTATCAATAGGTTCATTTTCCGACTGACTATATTTTCCAAACTGATAGCGTTCAAACGTTTCACTCATCTTGCCCACATAGCAGTCGGCTATAGCTCGTCTAAGAGTGTTTCAGTGGAATCTTGCTGCTCTGATTCAGTGAGGGGTAGACTATCTAGTAAGTCAAGTGAGTCATGACCTAGGCATGTACGTAATGTAGCTGCACGTATTTTGTTTGGCGCCCTATCTAGACGGCATGTGCCTGCTGGTCGAGAGGGGCGGTGGCATGGGTACATTTACAAACAGGGGGTTCAGAGCTGCCGCTAGCACTGCCACTAGTAGCCATGGTACGATTTGTAAACGATTATTCACCAATGGCTCACCGCTGCCACCATGTAATATGTTTTGCCACAACAACAGCGTGAGATAGCAGCCAGACATTTATTCACTTGGTAGTCGCCATGTTTGTTGTTAACTCTACAAAAACTGTTAGGCAGTCTTAATAAACAAAGGAACAACTATCATAACATAACGACGACGATGATGATTATAATGATAAAGGCGGCGATTATGAGCAACATGATAACATTCATATGATTAGCGATGATGTCAGAAATCAGTAAGAAATAGGCTACAGTTTTGATCGATAGAAGCTTGACCAAGGAGCAGTGCCATCAGGAAATCTCAAATAATTCGAAAAGTAGACGTCCTAGTGAAAAGCGGAAATTATATCCTGAAAGCCCGTTCAAAAGTATCTAACAGGATAGGTTTGCAGAATTCACTAAAATTTTTGAAATTTTTTTAAATTTTACCTTTTTTTAAATTGAACGTCAAATAACTCAAAAAACAGTAAGTCTGAGAAAAAATTGTTCAAGGCCATTTGAAAGAGTATACCTCAGAGAATACTCACGCAAAAATTCACATAATTTTCACTTCCCATTTAAAAGGGCACTCCAGCACGACTGAAAATGGATCAAAATGCGCTAGATCCGCCATCTTCCAGTTTCGCAGCATAGGATAATAGCTTGTGGTAAGAAACTAATTCCTGAAAAATTTCGAAGCAATTTGTCCCATAATGTGCACTCTACAAGAAATACAGTTTTAGCCTGAAATCGAGGTGCGCATGTGCAATTGCCAATATTTCCGCCATCTTTGACTGTAAGTTCATGATTTCGCGTTTTTTTATTGCTCTTGTCTACTTCTATATTTTTGTGCCAATTTTCAGCCGTGTACGTCATAGTAGGCGGCCTCTCTGAGTATCTGAACCTGAAATCGGAAACAAAATGGCCATGTCCGCCATCGTGGATGTGATAATGACGAAAAATGATAGGGTTCCAGTACTTCCAGGAATACAGTTTGTGTTTGAATTTCGTGGAAATCAGACGAAAAATGCGACTTGTAGAGTGCGAACAAACAAAAAATGAAAGCGCTCTGAGGAGCGAAACTTTGTGAAATTAACTGAAAAGACGATGATAGAGATGACGACGAAGATGATGAATATGGCGATGACCGTGGTGATGATGATCCTTATATCACTCATGATGAAGGACGAGGTCAGAAATCAATAAGAAATAGGCTACAGTCTGGAGCGACACTTGCCGATGTTAACTGAAAAGACGACGAAGATGACGATGGTGATGAGGATGAACAACATTGTAACATTCATATGACGAACTTAGATGTCATAAATCAGTAAGAAATAGGCTACAGTCTTGTTCAATAGAAGCTAAAGCAGCATCCATGCAGCAAGAGCGCTCAACAAAGGAACAGCGCTATCAGAAAATCTCGAATAATTCAAAAAGTAAACATCCTACCGAAAAATGGAAAATGTCTTCTGAAAGCTCGTTCAAAACTCTATCTAAATTGAGAAACTTTATCGCAGAACTTTTGAAAGAGCATGCTTCAAGAATCCACATGCAAAAATTCACGTCCTTTGGTCTTCCCGTTCAAAATGCCACTGCAGAACGATAAAAAATGGGTGAAAATGCGCCAAAGCCGCCATCTTGAACGTGACTTCTGGTTAAACAAACTTTTATAATAGCCAATCAAATGAATGAAACAAACAGGTGATGAAATTGAAAATGATTGGTTCACCAATTCGCCTTCACAGGAGAAAATGTTTTCGGCCAGATATCGAGGTGCGCATGCGCCATTGCTAATATGTTCGCCATCTTTGACCGGAGCTTAACTATTTACCGCGTAATTGTATAGTACTTGTGCTCTGTAATAATCGTATCAAGTTTCAGCTCTGTACGTGGACAAATGCGGCCACTATGAGCATTTGAATCTGAAACCGTAAACTAAATGGCCACCACGTCTGCCATTTTGAATCCGATCATGACCAAAAACAATAGGCTTCCAGGACTTCCAGATCTACACATAGTGTGCGAATTTCATGTGAATCGGACGAAAATTACAACCTGTAGAGTGCGAACAAACAAAAAACGAGAGCGCTCGGAGGAGTGACACTTGGCGACATTACGCGAAAACAGGACGATGGGGAGGACGACGACGTTGATGATGACGACGTTGATGATGAAGGCGGCAATTATGAACAACACGATAACATTCATGTGACTAGCAAACAAATCATTAAGAACTTATAGCCTGCAGTCTTGTTCTCACACCAGTTAAAGTGTACACAACATGACTCTAGTACCTCAAAATAAATTTTATTATTATATCTTACTCGATTTCAGTGCCTTTAGTGCACAGCTCATAAAGAAACACGCAAAAATTGAAAAAAATAATTATGTACAACGTCATGGGTTGAACCCAAGTCGTTCACCATACTGTTCGGATCAGAGACAAAGTGTATAGAGTGAAGTGAAAGCAAAGTACATTTAGCGTCGAGAAGGTTTGTAGAGGGATCAAAAGATGTGTTGCCGGAGGCTGCAGCAACAGCAGCCAGGCGGAGAACGTCTCGGTGTTCTGAAGGACACCAACGTTGCGTAGAAGTGGCATCGCTTCGTGCGCCGAACGAGAGTGTGGGACCTCATCGTGGACCAAGCGATTCTGTCCGGGGTCACTCTGTGTTTTGCCCACTTTGAGGACTCCTGTTTCGACTCCAGTCACAGGAGATGTTACGATGAAGGCCTGGTTCAATAAAGGACAATATTTATCATTCAGAAACATCAGCTCTTAATTCAGGATCGTCTGTTGGATGACTGGGTTGACTCGCCGAGCCCGAGGCCGCTTCTGTCGCGGGAGGATCCAGTTCGTAAGGCTCAAAGTAGAAAAGTACACAGCCGGAAGCACATCAAACTTGTTCTCGCTTTCGTGCAACCCCATTTCCTCATCAGTCGTGGCCTCCATTCCCGTACGTTTCTTCATAGTATTCATTCAATTCTTGCTCATAATCGTCGTCGCTTTCAAATTCACTGCTATCCACCATTGTTCAATGCTAGTCGCTGATCTCTTGTGTTCAACCCATGACGTCAAATGGCGGGAAATGTGAAAATTGGCAAAATTGAAAGAAAAATCAAAATTTTGAGCTAATTACACAAAATAAACATGGGTTTAGCTAAATTTTACGTCATTCATTTAGTCTGTGGCCACCGGTAATTCAAAATGTGCAAAAATCCATGGTGTGTACTGTTTAAACTGGCGCTCGGAGGAGTGACATGTGGCGAAATTACACGAAAACAGGATGATGGGAAGGAAGACCTCGACGATGATGACGATGAAGGGGGAGATTATGAACAACACGATAACATCCATGTGACTAGCAAACAAATCAGTAAGATCTTATAGCCTACAGTCTTGTTCACGCACCCGGTAAACTGGCAACAGTGCGAGAGCGCTCGGAGGAGCGACACTTGGCGAAATTACGCGAAATCAGGACGATGGGAAGGACAACGAGGACGATGATGACGATGAACGCGGAGATTATGAACAACATGATAACATTTATGTGACTAGCCAACAAGTAAGTATGAAATAGCCTGCAGTCTTGTTCACGCACCCGGTAAACTGGCAACAGTGCGAGAGCTCTTGGAGGAGCGACACTTGGTGAAATTACGCAAAAATAAGACGATGGGAAGGACGACGACAACAATCATGATTATAAAAGCGGCGATTATGAACAACACTATAACATTCATGTGAGTAGCGAAGTAAGCAGTAAGAAATAGGCTGCAGTCTTGTTCAAGTGCCCGGTTTCTTGGATGGCAGACGACAGAGGTTGATAGGAAATGACAGCCACCGGTGTGCATCAAAAGTAGGTAAAAACTTGGCTTTTCTCATTCAAAAACACAAGTAAGTCAGTTTCCTGGCATGTGTTTTCAACAAATTACTCTAACAACGAGCCAAACCTGACATACGCCCTGTATATGAATTGTAGGCACTAGAAAATGCCCCTTGGCCGAGACCTGACAGTTCATTGCTACCTACAATCTTGAGCGACACTAGGCGAAATTAACGACGATGATGATTGTGATGATAAAGGTGGCGATTATGAGCAACACTATGACACTCATGTGACTAGAGAAGATGCGAGAAATCAGTTAATAGGCTACAGTCTTGAGCGACACTTGGAACAGCGTTTTCAGAAACTCGAGAATAATTCAAAAAGTACACGTCCTAGCGATAAATTGAAAATATCTTCTGAAAGTCCATTCAAAACTATGTAACCTGTCAGGTTTGCAACATTCCATGAATTTTTCGAAAAAATTGATATTTTGCATTTTTTTGAAATTCAAAGTTAAATAACTCGAAAACGATAAGTCTGAGAAAAACGTTTTCGCAGAAGTTTTGAAAGAGCATACTTCAAGGAATCCACATGCAAAAATTCACGTCATTTTCTCTTTCCGTTAAAAATGCGACTGCAGAACGATTGAAAATGGGTGAAAATGTGCCAGAGCCGCCATATTGAAAGTGACTTCTGGTTAAACAAAATTTTGTAAAAGCTGATCAATAGCAACAAACACGTGACCAGTTTGAAAATGATTGGTTCGCCAATGCACCCTCTACAAGACAAAACATTTTCGGCCAGTTATCGAAGTGCGCATGCGCCATTGTCGAAATTTCCGCCACATTTGACGTGAAGTTAAAGATTTATGGCGTAGTTGTAGTGCTTGTTTGGTATAATAATCGTATCAATTTTCAGCCCTGCACGTCGAAAAATGCGGCCTCCATGAGCAATGTCTTCATGGTCTTGTTCAACAGAAGCTAAACCAACATCAGTGCAGCAAGAGCTGTCAACAAAGGAACAGCGCTATGAGAAAATCTCGAATAATTAAGAAAGTAGATGTCGTTGCAAAAAACGAAACAAATCTTCTGAAAGCCTGTCTTAAGCTCTATCTAAATTGATAGTTTCGCAACATTCCATAAATTTTTCGAAAAAAATGAAGTTGTTTTTTTTTTGAAATTCAAAAGTCAAAAAACTAACCGTAAGTCTGAGAAAAACGTTATCGCGAACTTTTGAAAGAGCATATTTCAAGGAATTCACATGCAAAAATTCAGATCATTTGCTCTTCCCGTTAAAAATGCGACTGCAGAACGATTGAAAATGGGTGAAAATGCGCCAGAGCCGCAATCTTGAAAGTAACTTCCGGTTTAACAAAATTTTATAAAAGCTGATCAAAAGCAACAAACGCATGACCAGTTTGAAAACGATTGGTTCGCCAATGCGACCTCTACAGGAGAAAATGTTATTAGCCAGATATTGAGGGGCACATGCGGCATTGTGAGTATTTCCGCTATCTTTAACCAGAGGTCAACGTTTTTGGCACAGTTGTAGCACATGTGTTCTATAATAATCGTACCAAGTTTCAGCCTTGCACGTCAAAAATGCGGCCTCTATGAACATTTGAATCTGAATCTGGAAACAAAATGGCCGCCACATCCGCCATTTTGAATCCGATCATGATCAAAAACAATAGGCTTCCAGGACTTTCCAATCTACACGTCGTGTGCAAATTTCATGAAAATTAGGACGAAAATTGCGACCTGTAGAGAACGAACAAAACAAAAAAACTAGAGCGCTCGGAAGAGCGACACTTGGCGGATTTAATCGAAAAGACGAAGACAATCATGACGATCAAGGTGGCAAAAATGGATAACACGGTAACATTCATGTGACTAGCGAAGAAATCAAATAGAGAGCATATAATGAACTACAATAAAGAACAATAGATGGCGCAACATGACGGTCTAGTCTACAGTAGAACAGTGCTGGCTGAGTCAGTCTGGGTCAACTAGGCATAACCAAAACAAAGTGAACTGAAAGCCAGCCACCTGCGCGTTGCATAGGGACAACGGTATCCGAAAATCTCGAATAATTCAAAAAGTAGACGTCGTAGCGCAAAATGGAAAGTATCCTCTGAAAGCCCGTTCAAATCTCTATCTAATGTGATAGTTTGGCAAAAATCCAAAAATTTTTCGAGAAAATTGAAAATTTGCCGGTTTTTTTTGAAATTCAAAGTCAAATAACTCGAAAACGGTAAGTCTGAGAAATACGCTCTCGCAGACTTTTTGAAAGGCCATACTTCAAGGAATCCACATGCAAAAATTCACGTCATTTGCTCTTCCCATAAAAAATGCGACAGCAGAGCGATTGAAACCGTGTGAACATGCCCCACAGCCGCCATCTTGAAGGTGACTTCCGGTTCAATAATTTTTTATAAAAGCTTATTAAACTCAACAAACACGTGACCAGTTTGAAAGTGATTGGTTTGCAATTGCGCCCTCTACAGGAGAAAACGTTTTTAGCCCTATTTCGGGGTGCGCATGCGCCACGTCCAATATTTCCGCCATCTTTAACCGGAAGTCAACGCTTTTCTGCACAATTGTAGCACATGCGTTCTAGTATATTCGTACCGATTTTCAGCCATGTAGGTCGAAAAATGCGGCCTCTACGAGTATTTGACTGTGAAATCGGATACAAAATGGCCGCCACGTCTGCCATTTTGTATCCGATCATGACCAAAAACAATAGCGTTCTAGCAGTTCCGGTCTACACGTTGTGTGCAAATTTCGTGAAAATCGGACGAAAATTGCGACCTGTAGAGAGCGAACAAACAAAAAAAATACGAGAGCGCTCGGAGGAGCGACACTTGGCGGAACTAATCGAAAAGACGACGATGAGGGAGACAACGACAATCAAGACAATCACGGCGGCAATTATGAATAAGACGATTACACGATAACATTCATGTGACTAGCGAAGAAATCAAATAGAGAGCAGACAATCAACTACAATAAAGAATGAAAGCCCGTTCAAAACTCTATCTAAAATGGTAGTTTGGCAAACATGTTGTGTGCAAATTTCGTGAAAATCGGACCAGAATTGCGACCTGTAGAGAGCGAACAAAAAACTTGCTGTCAGACCAAGATACTTGGCGGAAAAATTCCGCCAAGTAAAAACTTGATGTCAGACCAACATACATGGCAGAATTCCTAGAATTCCACCAAGTAAAAAAAAGAAACTTGATTTCAGACCAACATACTTGACTGCCAAGTAACAAACTTGACGTCAGAGCAACATACTTGACGAAAATTCTTTTGCCAAGTAACAAACTTTATGGCAAAGAAACGTATTTGGCGAAATTTATTTTGCCAAGTCATGATTCCCAGTACCGTTTATGGGTTCATGGAAGTACCAGCAGATTAGTTGCAGAGCAGCAAAAAGAAGTTACTTGAATGAGTTTCAGCCACATCTTCTCAGAGATTTAATATCTCTGGCATATTTCTGAGGACGTTAAAAAATATAAATAGCATTAGACCAATAGATGGCTCTGATGGTGAACCTGAATTCCATTAAGAGCACTCCCACCTATGTATACATAGTCTGGGTATTTGGTTCATTTCGTCAACAACATGTCTTAGTTTTTGGCAATTCTGTCTTTGATTATGGTAAATGTACAAGTTACAGAAATTACAGTAAAAGAATTTGTTCCTAACATGATTCCTCTCCAGTCTTAAGACATGCCTGTTGTTGCTTGCCGTATAACACTCCAGGAATTTATCTTTGGCTAATTTACAGAAATTTTTATAAATCTATGATTTTTTGTTTCTTAAACATGTAGCCTTTGATCAGTGGTATTTTCCAAATATGTCTGATAACCGATAATCGGGTAGCTTTTCGAGTTTTAAGGATAGTGATTTCTTGTTGGTCTGTGTTTGGAGTGCAATACGTTCTGAGTAGCCTCTCCTTGATTTACCATTAATGGTCACAGGGTGGTTAAATGAGGGTATTATGCTTATTGTTATTAGAAATGTGAGGGTTATGACCTTGAACCATAGTTATGGCCATGCTTGTCTGTTTCTACTTCAAATTTGATTTGTAGGACCACTTAATTGTTAATAATGGTAGTTTCCATAATAAGGTGTAAATTGCACAAAATAGGCTCTTTATTAAGTTTCTGTAGGACCCTATTTAAATGTCCAAATCTGGCTAACTTTGGAATATCATATTCCAGAAATGGTTGATCAGATTTATATGAAACTTTCAGATCCTATGCTTTATGCACTCTTTTTATGCGGGTACATATTTCCGTCATCTCTGTCTGGGCGTCCGGGCGTCTGGCATCCATGGCTGTATCTCCTAAACCCCTTGCAGGATCTTATTGAAATTTGTAGATGTGTTCCTATGGGGTTGTCGACAGAGGGTGACGAGTTTCAGACCGACCCGAGTACTGCTGTGCCCCCTGGTGGCAATTTTAGTTTTTTACGTTTGCCTATGTATCTTGAAAGGTCCTCAACAGATTTTCATGAAATTTAGCACATAGGCATCTATTAATGAGGTGATGCTATCCTTTCGTTTTTGGATGGATTCGAGGTATTTTGCGCCACCTAGTTGCCATTTTTACTGTTTTCGAGTCTGTTTTTTGGCGTCACCCTCCATCAACCAAACCGCTCAAAGGATGATTGCGAAAATTGTCATGTATGTTCTTACTATGAAGTGGACAGCTGTCGATGGTTTTGCGATGGCTTCAACTACTGTGGCGCCTCTTAGTGGCAATCTTTTTTGCGCCTATGGCTGTGGGTCTTTACTAAATTTAGTAAGTGGATTTATATGATGTTAATTACACAGGATGAAGACTATCAGACAGATCTGACTACTGGTGTGCCACCTAGTGGCAATTTTATTTTTTTACGTTTACCTCTATCTTCAAAGGTCCTCAATGTATTTTCATAAAATTTGGCATACCGGCATCTGTTAATGAGGTGACGCCATCTCTCCATTTTCAGATAGATTCAACCTAGTTTGAGCCACCTAGTGGCCATTTTTACTGTTTTCTAGTCTGTTTTTTGGCGTCCTCTCGTCTATCAACCAAACCGCTTTCAGGATTATTGTGGCAATTTTAGTTTTTTACGTTTTCCTCCGTTTCTTCAAAGGTCCAAAACAGATTTTCATAAAATTTTGAATATAAGCATCTATTGAAGAGATGACGCTTTTCTCCTGTTTTTGAATGGAATCTAGGTATTTTGCGCCGCTTAATTTCCATTTTTGCTGTTTTCAAACCTTGGTTTTGAAAATTGAAATGTTCTCAGTGTGAAGAGGACATTTTATGATGGCGACTGACTACTGTGGCGCCTCCTAGTGGTAGCTCTGTTTTGTTTTTCATCCATAGCTGTATTTGGATGGATTGTACTTTTTCGCGCCATCTAGTGGCCATTTTTATGATACAAATAATAACCCTAAAAGCACACCATTTGCGATGCATTCGTGGGCACATTTCAACGCTCCATGTTGCTCTTGTTCAAAACGCAGTCAAAAATTGTTCTTAAAATGGCTCTTTTTCGGAAGGGGCTATAGGAAGCAGGTCTTTTTGTTTTTTTTGAGTAGGCTTATGAAGTTCTATAAAATGAGATAATTCAGAAAACTGTAACAGAGTTTTTGAGATTTCATATATGAACAATTTGTATCAAATGAAATTTGGTCTCGTTACTGTTACTGTGGTTGTGCTTTCCTTTTCTCTAAATTTTATGAAAATGACATGGTCACGTGACCCTGTTAATGGGAGATTGGTATAACGTCAATACTCAAGTTCTTCAGGCTTTCCATTTTCAGAAAATATGTACTACTGCATTTTGTAGATGTTCGACTAAAAGTACACATACTTGTCGTTAAGGCCCTGAAGTTTAAAGGGGTTTTCCAGATTTCTTGTTGACATCATTGTGGTTGTGCGGTGACAGACTTTGTCAATTGTCATAAATTAATGTAAGAACAAATTTTTACCGAAATAAAAATTAGGTTTTGATGTATTTAGGAGAACCTTTGTAATCAACCTTCAGATAGAAAAAAACAGAAGAGTTATTGATCAATGATTGTGGTGTTTGAATGTTGAAACTTGAAAATCACAAGGTTGTGTCTTTCAATTATCATTAAACTTCTCTTTGTCCATGGTATCAAGTGTGAGGAGCTCAACTCATTCATTAGCTCCATTGTTTAAAGAATCAGACAAGTGTCATGTAGCCTTCGTGAGGCACGACTTCGGTTTTGACATAAGAGTAATGTTTGCCTCATGTGTTGTTTGAATTTCCAACAACTAAATATGTAACGGCACGGTATACTAAAATGCCTTTACTGATAATGACAGTGAAAAAGGCAGTGAAATGACAAAAAAAATATGTTTTAGAAATGCCAGACATATTGCTCTAGCGGACTTCTTCTTTTTCCTTGAAATACACCTGCAAGGACATTGTGTCTGTTAGGTTACATGTTACAAGTTTCTCATCGTTTTACAACCTTTTTTCTAATTGGTAAATATCAGTAATGATTCTTTCTGAATTTACATCAATGGAGAAAATTCATTGCACAATGAAATTTTTTTTCTGGAACATTGCATTATTCCAATGCCCAACTCTCACACACATATAGTGTGTTATTCTGAAGCTGGACTCTCACACACATATAGTGTGTTATTCTGAAGCTGGACTCTCACACACATATAGTGTGTTATTCTGAAGCTGGACTCTCACACACATATAGTGTGTTATTCCGAAGCTGGACTCTCACACACATATAGTGTGTTATTCTGAAGCTGGACTCTCACACACATATAGTGTGTTATTCTGAAGCTGGACTCTCACACACATATAGTGTGTTATTCTGAAGCTGGACTCTCACACACATATAGTGTGTTATTCTGAAGCTGGACTCTCACACACATATAGTGTGTTATTCTGAAGCTGGACTCTCACACACATATAGTGTGTTATTCTGAAGCTGGACTCTCACACACATATAGTGTGTTATTCTGAAGCTGGACTCTCACACACATATAGTGTGTTATTCTGAAGCTGGACTCTCACACACATATAGTGTGTTATTCTGAAGCTGGACTCTCACACACATATAGTGTGTTATTCTGAAGCTGGACTCTCACACACATATAGTGTGTTATTCTGAAGCTGGACTCTCACACACATATAGTGTGTTATTCTGAAGCTGGACTCTCACACACATATAGTGTGTTATTCTGAAGCTGGACTCTCACACACATATAGTGTGTTATTCTGAAGCTGGACTCTCACACACATATAGTGTGTTATTCTGAAGCTGGACTCTCACACACATATAGTGTGTTATTCTGAAGCTGGACTCTCACACACATATAGTGTGTTATTCTGAAGCTGGACTCTCACACACATATAGTGTGTTATTCTGAAGCTGGACTCTCACACACATATAGTGTGTTATTCTGAAGCTGGACTCTCACACACATATAGTGTGTTATTCTGAAGCTGGACTCTCACACACATATAGTGTGTTATTCTGAAGCTGGACTCTCACACACATATAGTGTGTTANACCGATTCTCGGACTCAAGCCTTATTCAGTAGTAATCATCCGTTGAACGCTTTAGTGACACGGGAGTTGCGTCGATCCCAAATTACCGTTTCTAAAATTTTCCTTGTCCGAAAGTCGCGGGACAAAATTCCGATGTTTATGACAATGTCCGAAATTCAAGGATCTTTGAAAAACAGTTTTTGGACCTTGTACGAATTTCGTGGACTATGAAAAACTCATTTCGGAAATATTTATTCTTGGTCGAAAATGGCGGGCCGTCCGAAAATCACGCGACTTTACCGTAGTGTGTTATTCTGAAGCTGGACTCTCACACACATATAGTGTGTTATTCTGAAGCTTTACTCTCACACACATATAGTGTGTTTTTCTGAAGCTGGACTCTCACACACATATAGTGTGTTATTCCGAAGCTGGACTCTCACACACATATAGTGTGTTATTCCGAAGCTGGACTCTCACACACATATAGTGTCTTATTCTGAAGCTGGACTCACACACATATAGTGTGTTATTCCGAAGCTGGACTCTCACACACATAGAATATGTTATAGTGACACCCGACTCTCACAAACATAGAGTGTATTATTCCGACATCTGACTCTCACAGAGTGTGTTATTCCTACGCTCCACTCTCACAAACATAGTGTGTTATTCTGGCACCTGACTCTCACAATCATACAGCCTGCTGTTATTTTTACCAGCTCAGCAATCCATAACATCAATAAATTCCATTATCTGTGGTGTCCAGTTTCAAGTCACATACATACCTAATTTGGACGAACTGAAGTCTCAAAGACATGAATATTCCAGTTGATGTCAAAGAACTCCATTTGGTCCATGGTGTTGTCCTGTGTAATCAGGAACATAGACCCTCTGCAGGAGTGAACCATACCAAAGGGTCTATGCCAAAAACGTTACTCAAAGCAATCATTTCCTTACATGGCTCTATGGGGTATTAACTTCATAACGCAAGCAGTGCTACCTGTATAAAGCAATTCAGCTATTCCCTCTGGTACAGAGATGAGAATGGATGACAGAATTAGGTGATTCATGATACTTCCCGCTGACGTTATGCATCTTTGTTGATTTTCAGGATTGTCCTTTTGATGATGGCACTGCGCCCCCTCCTGACATACTGCGTGAGTGGTTCAACTTGTTAAAGACCAGATTCCAGGAGGATCCTGAGTGTTGTGTCGCTGTGCACTGTGTCGCTGGATTGGGCAGGTTAGTGCAGTCATATTCTTGAATGACTGATTATGAATGATCCTTCATTTGACATGAGTTATTTGAGAAATTTAAATTTTAATTTGCACAAGATGAGATACTGGGTAAAGTGGTAGTGATGGCAACTGGGGAGTGGATTTTCCCCTCATTGGAAGAAATTTCACTTACAAGGCACAGACTCCTGTACCCTTATTCGCTTGTTGTCAAACCATACAGAGATTTTGTGGGTTTTGACATAACCACTACTCGGTCGAGAATTTTGATCTGGATTTTGCAATTTGGACCAAATTGTACTCAAATTCAAGCAAGGTTGACTTGGTTTTCGAACATTTTTTGACATTGAAATCAGGGATTACAATTTCCTTCTTTTAAGAGGACTTCCTCTTTGTTTGTTTATTTATTCTTATTTGATTTCTAGTTATTGGTCTTTTTTTGCATGTTTTCATTATTCTAACGTTTTTCATGCAAAAATTAAATGCTTCTAGGGACATTTTACAAAACAAAAATATTCTATCACATAAATCTATTTGTAGAGCCATATGTCACCTGGAAATTTTCCTCTTTTTTGTCATTGATCATTACAAGCCATGGGAAATGCAAGTGGTTTACCTTGCTGAAATGGCACAATGCCTTCAAAAATTTTTAATTAAGTGCCGTGTTTTGAATGGGATGAACTGGGATAATTATTGGCAAATAGTACCATTTACATAATGTTTCTGATGCACAATGGGTAAGACCATTTTTCTCAGAAACAACGCATGCGCAATAAACAGCAGAATCACGCTGTTTCATTGGGTTTCCATTTATCATCATGGTGATCTAAAGGAGAAAGTAGTGACTTAATTTTGTTATCTTCAAAATCCAAAAACAAAACTCAAAACAGTCCAGTTGGACTGAGAACTCCTTCAATAACGGTCATATTCTCCTTCTAGATGCTGTGTATGATCTCTGTCGCAATGAAAATATGAAATTTAAGTGCAATCATCTTGGGGAATTTTGAGATGGATTTTGCTGGGCAAAGTTGCGTGGGTTTGTTAAACATTCTAACCACATATTCTATTCTTGCTCCTTGGCAGTTTAGGGTTGAAACTTTACTGTGTTTGATTACCAGAACGACTCTGGCATTAAAAGAGCTGTGATATGTATGTAGTGGCAGTAGCACCTTATTAGTCTCTTAATGACACATGCAAGTCGCATCATGATTGTTAGCCCTGGCTGGGACAATCTTTTCAAAACTGAAAATCATTAAGTCTTGCGATGTAGTACCACAATGCGACACAGAAATAAGACTACCAAGTGTTCATTCTTACTATAATATGAAGCCCAAGATGGAAATTGCAATCTCGCTTAAATGCTTTCAGGGCACCTGTACTGGTAGCTATTGCCTTAATGGAGCTAGGAATGAAGTACGAAGATGCTGTGGAACTCATTAGAGTGTAAGTGTTTCACTGAACGCCATTTGAACATGAGGTTATTATGGCGCCACCATTTCTAAGCATTTCCGTCACTGTACTTTTTATGCACCCTCTTATTGGCTAACGTTGGAACTTCACATCTGAGAAATGGATGATTGAACTTGTACAAAATGTTCAAATAGGACACTTTAAACACTACTCCAAAGCTGTGTTAGGAATCATTTTTAAAGTGTTCCTTTTTTGCGTGAGGGACTTCTCATATTTATGGAAAAACTCAAAATTTGCATCAAACGAAAATGAAATGGTAATTAAGAAAACTGCAACAGTGATTTGAGGTCATGTTATTGACACCTTTGCTTTGCTATGGATTTATCTTTCTGTTTTGCTAAATTTTATTTAAAACGTGGTCACGTGACCCAATGGATGACATATTGGTATTAAGTAAAAAATCAAATTCTACAGGCTTTCTTCTTTCAGAAGATATATATATATAACTTTGCCTAATTAAAGTCTGTAGTGTTGTAGATACTTAGTTAAATTCAGGTAAGGTCTTAAACAAAATTAAATCAACTTCTGGTAACAGGCCTTTTTTCAAGTCTAATCGAAAGCTAAACTATTTTCCGCATTCTTTAAATTTCAGCAATAAATTATTGTATTGCTGCACAACATCTAGTCCTGCTGTGTAATTCGAACAGGAGATGTCCAACTCTCAATAATGCCAAAAGGTGACAACTTTTCAAAATAATCAAAGGTATTTATTCTCTGTACTTCGACCTTCCCTGGTCCTCTAAGGAATGACTAAAATGCTAGGAAAGGCAACAGAGCCCACCTTGAAGACAGGTGAGAATCTGCCTTAGGATCTTGGAGGTTCTAATAATTAAAACTGAGCATCCTTTAGTAGGTTCCCATGACACTGGTCACACTAGAATCCTTAAATTGTTTTTCGTAAATGCAGCCTGCAAGCAGGTAGTTCAGGAGATAGACTTACCGTAATTATAGCTGTCAGACTTCACGCAAGTAATTCACAACTGGACTCAAGCCAGGACACTCCGAAAAACACATCTTCACACCAGAGGTGTACACCCAAGACAGCCCTAAAAACTAAGCCCTAAGTCATGTGACTTAATGTATGCAAGCTCACCACGAAAACAACAAACACATACAAAGGGACGAACACAGACAGCACCACATGATGTAATACGAGAGAATACCGCATTCTATTGAGTTTCACATTTGTGTATGTATTGCTTGACATCCAACTGAGTCAATTTTGTGTTGTTTGTTTTCTCACCTACATCTTCTTGTTGGGCTCTGTTTCCTTTCCTAACATTGTAGTCACTCCTTAGAGGACCAAGGAAGGTCGAAGTACAGAGAATAAATACCCGTGATTATTTTGAAAAGTTTTCTCCTTTTGGTGTTACATATTAGTGTTGGACTTCTTCTGTTTGAATTAAACAACAGGACTAGACGTGTGGCAATACAAGAAGTTATTGCTGAAACTCAAGAGTGCGGAAAATGGTTTGACATTCAATAAATTAAGATAAAACTCACAGTTATAGTAAATGCAAGTTGTGTGAACATTAAAATCCTAGTTTGAGGTGTTCACAAAGATACCTTTGTAAGGTATACGCAAATGTGGTTCTCATCACCTGTCATTCGCCAGCACCAATTCCTTTGTTTACTTTTCATTCCAGGAAGCGGCGAGGTGCTATAAACTCAAAGCAGCTTTCGTTCCTCGAGAAGTACCGTCCTAAAGCTCGTCTTCGAATTAAGAACGGAAACCACAAGAATGCCTGTTCAGTCATGTGAACAATGGCATGAATGACCTTATAGGTCGCTTGCGTGCTTTTTGCCCGTGCTCTCCCTTATGTTTTATCAATTACAGGATTAATTTGTGTCCCAATGCTCTTGTTTAGCATAGTTTGAGCCAGAATTGTCAATTACTGGTAAATGATTAAGCTTTGCTGCATAAAACTTGAGTGTGTATACTATATTGATATTTGGGAATCTGGTACTGTTTTACGTTAGTATCACTTGAAATTGCACTTTGATAAGAAATTAACTGTATTGTAAATCTGTGGCCTAGAATATGAATAATGTTGCACTCGATGTTAATGTAAAATACAATGTTATTGAACCTCAGGATTTTGTTCTTCCTTTAGGGGCCCTGGAGGATTACATTTGCGCTTAATTAAACTTCTTTTGTTGACTGTTTGTGTGTAATGAAATTTCCTTCGCAATTCTTTAGACTGACTGAAACCGACCTCTCAAGCTATGAAATTGGCTGGTGCTAGTGCCATCTTGAGTATTTGGATATCAAAGTAAGAACTTGCTCTAAAATAAACTGACAGGCCTTGTTAGTTTTTTACCAATCTCTAACTTGTAAATTGCTAAGACTGTAGCCAAAAATGCAGCAAGACCAGCGACATGTTCTACAGTTACACTATTTATTAACATAATTGTACAGTGGTTGATTTTGGCCTGTGCCAATTGTTTCTCAGCTGTACATAGATTGTAAATGGTTCAAGCATAAGCTTCTGCAATGTTAAGTTCAATTTTAAATTCACGCTTGGATCTTGAAAAATGGCTGTGTTATTACCCGGGCTCTGTTCAAATCCCAAAGTTTACTCTGGTATTTGACATTTTAGAATGCTGGAAGTAGTATACGTATTACTGGGTAATTAAAAGCATTATTTTAATTGCTGATTTTCAATTGGAGAACAACCGCCTTTATTATGGGGGCCATCGAAATTACACATCAACCCAGTTGAGTATAAGCAGCCAGTTTGCATGTGATCTACATTGTCTGCATGAAGTAAGTCTAGTCTGGTCAAATCCATGTTTTTATACTTGTACTTGTGGAGACCCAAATGTTGACGCACAGTCTTCTGTTGAGTGTTGTTTGAAAAGATAAATTGATTATTTATGGTGGCTTCCAACAAGAATGAGACAGCTCTGGGGCATTTTATAATGGTCAGGTGCTGGCTGAACAAGTTAGTGTCCTGAAACACTCCACTGCTATGCATCAGAGTTTGCTTTATTGAAACCACCATATATGCCGTTTCCACTGATGTGGTTGGCTATTTAATTGTTATCTGTTCCATCTGCTCTGAAGGTCTTAATGCCACCAAAACGTAGACTGTATGCAAATTACCTTTGACTATTGAGCAAGTCGTTCATCCGCACTTCCGTGGTCTAATGAAAAAAAGGCTGAATACTGGTTACCTGAAACGTGGTTGTTTGAGCCTTTCGAAACGTTTCATTTCACTGTTATACAGCTGAGGTAGTAGACATCTGTTGGCCATTGGTTCCATTCACTGGCTTTTCTCCTCCAGTTTTACTTTTTGGGGTCAAAAGTCACTTATGCGAGACGGGACCTGTGCATTTATATCATTGTTAATGATTTTTGTTTAATCTTCTGTCCAGTCATTGATTTTAAACTCAGTGTCTTGGTGTGTGGCCTTGGGGATGTGGCACGTTTTATATGTATTTAATTTCAGTGTATTTCTTGGATATAATTATTTCAGTGTCATTGCTGCTTACTTATTTGTGTTTGAATGTATATATATATTTTACAATTGTTGCCAAGGTGATCAGATAATTTCAATTAAAAATTATTCAAAGGGTGCTTTTTAGCTTAAAAAGGAGGCCTGAGGTTGGGAGTATCTGATCGCCGAGGTAATACGTAACGGACACTAATTTAATCACTTCTCTTGCTCAGCAAACTGCAGTTGACTTGGAATTGGTTTACTACTTGGTGATAAATTAATGTACTTGGTAGATTATTTATCATTAAACTTTTTGAAGAAAAGTAAAAACAACAGTTTAAAGTAACTTGCTATTATTGTACAAGTTATTTGGATTCAAGAAGTGAATTCAAACTGTAACGCGATAACAAGAAAATGTTTTTTTTTCGCTGAAAACCACCCTCTTGGGCATATTTTTATGAACATGTATTGGTGTTGTACATTTGGAGCAATACCGAAATAAGAAAAACGAGGTCTGAATATTAACATAGATGCAATTTCATCTGCATACAGAATAGTGGTACTAAACAAATGGGTAATGACAGGGTTGCAAGTCTACCCCATCACAAATCGCGCGTGCACTCTCGCCTATGGTATTTATTTTTCATATTTCTTTTCTCACAAGTTGCATTAGTACTTTCTCCTACACTGTTCAGTAGTTGTTTTTTATTATACATTTCTTTTCTTGGGAATCACATTTATGTTCTGTGCAGCGTGTCCTTGGTCATCATTGGAGTCAATAAACTGTAGTGAGAAAAAAAGTGTAACTCCTACAAAAAATTGTTTTCAAGAATAATAAGAAAGACTGACCACCCCAATTAACTTTACAATGACAAAAAGATTGATAGTTATCATGACTTGGTTGGAAGGTAAGTATTTGATTTTTGAACTTATTTAATTCTATGTGTTTGACTAAAAAGGATATTAATCAGTATTTCAGCAATTTCAAACACAGTAAGTTGGCTTCCTGGGTGAAACACAGGTTTATATTCACTTTTAATAGATTCAGAAGGGTATTGCATTGCCGATTGCATCTGCACTTCGCTAACTTAAGAATCTAGAATGGCTCAACTGAAAGTGTAAATGGGACTGGACTTTCAGCAGGTTACAGGAATCTGTTGAAAGTCTTCCATATTGGCTACCTTTACTTATGCTCCACAAAATAACACAAATGCTTATAACCTGACAACGATTAACTATTGTGCAGACAGTTGATTTTCACAAACCACTTCAACAGAGTAACATAATTGCAATACTGCACCAAATGCTTCGTAGTAGAGTCGACGAAGCAAACGGACAACCTCACACAAAACGAGAGCAACGCGGAGCGTTCAAATGCACCCACGAATGCACCGCAAACGGAGTGCTTCTAGGGTTGTTTGTTTCATAAAAATAGCCACCAGAGGGCGAAAAAATGACCAATCCCTCTGAAAATGGGTACATGCCATCGCTTCTTTAATAGAAAGCTGTTTACCAAATTTCATAAAAATCTGTCAAGGAACTTATAGAAACAAAGAAAAACAAAAAATAATGAAATTGCCACTTTTGCACACAGCCTTCATTGGAAACGCATGAAAGACGTAGTCATCTGTTGTTAGCTTCATATAAATACAATTACTAAATTCAATGAAGATCCTGCAGTGAATTTAAGCGATGCAGCTATGGGCGCAAAACAAAAGTACCACTAGGAGGCGCTACAGTAGTCGAATGTGTTATCCTCTTCACACTGAGAACATATACACCAATTTTCAAAGTCATCCTCAGAATGGTTTGGTTGATCGAGGGATGGATGCCAAAAAACAAGACTCGAAAACAAGAAAAATAGCCACTAGGTGGCGCAAAAGTTCCTCGATTCCATCCAAAAGTGGGAGGATAGCATCATCTCGCCAATAATGCCTAATTGTTCCAAACTTTATGATAATCTGTTTAAGAACCTTTAAAGATACAGAGGTAAGCCTAAAAAATGAAAATTGCCACTAGGAGGCACACTGGTAGTAAGATTCGTCGGAAAGTTGTCATCCGTTCTTAACGTCATATAAATACACTTGCTAAATTTAGCAAAGATGCTGCAAACGGTTTAGGAGATACAGCCATGGGCGCAAAAAAATGCCACTAGGAGGCGCCACATTAGTCAAAGTCATTGGTAAAGCATTGTCGGCTTTGTAGTAAGAATATACATGTCAATTTTCACAATCATCCTTAGTGTGGTTTGGTAGATAGAGAAGTGTACGCCAAAAGACAGACTAAAAAACAGTAAAAATGGCCGCTAGGTGGCGCACACTACATCAAATTCATCTGAAAATGGGAGGATTGCTTCATCTCACTAATAGGTACCCATATTTCAAATTTTATGAAAATACAGTGAGGACCTTTGAAGATATAGAGGTAAACGCAAAAAAATAAATTGACACTAGGGGGTACACCAGTAGTCAGATCTGTCCAAAAGTCGTCATCCATTGTCAACATCATATAAATACATTTGCAGAATTTAGTAAAGATCCTGCCAACGGTTAAGGAGATACAGCCATGGGCGCAAAAAGAGGCAAAACTACCACTAGGAGGCGCCACAGTAGTCAAAATCGTCAGAAAATCATCAGCCGTCCTATTCATAATAAAAACATACATGCCAAGTTCCATGATGATCCTTAGATCGGTTTGGTTGATAGAGGGGTGGACACCAAAAACACTCGAAAACAGCAAAAATGGCCACTAGGTGGCGTAAACTACATCGAATCATCCGAAAATGTGAGGATAGCGTTATCTCACTAATAGATGCTTATTTGCCAAATTTTATGAAAATTCGTTTAGGACCCTTGGGGATATAGAGGTAAGCATAGAAAACTAAAATTGCCACTAGGGGGCACACCAGTAGTTGAATCTGTCCAAAAGTTCTCTCATGCCATCCCATCTATGATAGTAACATATGTGTAAAATTTTATGAACGTACGTCAAAGGGTTTTGGAGATAGAGCAGCGGACGCCGTACGGATGGAGATGATGGCATAATTCGTCCACATACCGGTATAAATATGTGGGCGTATAAATAGCAAAGCCAAGTGAGTTGATATGCATGCAATTTGTACATCACCAATAGTAAAGATAGTATCGGGTAGCTATAGCAAAAGCTCGTTTTTTCAAATATTTCCACGGTAGTCGAACTCAGAAAATCAACATCAAGTGACAAATTTGGTTTTATGTTCCCACTTCACAATTGCCTGGAAGTATTTATGATCACTATCAGTTTAAAAATTAAGTTTTAGAGACTTTGCCCTTTTACTCAAGTGATATTTCATTATTTTTCTGAAATAGTGGTATGGAGTGTCTGACCAAATTGATGTCTTACCCCATAATTTGCTCTTCTCATTAGAAAGTCAAATTTCGCGATGATGATCTCTTCACAGTAAGAACATACATGACTATTTTCACAATCGTACTTAGAGCTGTTTGGTTGACAGCGGAGCGGACGTCAAATCAATCATCCTTAGAATGGTTTGGCTGATAGAGGGGCAGACGAAAAAAACATATTCGAAAACACCAAAAATGGCCACTAGGCGGCACAAAATACCTTGAATCTTTCCGAATACGGGAGGATAGCATTATCTCACCAAAGGATGCCTGAATTCCAAATTTTAAGAAAATCCCTACTGGGAGTTCACGCAAAAAATAAAAATTGCCACAAGGGGACACACCAGTAAACAGATCCGTCCGAAAGTCGTCCGTTGTCAATTTCAATACACTTGCTAAATTTAGTAAAGATCCTGCAGAGTGTTTAGGAGAAAACAGCCATGGGTGCAAAAAAACAAAACTGCCACTAGGGGGCGCCGGATAACGGCATAATGAAAAGTGGGACAGTCCGCCAAGAGTAGGGCAATTGGCAAATACACTGTTTGCTGTCAGCAACACAAAGTACTGGATTGAGTTCTTTTACAGGGTAAACTATTCATTTTTTAAAATTTTATTTCATAGGTATGGATAAATACCACAGATAACAGTAGGCCAACTTCTCAGAAATCGAATTAACAAAGAGTGGCATCTGGGCAACAGGTAAACATTGCACAAATTATTATAGAAAAAATGATAATACAATTAATAACACAAAGGCACGCATACACATGCACGCAAGCACACTTAGCTTAGCAATCAAGTAATTTTTCACTTAGTAAACACACCTGTTTTAGGGCCTAAATATTTAATTTAGGTCGAATGTAACTTCTTTCCGTAAAATACTGTAAAATTTTTTTATCACCCAGAAATGTCTTGTAGAAAAACTCCTGGCATGTAGTATCATGGGTTGTCGAAAGTGCTTCAACGACGGAGCTGAAAAGATATCAGAGGCCAAACTACTACCGGCATCCACCCACGGCCACAGGTCAGTGCTAATAAAGAATGACCAGTGTAATTGTCAAGTTTGATGACTAACTTTGCCGAGAAATTGCTAATTGTATAGAAGTGTACCTCAAGTGTTTCGCTTGATGAAGAATAATAATAAAATAAAAGCAAGAGCAAGGCGGAGTGTTGAAATGCGCCCACAAATGAACCGCAAATGGTGTGCTTCTAGGGATGTTTATAGTATCATAAAATGGCCACTAGATGGCGCAAAATATGTCAAATCCATTCAAAAACGGGAACATTTTATTGTTTCTTTAATTGAAAGCTTTTTATCAATTTTCACAAAAATCTGTCAAGAAATTTCAGAGAAACAAATTAAGAAAAACTGAAAAAATGAAATTGCCATTAGGGGGCACAGCATTTATCGGATGCATCTGAAAGTCGTCACTGTCAGTTTTCAACTTCATATGAAAATACTTGCTAAATTTAATAAAGATCCTTCAGTGGATTTAGAACACATAGCTACGGGCACCAAAAAAAACTTCCACCCGGAGGCGCCACAGTACTCAAAGTCATCATCGTCAATCATTCTCTTCATACTGAGAACATACATGCCAATTTTCACAATCATCCTTAGAGCGGTTAGGTTGACAGAGGTGTGGACGCCAAAAAACAGACTAAAAACAGCAAAAATGGCCACTAGGTGGTGCAAACTACGTCAAATCCATCCAAAAATGAGAGGATAGCATCAACTCACTAATAGATGTCTATATGCCAAATTTCATGAAAATACCTTGAGGATCATTCAAGATAGAGGTAAGCTTAAAAAAGTAAAATTGCCACTAGGGGACACACCGGTTGTTGGATCCATCCGAAAGTTCGCTCATGCCGTCCTATCCATGAAGGGGACATAAGTGCAAAAGTTCATGAATGTATGTCAAAGGGTTTTGGAAATAGAGCAGCGGACACCAGATGGACACCGGACGGATGAACAGAGATGACGGCATAGGGGCACATCAATAAACAGATACATCCGAAAGTCGTAGTTTTACATTGTCAATTTCATAAAAATACACTCGCAGAGTGTTTAAAAGAGACAGCCATGGGTGCAAAAAAAACTCCACTAGGAGGCGCCACAGTGGCCAGAGTCATCGAAAAATCATTGTCAGCCTTCCTTTTTATAGTAAGAACATACATGCCAATTTTCACAATCATCCTTAGAGCAGTATGGTTGATAGAGGGGCAGACGCTAAAAAACAGACTCAAAAATGGCCACTAACTTAAGTGGTGCAAAATACCTCAAATCCGAAAGCAGGAGGATAGTGTCACCTCACTAATAGATGCCTATGTGCCATAGTTTAGAGGACCTTTGAAGATAGAGGTAAACGTAAAAAAATAAAATTAAGACTAGGGGTCACACTGGCAGTCGGATCCGTCCGAAATTCGTTGTAATCTGTTGTCAACTTCATAAGAATACATCTGCCAAATTTCATGAAGATCCTGTGAGGAGTTCAGGAGATACAGCTGCGGACGCCAGACACTCAGAGATGACGGCAATATGCACTCGCTCATAAATATGTGGGCGCATAAAAATGAAGCAATGAAATTAGGCTTGATTTGAAAATTGCAATTCTCGATCAAAACGCACTAAAGCAGGCAGCTGGAAATTCTCAGCGCAAATTCTAACAGCTAGTCTTGGGGTTGCAGCTCTAATAACAATACATATAGGTCACATGCAGGAGTTGGCATTCCAGGGCTAGAGTTGTATGCTAAGGGGGAGCCAAAGCAGTCAATCATCTGGAAATCAATGTCCTTTGAGTTCTCCTCAATTGAAACACATCTGTCAAATTTCATAATGATCTTTTCAGAGGTTTTAGCAAACATGAGGGCAGATGTCAGAAAGTGACACCCTTGGGTTGCATTTTCACAGCGTGATGTATTTGAGCGCGAAAAGCTAAGTTCGAATTGCTCGTCAAATTTTCTGCATATACTTCATTTTCCTCATTATCTTGACTAACTCATCTAACTATGACCTCAACAACGAGAAGTAAAATACGCCTGCTAAGTTACACAGATGGGGAAGAAGACGAACATATTGTTGAAGTGCTTCTGAGGGCGTTCTCAAATGACAAGATTCAACACGCCCTGTACTCCAAATTTATTGAACCACATATTACAACCATCACGGCGAAATACGAGGGTATCATACGTAGTAAAGACAGTGGGATTGTATCATAATGAAAGCTGAAGTGGATCAACTCAAACTTAACCTGGATTTACAAGAACAATACAGCAGAAGAGAATGTGTCATTGTAAGTGGAATCAAAGAAGATGACAACGAGGACATTATTAGCATGCAAGGTTATTAACATTGGCAAGAAGATAGATGTCAACTTGACATGCAAAGACATAAGCAGAGCCCACAGACAAGGTAAACCATCAGCAAATCAAACCAGAAACCTTATCTGCAAATTCATTTCTTATACCGATCGTCTAACCTATATCAAAAAACTTAAACTTCTGGCCGGTGACAAGATCTTCATCAGTGAAAGTCTAACTAAGCGACGATCAGCCTTGTTCTACAAATGCCGCCAAATGTGCAATGATAGAAACAGCCCTTGCGAGAAAACTTGGACAACTGATGGTGAAATATGCCTGAAAATGAACCACAAGTGAATAGTGCACGCCGCGACTTACTGAAGCTGACCTCCCCCACAGATCATAGATCCAGAGCAGGACATTTCTCACACTGTCATTGTAAGTTAAACATATTATTATCAAGTAATTATGCACTGTCATTTCTGACAGCTTGAGCAAGTTGTACTTGTATGTTTCTTTAAGCTGGAGTCATATCATTGCCAATACACTGTATGTTAAGTATCAGATACATTATAATGTTCTTGCTGCTCAAAATTTATCCACCAGCCTGTCAGTATAGTAAACCAGTTAAGCTTCACTTTTATCGTTGATTCACTGTTATGCTACGAGCACCCCGGTAGTTTATATTCCAACAAAACAAGCCTCTGATGTTTTCTTCCATGACAGGATGTCCATTTTCTTCATTCAGTTTGACCAATCCTCAGTGTTTTTGTATCTATTACGTACCATGACACTAAAGTGTACACACTATGCCAGTAACTCGCTTTTAACCCAGTGAAGTAAAATGGTAATTCTCTGAACCTGGTCCCTTGCTGATTTTGTCCCCGTTAGGCCTTAACGGCCATGTTCGAAAGCCTATCAAGTGTTTGTAAATGTAAGTTAGTATGGCTGATGATTACTGGTCACCTGTGGTGCGCTTGGTCAGCAGTCTGGAAACCTTACACGAACAATATACCTACATCCCTATTGTGTTTCTGACTTTCATTACCTAATGTCTCAGCACGCACACTAGTTGAAACTATTTCTGGCAAACTGACTGCAGGACACCTATGGTGACCAGGGTCACAAGCTAGATTCTATTCATTGAGGATGGTCTCATTAACACTAAGTTCATTCACAAGACTTATCTTGTGTACACCAAGCACAGGTATAGTGTCAAACTGAATCCTGCTATCTGACCATGGAGATACACCATCACCGCATCATCAGGTTAGTTCATCATTATTATACATGTAGACCACCTGGGGTCGCTACCGTCGACTGCCTGAAGCTACTCAGTTAATTCAAATAGTTTTTACTATTCATATATGTGCATAGATTTGACTTGTAATTTTACATGTTAAAGTTTCCAAATGTCTAATGCTTCATGTATGTATCTCAGCATCTATCTTGTCTGTTCAAGTTTGTTTAAGCTTTTTATCCGTTTATCTTACCCACCCCTTATGAATTTTTTAATGTGCGTTATTTCAATGAACTTATATGACGACTGATATCCTAGGACCAATCAAAGAATAACACATGTAAATATCCATTCACAGCAGCTCTTGATCCTGCTCCTCTATTATCTAATTAGGTGAAAATTTCTGTCTCATATATAACTCCCTTGATTGTGGCACCGAGGCTCCAATTACCAAATCCCATTTTTTTGATACAGAAGGAGTTAAACACTTTCTTGAACTAAATAAATCAAGTCTAACCGTGTTAAGTATTAACATTCAATCACTTAATGCAAAATTCACTCAATTTGAATCATTCCTGCACAACATTCACTCTAAAGAATTATATTTCGACATTATCTTAATACAAGAATCATGGTTAACGTCAATAATCAGCTTCCTAAGTATTTTTACACTAACAACTTCTTTAGTAAACCCATCCCAAATAAACCAACCAGACACATTAAAACTCCTACACATCTGAATCAATACTCAGCTGCTATTCCGACAATACAACCCAAAATATTAATTCCTCCCTCCAACAAATTGTCACCAAGAGCATGTATTAGATTTGAGATTCCTCTACATAAAAACAACAATGAAATACCAGTCTCTGCTCTTAATAAAAACACATTCTTTGCAAGCATTCTCCAGGTTCTTAACCAATTTTAATATTAGCAACTACGATCCAGTTAGTCATATTTCCATTTGCTTTATATGTAACAGTATCTAATTGTATTCTCAAAATCTCCTGAGCTGTGCCAGTCTATTTCTTGGTTCCTGGCATGTCGGTCGTTTTCAGCACTAATTCACTTTGTTTTCTTAAGTATTCCTACTGATTTTTGCATTTCCATTTATTACTTTGTACAGGGGACCTTCTTATTAGCGGTCAATAACATTTAGAAGGCCTCCTAATTGAAATCAAATTTTAATCATTGTATTATAATTTAATGTAAATAAAAGTGTTTTCTCTCTCTCTTCTCACGAAGGACGTTGCTCTAGTCGGTTGGCGACTACTCTTTCACATATGGCACATCACATTTACAAAATACCGCGAAAAACAGGTGATGAGGCTGGATCTCGCGAGATTATATTGGTTCTTATCTGCGCCAAATAAACCGCAGAAAAAAGTTTCGTCATTGTTATAATTTGAATGAGTTTTGTAGCAGTTAGGACTAAGTTCTTAAAATGGTAATTATAATCCTTGTACATGAGAAAATCCGCATTTGTCGACTCGTTTATGTATCAAAATAAAGACATCTCCCTTGTCATGCATACTCGGGTAATTCCCTGTCAATGGAATCCCCGAGTAGAATCGCGACGAATGCGGACGATATTGGAGTACCTGTAGTATTAATTGAAGCAATTTTAAAACGAAAAACATTATTGAAACGGTTTAGTTATTGCTAAGTGAACATAAAAGGTTCACTGTGCAATTAAAATAAAACTAGCAGAAGCACAGTTGAAAGATCAACTAATTGCGCTACTGACGTTCCCACACCGAACAGCAATTTGTTTGCTTATTAGCCCGTTGCTCACCAAACTTTAGTAGATCTTTGCCGTGCACTAATTACAATACCAGAACAGCAAACAATTTTTTTGCGAGACATTAGTGATGATGATACTGATGATGAAGAAACTAGTGGTGACGTTTTATAGTACTGTTCCAGTGGCGGATCAGGGACCAGAAGGGGGCCCCAACACGTTGCCTCGGGGAATGGGGCTATTCGGAAAATCTACCATAACTAGAGGGCGTGCGTGTACTAGTGGTGATAGATTAGCAGCCTCGATTTCGCGAGCCCTTTAAATACATGGTGAAATGGCTTGCAGCCGTGCCAACTAAATCTGAGATTGCGTAAAAAGGGTGTTTCTATGAGAGGAAGTAAGCACGACCTCATACAAAGGTAAGGTTTGTGATTATTTTAACGATTATTCCATGATTATTCTACCAATGCCTGTTAACTGAGGCGCTCGCCGATGTCGACTTCGCGGCAGTCAGTCGCCAGCCAGAGTCTGGTTAATCTTTGTATGTTGTGATATGTGATACGATACTTGACGTAGCAATCGGGTTTTTTTCGTACATCAAAGCATTATTATTGTTTGGAATGATTTCTAAAAGTTTATCAGTGACAGTTACATCAATCAATGCTGAGTATTTA
>NMRA01000636.1:96279-108170 GCA_002633005.1 Phoronis australis | reverse complement strand
AATATAGTAACCTTAGGTCTTTTGGGAATTTGTGGCCACCTGTCGAAGACTTGCACCACGGAAATTAGCAGTAATAAGGCTTAGCGCGACGACGTATTTTGATAAAAATTCCATCTTTTACCAGTTGTTTACATGCAGATAGCCACGCATGCGCAATTCAATCACCACTAGTACAGCAGCGACACCCCGAGGAGAATTCTCCGAATAGCCCCATTGGGCAGAGCGCGGTTGTATGTGTACAGGCATCCTGAAAGTTGCGGGGGCCCGGAGTATGAACCTCCTGTTCATGAAATCTATCGACTAAAAAATAAAAAAATAAAAAATGGGAACGAGAGCCCGCCACCATCTGGGGTACGAGTCCCCCCCCTTCTCCAGTACTGGTCCTAGTTATATTTCATCAAGCGTCGCGCTGTTGCTGTTTCATTTTTCTTGCAGCAGCCCCTGCACCCCCCACCCCTAAATCCGCCTTTGTGTTCCAATTAGTGATATAATTAAAGGAAATTATCAAGTAGTGTATGCTAACCCTGAGGCTCTGACATCAACAAGTGATGGTGTGAAACGCTTGCAAAACAAGGAATTAGCTTCCAAAAGAAGGAAGTAGCTTCCAAAACAAGGCAATTGTGGTAATCAACGAAGGACACATTGTGTTCGAATGGTGAGTTTAATGCAGACAAAAAATACTTTCAATAACATCTATTCGTATCTCAACAGGTTTCACAGCACCAATTTTTATGCCTTTTCTAATACCCACTGCAGAATTTCCAAATCTGAGCCTGGAAGTTTTACGGAAATCTGGGAAAGCTGCCAAAAAATAATCAAAAACATAAATTTATTCAATGCAGATGCACTAAATAAAAAATGCCTCCCAAGAGACACAACAACCTGGAATTAACAAGGAACCCAGTAGCCCTTTTAGGTCACCCTGAAGTACAAAAATTGGAACAGAGTCGGAAATCCAAATCATTAAAGTAAGATTTTCATGGGTGATTTTACTGTCAAAATTGCCCTTCAATTTTCGATTTTTGATAGAGTAACACCATCAGTGATAGTGTTATAAAAGCCACAAATGTGCAGAAAACATCATGTAGGCATGCATTCTTAACCTTACCTATATATACGAAATCCATAACATTTTAAATGTTTATGTAAAATTAATCCTGTATTAAACATTGACGTTAGACGCTAAAGACAATTGTAATGTTTCACTATCTTGTTAAACCATTTATTTTTTCCAAAACATATGTAAACAATAACATTTTATCACATGGCACAAGTTCCTTGGTATGTATCAGTCTAACCAATAAAAATATTATTCTTTGATCAAAACCCCCTTAAGCATATTTAGCACTGAGATCATTCAGTGGCTAACTCACTATGCAACTGATTTTAACAACACACGTCATTTCTTGTGATAAAAACACTCATAGCCTACATATCAGAAAGTCCAAGATTTTTAAATCGAAAGCATTATGTCATGACTCTTTAACTACATGGGTACTGCTACTATTATCTGCTTCAGAGTCATTAACTGAAATAGACTATTGATATCTGTTGCCACTTATGACTTCTACCTTTCATCACTGACATTTTTAAAGCTGATGTAAACTACCACACCATCACTAAAGATCAAAAACTAAACAATAAATTGCCATCACTTTTATCTTTTTTCTTAAAGCAGATCCTCTTATAAACAACAGCCATCCATCAGTTAATTACACACTGAATTTCAAAAATTAATTACGCAAAAATTCTCTAGTTTGGGACAGTGAATATTTTGATCAAAGTCGGAGTTTGTCATGAGAGTCGCTTTTTATGAACTTACAGGAGTATTCTTGCAACCTGTTATGCTACAACATAGTGTTAGGAATTTGAAAAGTGCGAAAATATACAAATCACTCATGCCTCAAATTTCAAGATGAAAAAATTAAATTTCAGCCATGATTTCTGTGTTCTGAATTTAGGAGGTTGTATCAATCTGCAGAATTTTTAATGTAATATATCACGGATATAATTGCTATCATCAACTATGTCACCTTTGCTAAAAATATATGTTAAAAACAATTATAAGCTATAAATGTGATCCATCTGATAAATGTTCAAACATACACCATTGCCAGTGTCACGTTTTCCCCCAAATGTGGGTGGGCGCAGGTTGTTACAGACCGGTGCTAATAGCTTTCGGTGCGACGATTGACTGAAGACTGGTTAGAGTTAATCCTTTATTAATCCCGACCGTATTTTCACAAGCCTACTCAAACAAATCCTCCGACGTAATGTCTGTTTATGCTCCAGCCAGTGCTGCGAGTCTTGACTTGTGATGAATTTCTGAGACACATTCAGCAACTGTTACACTCGTCGATTCAATAACCTGCTGTCTCTATAGCTGGCTCTGTATTGACTATAGCTGTAACTGCTGATTCTCTTCACTGCAACTCAACTGTAATTCTCCTGATTAACTTTCTTGAACTTCTGATGAACTGACTAATACAAACCCCGTGCCTGTGTATTTATAGCCTAATGCAATTTTCAAGAACTTTTCATCAATTCAAGCACATGCCAGAACTTTCCAGAATCTACCCAATCATTCTACAAACATGTACTAGTCTCTAGAATATTCCAGACTACATGAATCACTGTCCTGCTAGATTCTTCTAGAAAGTTCCAAACTATACTGCAGTAAACAAATTACATCATCACTGTACTTAAATCAGGGGTCATGCCAATCAAACAGAACAACAAAACAAAACAATACAATGCAACTAAAAACAGTGTCAGTCTATATTCTGACAGCCAGCATGATGACGAATACACGCAGCAGACATTAGCCTCTGTAGCACAGAGTTGAGGCTTTTTGGCACACATCTACATGTATCCCTTACATTATGGCTACATTGAAGTCATTCTTAGTCACAGCAATATGAAGTGAATGACACACAGATGTGGTAGCCCATGTGGACGATTTTCCACTTCTTTCACAATTTTCCAAAGAAACGGCTTGTCATCCAGGTCCCTCATGGGAAGTCTAAGCACATTTTTTTCTGAATTCTTCCCATACCAAAGACCATGTTTGCCGCAAGCTTGCAGCAACCATGCCGCAAGCTTGCAGCAAACATGCCGCAAGCTTGCGGCAAACAATTTTGTTTGCAGCAAACCAGCCGCAAAGTTTGCAGGAGTTTGCCGCTACCCGCAACTCAGGCGCACACATTGCCGCAACCTTGCTGCAAACACTGAAGTTTGCAGGAAAGTTGCGACAAACTTGGTGATTGAAAAAGTGTTTGCGGGAAAGTTGCAGGAAACTTTATTGATGAGTGTTTGCGGGAAAGTTGCAGGAAACTTTATTAGTGAAAAAGTGTTTGCGGGAAAGTTGCAGGAAACTTTATTGGTGAAAAGTGTTCTCAGGAAACATATAGATAAAAGAGTTTTTGAGGTAAACGTGCGGGAAACTTTAAATAACAAAATTGTGGAAAGACTACAACAAACTTAATAGGTGAAATAGTGCTTGCACGAAATTTCGCATTAAGATTGTGACAATGATAGAAATTATGAGAGATCTCAAATACCAGTCCCTGAGCAGGGCAGGTACTTATGTTAGATAACTTACCTAAATGTGACCTACTGTTGTGTAAGTTACATTGTTAAAAACAGCAAATGCTCAAAGATGCCCAAATGTGACCTAAAAGACTGCGTCTTTATGTACTTTGTTTTTATTCAGTCACTATACTAATTTTCAACTTTCATACTGCTGTCAAAGTCAGTACAGCAAAATATTAAATGCAATTGCTTTGAAACAACAAAGGCAGTGTTACCTGCATGTTGTTTAAACAAGCATAATAAATATCAATACAAACCATACACAAATATATGATCCATTTTTACCAAATGTGCAAGTATTAGCATTTAGAGCAATTTGTGTACTTTTCCAACATTTGAAATTATCCCATAATCAGGTGGTAGCAGCCACTGTAGCTACAGTAAAATTTTGTCTATATCGGACAAAAATAATTGCCAAAAATTACTCATTTGGATTTTTCAAGGACATTTAGCATTGTGTGAAGACTCACAATTTTTCAAAATATTGTCTGTCAGCAGCTATGGTACGGACTTGGATATGGCTCGGGATTCTTGTGGTACTGCACAAAATTAAATTTCACTAGTGAAACCTTATTTTATTGTTTTATACTTCTACGGTTATTGTTTACTTTAATTATTCTAGTCCAGGTACATGTTGAACTCATCAAGGAAAGCATGTGGTTGTCAAGGTGACGTGCCTGGGAAGTGACCTATAAGCTTTCACTTGAACCACATTCAAACAGTTTTGGTACAGCATACACTCTACATGGATAACAGAAGAACTGTATGGATGTGAGTTTTGATTTTAAAATTGTATTTATGGTGACGTGATTGTTAAGTAACATGCTTAGACTTCATTCATGAATCAGTAGTTTTGGTTTCACAAACAAAAGGAAGTTGCTTTTCTAACTGATTCAGCCAAATTGGAGGTTATAATGGTTAGGGAAAAGTACAGTACAAATTTCAAATGAGTTGGGGTTGAGACCAGAATCAACTATGTTTCCAAAACGTTGTCAAGTTACAATTGCAACCAGTCCTTCAAATTAATCACTTGAGACTGTAAAACTTAATTTTATGTCAATTTTCACATCACTCTCTGACTGTTTGATTCACAGAATAGGAAAAAGAAATTTTTATTTTGGTTTAATGCATGTTAACTAATGGGCACAAAATAAGATTTGCATATTGTATATTAACTACTGGAAGGTGTTTTAACTGCCATCACATTGCAGTCATACGCCAGTTCTCAGTCTCTGCAGTCAAACTATTGAACACAAGTTCAACTGTCTGTTCAATCATGAGCAAGAGCAAAAGTTCGACTTAAAACATAATTGAGATTCTAATACTTCTATCAAAATGCCTTTTTGTGGAAAGTGAAATAGCCTTCATATTTTAGGTTTATGAATATTGAGTGACATAATGTACTTGATGAAAGCCAGACACACTGCAGAGGTTATGAGGCAACAAGTTTGAGTTGAAAACACCGGAACAAATGGCATAGACAGCGTCTCAAGGTTGGTTAGAACAAACATGGAAGAAAACTGGAGCGATCATCCCATGATCCCTATGGAACACCAGTGATTGCTGTAATGCAGATTAGTCTGGAGTAGAATGCGTTTAGAACGTCTACTAGTATGGTTATAACTGGACAACCTCTGTAGTTGTTCTTTTCAATACCATGGTAATATTGTAGAATGGAAAGGTATAATTTATGTTGATGCCTTAGATGAATGAATGATGTTACTGGATGATATCGCTATAGTCAATATATTGCAAATTTCAACGTACAAGTTCAATGATAGCCTATTCAGTAGACTGATGTATCATGAAACCATATTGGGAATTAAAAATAGTAATCGGTGTAGTATTCGACAGTTTTCAAGTATTTTAGATGAACAAGGGAAAAATAAATATGTTTATAGTTGTTAAGAGTGATTTTTTTCAGTTGACAAGTAATGAGGTAATTTAAAATAAAATGCTTAAATATGCTCGACTTGCTGTTCTAAGAATGCCTTTACACGGGGGAAAGTCAGATTTCATGGTTTTCTCCACTGGCATTCAAATATTTTGCGCCATTTTCAATGCTAATAAACAACCCGTTGGGCGCATTCCAACGCTGTGTTGCTGTTGTTAGTTTAGTCAGGTAAGTAACATCATTGTTGCAATTACCATAGATTTTGTCGTGCGTTAAGATCAAATCATCTTGGCATACATTCAAGTTGTTCTCTCTAGACACAATTTTGATTGTAATACAAGTATTACTACTATTTGTCACTGTAGACACTTTTATAGTTTCTGTTATTCATTGTCATGTGATTTTGGTTTCGTTTCTAGTCATTATACATAAGATTGAAAATTATCATGTTAAGTCCAGTATGCAGCTGATTCTGTATTTTCTTGTTTTAAAAAGTTGGCATGCAATAAAAATTATGTATTTGACAAGGACATTTCTGCATTAAATTATTCATGCCACAATTCAAGTATGTTGTAGTTTTGCAGCAATATTTTTTCCGGTGGTTCGCAGAAACTACCTCATGAAGATGATTGCGGCAAGCTTGCAGCAATGTGTGCGACTGGGTTGCAGGAACTGTTCCATATAAGAACATAGAGATGTTTGCTGCAAGCTTGCGGCAAACTTCAATTGTATGGTAAAAGTTTGTTGCATGTTTGCGGCAAACATGCGACAAGCTTGCGTCAATGTTTGCGGCTGGGTTGCAGGAAATTTGCATCCATTCTTTGGTCAGAGATGATTCCATGTGTTTGCGGCTGGTTTGCAGAAACTTTTGCAGCAAGCTTGTCACAACTTTGCGGCAAGCTTGCGGCAAGTGTTTGCAGGAAGGCCTTTTTTGGTATGGGTAAATGCAAAGATCATCCAAAGATGTACTGATTTTAAACAACAGTTTCCGATCAAGTTGCTCAGTTGAGTCTTTAGACACGTTTGACAGGAAAGGGTTGGATTGTTGATAATCCTCAGATACTGAATACCCATGGTCAACTAACTCGGACTCAAAATTTAACAATCTCTTTGCTCCTGTTGGCTTCTTAGAAACAGATGGCGAATCAAGTAGTACATGTTTCTGTCGATCTTCAGACTGCGCAATGAGAATGCCGACATCCATTCTTGCTGATTTCTGCAGCTGTGTGAGTTTTCTACAAAACTAAATGCATGAGCTGCAGATAAACTCAGCCCTATTGTCCAGCAAATCATTGTTGAATTGAGTGTTAACGAGTTCAAAAAAATTCAAGTACCTCTGCTTTAATGCAGCATTTTTTAACTTTGTGTGTGTGAGAGTCGGAGTATAACAGTTTGCCACATAATATGCATGTCTTTGACTTTGCCTTTTTCAGTGGAGTATTACAGTTCACCATCTGAAATTAAATACACGCAAATAGCAATTAAAGGCCTTCAATTTTTACTGGCATGACTGATGTGCCTCTTAGAATTATCTGTGTCCAAGTGAGTTGACTTACGGCGGTAAAATTTAAATCAAGCTGATCAATTTTAATACTACAGATAGGAAATATGTTTAGTTAACCGTTTGCTGAAATTCTATAGTTACAGAATTACAAAATATGACTCTGCTCGGATATACTGGTCCCTGACATGGATAACAAGTTTCATCCACTGATAGTAACATATGCCGGAAGATTTAAGGCGAATTATGCCTCACACTGGAAGGTGCAGTAAAAATGGGTGGGCGCGCAGTGTAAAACTGGCCAGTTGACGATTTCGGCAACTGAACAAAGGACTGATTGAAGAAAAAGGTACATTACAGGAGTATTTGTTTGAGTTGGAAGAAATTAAAGACATCAATGGGTACCTAAGGTGTCCCTATATGAGCAAAAGGAACTTAAACAACATGACTTTGATGTTTTAATCAGTGTAAGGCATAAGTCACCGAAAATCTATCAATGTATGAAACTCTCAGAGGGGCTTCACTGTCTCTACTGGGGCCAGCTAGAGACAGTGGTCACTATCCAATCCACTGAATAATAGGAATGTTATTCAGTTGTTACATTCATCAACTTTTTTCGACCATGTCCTTGTCCTGTTGTTCGTTTCCCATTTTTCCCAAGTACAAAGTGAACAACAACACGTGTATTCACCTGGTCAAGTCTAGACATTTGCTGTCAGTGGTGTGTTCCATATGGCTAACACTAACAGCCTGATTCCGTGAGGTATAACTAGTGAACCTGCACTGAAGTTATTACAACATATTGATAGTGTCGTTCTGAAAACCAGGGAACATTATATCTGACTTGTTTCCAAAGTAGTTGGGTATGATAAGACTGAAGTCCAAGCGGGCACAGTCACAGTGATGTGTCGCAAATCACCAATTTATCTTCAATTCAGACCCCTTTTAACTTTTTAAGCAAGTGCCACAGTGCAGGCGTACATGGCTAGTCCAGGTTAGATTCCCGGTTTGGAGATTGATCTGAGTCGGCATTTGAGTGATTTACAACAGTTGTTCAGTAACATTTACATTGATTCAAAAACCCAATAGGCCTACTGCCTAAACCAGAAATCGCGAGCCACTATGTTTACAAAAGCGCCGTCTTTAATACCGAGCAAAATGATAGAAGTGAACTACTATCGGGCAGGCAAATGTACTCCATATGAGTAAGATAATACACGCAGTGTTGGCTTACGTAGTAAATGCCTGGGGTTGGTGATGGCGGTGTTGGGTACTCAAGCATAACACAATGAACTTGGGTGGTGTTTCAAGATTTCCTGCCTGTAAAACCCTTAAAGACGAAGGCAACTTTTTTCATGTCATTTTTAGCAAAAATAAGGTTTTTTATTATCCCAGACATATTTTTCATTTAAATACAGTTTTTTATAATTGAAACAATTACTCATTTGCTACTCCGGAAGTGACGTTTTGGGAGGCAACACTTTCGCACCAATTTCTTTTCATATAGAGCGACTGTGAGAGCTGCCGAGGCAGTCATCACTCCACCTCCGTTGTGTAAAGTTCAGCCGTCGTTTGCTTTTGTTTACAAGTCAGTCAACATGGCACACTGTTGCTGCATGTCGAGATGTACTCATTATCGTCTCATGGACAGAGGAACAACTGTCCCACTTGTCCGAGTGTCCCGCAACACACTCCCACTGCATGATTACCTGAGCACACAAGCTGCTTAAGTCCCGTCGTGTAACTCCCTCGCCACACACCTGGCACCTTCTAAATAGCTCCAATATTTTACACAAGTACACAATAAACTTATCAATGTGTGGCTCACCGAACTGTTCATTGGACGACGAACTGTCCTCTTCACTCGATGCCCAACTGGGCCTGTATTCACTCCCACTACTCAACATCGCAGCAGGGCTGCTTACAGGCTCTGGGTGATAATGAGTATATCCCGGTACGCAGAAACAGTGTGGCATGTTGACTGACTCGTAAACAAAAGCAAATGATGACCAAACTTCTCACAACAAGAAATTAAAGATATCAATGGGTACCTTAGGTGTCCCTCTATGAGCAAGAGGTACTTAAACAACATGACTTTGATGTTTTAATCAGAGTGAGGCATAAGTCACCAAAAATCTATCAATGTATGAAACTCTCAGAGGCGCTTCACTGTCTCTACTGAAACCAGCTAGAGACGGTGGTCACTATCTAATACACCGAATAATAGGAATGTTATTCAGTTGTTACATTCATCAACTTTTTTTGACCATGTCCTTGTCCTGTTGTTCATTTCCCATTTTTCCCTAGTATAAAGTGACCAACAACACATGTAATCACCTGGTCAAGTCTCGACATTTGCTGTCACCGACCGTGATCCATCTGACTAACACTACTAACACTAACAGCCTGATTCCATGAGGTATAACTAGTGAACCTGCACTGAAGTTATTACAACATATTGATAGCACCATTCTCTAAACCAGGGAACAATATATCCGACTTGTTTCCAAAGTAGTTAGGTTGATAAGACTAAACTCTGAAGTCGAAGTCCAAGCGGCCACAGTCACAGCAATGTGTCGAAAATCACCAATATATTTTCAATTCAGACCCCTTTTAACTCACTTTTTAAGCAAGTACTACCGTGCAGGCGTACATGGCTGGTCTCAGGTTAGAATCCCGGTTCGGACATTGATTTGAGTCGACATTTACAACAGTTGTTCAGTAACATTTACATTGATTCAAAAACGCGATATGTCTACTGCCTAAACCAGAAATCGCGAGCCACCATGTTTACAAAAGCGCCGTCTACTGAGCAAAATGATAGAAGTGAACTACTTTCGCGCAGGCAAATGTATTCCATATGAGTAAGATAATACACGCAGTGTTGGCTTACGTAGTAAATGGTGTTTTGGGGTTTTTTTTTACTTCTTGCGAATGTAAGCTAGTTTGCATTTGCGAAAAGACAATTTGCTCTCTTGCAACCGTGACCTCGATCGCCTGAATATAATTTTTGTACTCTCGCGACCGTGAGTTCATTCGCGAGAAGGCAGTTTTGTCCTCTCACGAACGTACGGTCGTTAGCGGACATCTTGGATCAAGGGAAAACGCTCGGGAGACGAATATAATTTGTTGAGTATCTTCTCAAATGCTGTAGATTTCACGAAAAGGTGAGTGTGAAGTGGTGCGCCTGATCCAAGAGAGCAGGGAATTGTATATTATGACACTTCATTTTCTTGTTTAAGTATTCCAGACAGAATTTGAAATACCAATGAAATGGGCATGCTTTATCCGACTGAGCACAGGCACTCGAATTTCCTGATGACTCATAACCATATATAAGAAAAATGTTTTCTTAGTGTCGTCAGTCGTGATAGGCAATGACCATCGCCTCTGTTGGCCCGAACCAGAGGCGATGCAGCTCCTATAGGCGCTCTGTATGCCGGAAGCTTTTCGGTGAATTATGCCTCGCACCGACTAAACCATCAAAGTCACATTGTTATAAATACCTTTTGCGCATAGAGGAACACCTTAGGAGGTTGTCGATGTGTTTAATTCCTTCCAACTCGAACAAATACTCCTGTTATGAAACTTTTTCTTTGAGCAGTCCCTATTTCAGTTCCCAAAATCGTGAAATCAACATTTTCACTCGGCGCACGTCAGAAGTTGCAGTCCTACCGGCGAACTTTGAAAGCTGAAGTTCCCTCCCTTTGCGTACATGCTGCCGGGAACCAGCCATGCATTTGCCCTGTTGTTAAACATTAAAATGTCAAATATGTGCACAAAGACTATTAAATGTCATATCAACAGCATTTATTTTTATCAAATACAAACAATAATTCATTAAAATACAATCAGTTTCAAGTAACGCCAATTACAGACAAGTATAAGTGGTGGCATTTTGGAAACGAACATTTGACTGACAAGACCGCAATGGCTCACCTTTGGCCTATTTAAAGATTGAGGTCATGAAGTCACATCACCTAGCGAGCGCGGTAAAAAATGGAGCGTGCGCAGTGTAAAAATGGTGAGTTCACGATTTTGGGAACTGAAATAGGGACTGCTCGAAGAAAAAGTTTCATAACGGGAGTATTTGTTCGAGTTGGAAGGAATTAAACTAGGGACGTGACAAAAAATTTCAAATTCTTATTTAATATTTAAAAATGCATTGGTTTAAAAAAACATCAAAAACAAATTCAAACAAAAAAAAAATTAACAAAATCCGTTGAGCCGTTGACTTTTTATGAACGTTTGAAGAGCGATAATTAGCCCTTTTTTTAGTCCACTGAATACATGGGAATTAGAGGAATTTATGTGACCCAAAATTAGTTTTTTCACAATAACTTCCTCAATACTTTTAATAACAACATGAAAATTTCAGGATATGAACATCCTAGCATTTACTTGGTGAGAAACATGTTTAAGACAACAAAAAATTCCAAATTCCAAAATGGCGGACAATATGGCCACCATTATGACTGCAAAAACGTCTTATTGTTTTACGTTAATGAACTATATGGTGTAACATACCATTAACGAACTATATGGTGTGATATACCAAATGATAGGTCTTTTCATTGCTTTTTTGAAGAGAATGGTGAAAAACATGTTTAGGTAATATTTTCGACATTTCCGCAATAGCTGCCAAAATGGCTGCCAACGTTACTGCATTAACGACCACAAGAAGAGATTGATTCAGCAACCATGCAACCATGATGTACATGTAATAAATGAATATTAAATGTGTTTTTATGAACTGCAAGGATATCATACAATTGTGTTATGCATACATGTTTATTTTGTACAAAATGGCTGCCAAGATGGCTGCCACCCATAACAGAAAAGTAGTTGTAGTAATACAATTTTACAAGATAAATGAAACCAAAACGAGATTCGTTCAACTTTAAG
>NMRA01000636.1:59768-96133 GCA_002633005.1 Phoronis australis | reverse complement strand
ACACCAAATGATTCAGACTGCCTTGTCCTGTAATTACTATTAAACACTCACTACGAACCCTAAAACTAAAGTTTGAATTTTTTTACACTGATGTGCAACAAAGTGAAAAACATTCTACTTAGATGAGCAACACATAACAAAAAATTATACTTTTTATGAGGCATTTTGTGTTCACAAAATGCATTGATTTATCTTTTTTCAAAAAATTGAACAGTTCCTTTCCTTAATAAGTGTACTTCAAGAACTTGAAAACTACAAATGTAAATTCTCCAGTTGTGGACACAATATCATGTCAGGCCAGTGGAATTATATTTTGTCAAATACCTCAAGAAGGTAAAAGAATCGATGTACCTACTCAATGATTTTCCAGGCACCAACTTAACTTTTGAAAGAACAACAATATCAGCAAGCTATTCTTGTCCCAAACTGAAAATTTTTTTTAACGTGTTTAATTAGAAAATCATTATATGTTATTCAATGAAAAAATCAACAAAAACACTACTGTCATATGGAGTTGACAAACTGTGGTTTTATTTCATAAAAAATAGTAAATCATGGCAATATTGTGAAGAAAATCTAGCCAAAATCACACTTCAACATTATCAAAGAATTCAGGTTTTGAGCCAATCAAATCTCTGGGATTTGATCACGTGTCCAAAATTCGCCGGACCAAGATTACCTATACTACACCTTACAAAGTCATTGATATACAAAAAATACACATGAAAATGTATGGAACTTCATCCAAATTGATCAATTCTGCTATTAATTTACATAAACTAGTCAATCTACCTAATTTAAGAGCAATTGTTAACCATAAACGGCAATGCCGATACACAGGTCCGTTATGGCTGGTTGGCGAGAATGCCTGCCTCGGGTCTTAACTTTGCCGGAGTTAGCAGATCATGATACGGTGATTTGATTGAATTGAAATTTGGTGAGCGGTTGCAAAAGATATAAAAAAAGAATAAAGAACACATTTCATAAGAAAAAATAACTTACCTTTCAAAATACAAGCAGTCAAACAGGAGCGAAAAATTCCCCCAACTTCTCACCAGTGACATGCTTTGACAAGAATGAAAATTCAACAAAGAAAATGACGTATGCCCAGAAGAATTTACGGTCTACGTCATCAATAATGTGGTTCCCCGTTTTCTTGGTTTCTGGAGGAGAGAGAGTGGAAATACTATAGCCACCATAAAACAATGGCTGTCTAATCGATAATCGCCATTACGCAACATCTGGGAAAAGCCAATCAGCGTTGAGATAAGACTTTGTCACGTCCCTAGAATTAAACACATTGACAACCTCCTCAGGTGTTCCTCTATGTGCAAAAGGTATTTATAACAACGTGACTTTGATGGTTTAGTCGGTGCGAGGCATAATTCGCCGAAAAGCTTCCGGCGTGCAGAGCGCCTATAGGAGCTGCATCGCCTCTGGTTCGGGCCAACAGAGGCGATGGTCATTGCCTAGTCGTGATTGACATTGAGGAACAGATAAAGTTAAACTCAACTTCTCAAGCGCCTGTGACAGCGTGAGTCTGAGAGTGAGCACCGGGTCTGACTAGGAACAAAGGTCTTTCTAGTTTCCAATACACGTTACTTTGATGATACTCTGCACTTAATACAAAATATTCTATGAACAGAATAATACCAAGACAAACGTAGACCATTGCCCGGCGGGGAATATGGTTCCTGATTCTTTCTCACTTTCGCCACAAACGGAAATACGACCTTTTGACCCACTAAAAAGAACACCGAGACAGTTTAAATAATACGCTATAGATTATAAAGTAGACACAGATGAAGTATTTAATTCATCATAAACATATTCAAGTTATTTGCGTGGCTTATTTTTCTGAAATAACAGCAATAAAAATAATGAAAAAAGAATTTTTGTACCACGTGATAAAACATGGCAGAAGTTGCAAACCTTACGTTTTAATTTGCTATGTTGAACTCACTATAACTTGTGATTGCATTTAAGAAGTGTTTAAGCAACTGCATTTCAAGGTAAGTACCATTGAGCTGTGTGACTTAAATACCGGCATGGTTTGTCTTGTAAATCCCTGCGCTTGCGGTCATTTGACTCAGCACCGTCTTCTGCCGGGCTGGGTTGCCTAAAAAAACTTCAAAATTATATACTGGATAAGTTGCACGACGTCGGGGTTTAGGTTATTGTTTACAATTCTGTGTTATTGTTTACAATCTGACTCCATTAACGTTAATCCTCTCACCAGGTAGGCAACACGTAGCCCCTTGCCGAGTGCCTCGGTAGGGTGAGCCAGGGCTCGATGCTACTAAAATCGCCAGAATCCCAGGTCGCATTTCCAAAATCCAGCTCGCATTCATAAATGCCAGGTCACAAAATTTTCCCGCCATTTTTACGCGCCAAAATTGATTTTAGATCATCGAGAAAATGTTTAGATTATACTCTGTTGTAATAAAAAAGTGGGGTCGGCTGCCTAAGCAGACACACAGGTTCGGGCCTATTAACGCGGTGCAAGACCAAAGTCCGGAGTATACTCACATTACGTCCGCACAGGACGGCAGCGAGCTGGCCCAGACGATCTTGTCACGTGGTCTTGAAGGGTGACTGGTCACGTGATAGAAGGGTGACCTCGGCTGGGCTCTTCTGGCGTTAGACGTCGCACCAGGCCAAGACCAACATTGTTACCAAAAGGACATCACAACATAGAGACGCCACAGCCGGGGCTGACGTCGACATTTACTACAACTCTTTCCTGCCGCGTTAAATACTCACAAATTTCAGATCCCAAAACTGACTTCGTTCATGCAGGTAGGCCTTACTGTTCTACACGACCATCATTGAAAGTCTCTAGAGCGCAAATCAAGTTCCCGACGTGAAAGTTGAATTCGTGCTCTCTAACTGACACGTGCATTCGAATAGCTAAGTTTGCGATTTGAGAAGGGAGAAAATGCCCGTTGAAAAAGTATCCGGGATTTTGCTAGGTCTGACCTGCTACTGGCAAAGTCGCTAAAGATTCAAACTAACTCCGAGGGTAAATTCCCTCCGCTTTTTGTTCGCAGCCCAAATTTTGCAACTTAACTCATGTTTGAAAAACGTCTGTCGAAAAAAAATCCGTGAAACGATGCTTTAACCGAATAAACAATTCAGTGCAAATTTCACAACAAAAATGTAGTACTTATGCTGTTTACGTACTCAACAATTAGTTTTCTATGAAGTGAATAGCCTCCAAATAGCGAGGACAACATACGTCATCAAATCGCTTCGCGTATCAGTCACCGTGTAAAATTTGCACATTACAATCGGCAAAAAATCACTCAAAAATGCAATAAATGTGAATAAAGATTACTTCAAAGTATGAAATAAGACGTTATTTTACTGAAATGTTAGTTTTTTTTTTGTCGCAAAATCCGTTTAATAATACTTTGCACGAGTTTTTTTGCAGCGACGTGACCGACATTTCAAAGCAAAATGGCCACCGGTAAAAACAAGTGGTATTTGGTTTTCAACTCAGGAGAAGACTAAACTCTTGAATTTTGGCGTGAAACTTCGTGAACTTGTAGAAGAAACCCTTGCGCACGTTATTACGTAAGTATTTTTCACTTTCGTTGACTTAAAAGTTGAAAAAGTTGCCAGTTCCCGCGACCTTCAACTTTGACCTGAATTAATTGGTAAATTTCCTAATTTGCGCACATAATGAATCCTATTGCGCACTAAAAGGTTCATCAGTGAACTATTTCAAACACTTGTTGCAAACGTGCCCTTCGTCGATTTCTGACAGTCGGGCGTATTTCTGACTCACTTCGTAGTTCCAGGTACTGCCGCTAGGGGTGCTCCTTCGAATCGCGGCGAATTTTTGGTTCCCAGAGTAAAGCATTTCAACTTTTCCTGTTGAAAAGTTAATGTAAAAGAGACCCAAGAAGTAATTTCTCGTTGTGAGAACAATGATTCTCTCATTTAAGGTTCTTGTTTTCCTATTTTTGCCTCACATTTTTGTAGGTCAGGCCACTAAGACCTGACTTGTTGTCAGACAGGACCACCCATACTGGCCAAGACAGTTTAGCCAGTATATGTCAAGATAGAAAATGAAAACATTTTAATTTTAGAGTAAACAAATATTACAACTGTGTATTTCTACTCCAGTGCTGTGTTTTCAACCAAAACTTTATGTTTACTACCATGAAAAACTATACATGCTATCAATATTTTTTTCTACCATGACTATAGTTTTTACAAAACAACATTCAGGTGTTCGTCTAGATTGTTATATATCTCAGCCTGGCCTATATCTTTCAGGTAACCTTTGTTGGAAATTGCTGTTTATCAAACCAGTTGTTATTTTCTTCATCATTTTTTCTTATAATTTCATTCCTATTTGTCAGTGTACTATCATATCATCATGTCTCGCATTTCTGTCTCATCAGACTCTGCTTTTAGCTCTTGGTCCAGATCCTTCTTCTTTCCTGCTTCTACCAATTCTACTTGCAGTCAGCAAGTGAGTTTGGCTCAATACCCACTACGATGAAAATGAGGCTGTGCGCACCTTTCGGGTGATGGACAATTTTGGTCAAGAAGAGGACCTCGAAGTGCTGTAGTGCTCCATATGGTATAGGTATTCCACTGACTTAACAGCCCCCTTCCTTGAGGATGATACATCTCTGTGACGTACTCCACTGACTTAGTGAAAGTGTTTGGACCCCCCTTCCTTGAGGATGCCATAAGTCTGTAAGGCACTCCACTGACTTTCGATAGTCGGTGAAAGGGTTTGGCCCCTTGAAGAGGCCACAAGTCTGTGCAAGGAACTCCACTGACTGTCTGTTTACTTGCTGGTACTCACTGTCAATAATCAGTGAAAAGGTTTGACCTTCCTTCCATGAGGATGCCTTGAGAACTTTATTTATCTGCCCATCATACATACCTTTATGTGTTCATATCAAGACAACTTTGGAAATAAATATTGCTGTTATCATTTGTATAGCATGAACTTTCCTGCATGGCTCAAGACAAGGTCTACATTTTGTTACATTGTTGTGGAAAGTATGTTTAATTTCTATTTACTGTATGAAGCTTGTATTAAAATTTTTGTTTATGATAGTTTTCATCAATACATATTTGAAATGATGTTGTTTATCTTTAATTTTTTAAAGTAATGCATTTTGACAAAGTTAAGTGAGTCGCAAACTGCATGTCAACAAAAAAGTTACAAAATAATATCAATAATTTGCCCAACCAATTATCAGATTTCAACTTTCCTGATGAAAAATCTTGAAATGATACTAGCTTATTTTTTTTGAGTAATTGTTATTTTATGCCAATTTGAAATGACAAAATTGTACGTACTGACTTTTCTTCGTCGGCTTTGTTGACTCTAAGGTCAATATCTTCGCACAGGAATGTCCAGTCGGAATGTTCTTTTTTGCAAATTATTCATCATAAAATTTTCTTTGAAATAATGTATAACATGTCTGCCTAGGTTACGTAGATTTGTAACCATAATATTTCAAACTCACAAATTTGATTTGACAGAATTTTTACCAAAAAATTTGACACTAAAACACCATTTTCTCTGGAACCGTAAGTGCGATTTAAAAATTTTTTGCACCGTTCTTTTGGTCTCGTATAGAGCTTTCTCGTGATGTATATTACATGCACATTTTCAAAAATTCTTGAAAAACGCTGTTCTCACTACTCCAAATAATTCCCGACTCCCTCCGTGCGAGTTTCCATCTGGTAATGGCAAGTTTGCTCAATACCTTCCAGGTACAGGGAAAATAGGTCAGTCACAAAACGACACGCATGTCACTAGTGTTAACTTTCTTTCGGAGGTATAAAACAAAGGTGGGATTTGGTTTTTACATATTGAGAAAAGACGTTTTTTGAAAACGGAATTTGTTGTGTAAAATGAGAGTGACACACCATATAGGCTGCGAGTCAATTTTAAACCACGCGCGGTCGTTTGTTGTGCGATATGATGGACGCTAGCCTAAACTGTGGGCGCTTAATTGGAAATTCTCAAAAGTTGAGGGGGAACGCTCAGTAGGTCAGTGAGCGCTTATTGTGAAACACTTCAAAGGTAGGGAGTAGGCTTGTGCGTTAGCATAGTCGTTAACCTGAGTATTTGCGGTAATAAGATATTAAAAGACTACAATGACACGTTATAACAATACGATTTTGCGAGGCAAACTCCATCTAGTAGTGGTGACTTTCTGCATATCGTTACCACCTACACTGTACCCTTTTTAGCCACCTGGAATAATTTTGTTTTTAATTGCCCGCTTCAGCCGGAACATGATTGTTTCTATTGGAGTCTGAACATTTTTGCGGCGGCGGTGGTCAGGGGAACGAAAAGTTGCCATGGAGGGGGCGGGGGGAGGTGTATGAAGAGAAGAATAAAAAGTTCGCTAACCACAATTTCGCATCTAGTACCCGTTTAGTTGCAATAGCTTGCTACGGGCATAGAATATAGGGTTTAGAGAACATCGACCTCGAGAAACATCGGAACCGGAAAATATCAGTTCTGGGTTACATCCGTCCCGGGGAATATCGTAAAGCATCATAACCGCCGGAAATCTATGAGTTCATTTTCAAATAAACCATTGGCACCCAGGTGCTTGACAGAGCCAAGCCGGTATACTCTTTCATTTAGGACTGCCGCTGTTCTCAATTGATGTACAGCTTCAAAACGGTGGGCACGCGTGAGTTCACGCACTTGAATCGCTGGAATAGGCCTACACTTTACGTTGGCAACAACGTGTGAAAGACAAATCATATTTCGCGCACGTAGCCCCACTGAGAAACAAGTAATGGGGTTTGAGAATTTCTAGGCAACTGAAAGTAAAGATGTGATCGTTGTTTGGGGATTAATAGGTTTTCATTTTCACTTTGGCTGTCTTATGGGATAAAAACGAAGCGCACATATCTAAGTCACGATTGTCTTGCCGGGACCGCTTGCACGCTAACAATGGGACCGACCAGTGCCGCAGTGCGATATCAGGGATATTGTCGTGGATATTTGGTAAAGGTAATAAGGACATCTTGAGCGAAAAACAAAAAAAATTGTCCACCACAAAGTTTGATAAGTTGATCGCTTAAGAATTAATAGAAACACCACTGTTTTGTGAGGTTTTATCACGTGTTATGTGGCCCAAAACTTTCTTTGGAAATTCCGGAAATTTTCATAAGTGGCCGAAAATGTTAGCCAAAGGAACGCATCAAAGATCGATTCTGCATATCCCATGGTCACGCGACTTGCTTACAAGTCATCGGGAGGGCTGTTCTCACTTAGTGGTCTTTTGAACTTGGATTTGGCAACAACCAAGTAATGGTCGGACTAACAATAGCTGCTTTATATTTGCCAGGTATCTGCCGAGAAGTGTAAAAACTCACTAGCTCGCCTTCGTTGGAAATTCCAGGTCGCATTTTGCGACTTGATACGAGCTGACAAAAATCTCAGCTCGCATTTCCAAATTTCACGCAAATGCGACCTGCAGCTCGTTGTCAAGCCCTGTGAGCAAACCAATATTGCCGAAATTCAGCAAGAGCAAAATTTTGCCATTTTTCATGATTTTCACAAGCTGATATCTGTTAGGATACTAAATGACATGAAATGAAAAGTGTGCCAACAGAATATTTGAACTTTCTCCTTTCTATTAAAATCTATTAAAACAAATTGGGGCGATGATGAATATTCTTAAAAATTAAAGTAATGCAAGCACTTCGCAAATTTTTCACTTACTGCTAAATTTTTGTGATTTTAAGTGAGGGTCAGAGTTTTTGCTGCTGGATGGCCGTTTCTGAACCGACTCCTATGATTTTGATATCAAAGGATTTGTGAGAAAATTCTGCATTCAACCCTGAGTGTACACTTTTATTTTTTTGATAAAAATATTAGAAAAATTAATTTTTACACTTTAGCACCTCCTAACTTCCCGACCTGAATTTTTTTAAAGTGTACACTCAATGTCATCATCAACAATCTTATTCTAACCCATTTCAATAAAAATTTAATCACTTGATAAAGCATGGTCCATCCAGGAACACATCCAAAAAGGCAGGTGCAGTCGAATTTTAAGTGTAATTTGCAAGGTCCAAGTATGTTAAATTGCAATAATATCGTCAAGGTATTACTCTTTGGATGTGTTTTATTCAAATTATCTTATAATTGTATCTTTAGTTATTTAAAAAAAGCGAAAATAAAAAATTATTAAAGTTTCCGAGGAGCGAAACTTGGCGAAATTAACCATAAAAACCACGTTAGAGATGACCAGAAAAGACGACGACAGAGATGATGACGAAGAAGACAGCTATGATGACGATGGTGGCGATGATGGACAATGCAAGTCAGGATATCATTCATATGAAGAATGTAGAGGTCAGTAATCACTAAGAGATAGGCTACAGTCTTGAGCGACACTTGGCAAAACTAACTTAAAACAAGACGACGTCGGAGATGATGACAAAGATGACAAATATGATGATGGTGGTGGAGATGATAAACAACATCGTAACATTCATATGACGAACTTAGATGTCATCAATCAATAAGAAATAGGCTACAGTTTAGTTCAATAGAAGCTAAACCAACATCAATGCAGCAAGAGCGCTCAACAAAGGAACAGCGTTATCAGAAAATCTCAAATAACTCGAAAAGTAGACGTCCTAGGGAAAAATGGAAAACATCTTCTGAAAGCCCATTCAAAACTCTATCTAAACTGATGGTATCGCCTAATTCCGTAAATTTTTCGAAAAGAATGAAATTTTGCATTTTTTTAAAGAATTTTAAAGTCAAATAACTTGAAAACGGTAAGTCTGAGAAAAAGTTGTTACAGGTCATTTGAAAGAGTATACTTTAAAGAATCCACATGCAAAAAATCACGTCTTTTTCTCTTCCCGTTTAAAATCACACTCCAGCACGACTGAAAATAGGTCAACATGCGCCAGATCCGCCATCTTGAAAGCAACTTCCGGTTTATTGGTTATGTACAATAGCATGTCATAAGAAACTAACCCCTGCAAAAATTTGAAGGAATTGTCCCTACAATGTTCTCTCTACAGGAGAAAACGTTTTTAGGCCAAAATCGATGTGTGCATGGGCGATCACCAATATTTCCGCCATCTTTAACCGGAAGTAAACAATTTTCGGTATACTTGTAGCACACTTCCGGTCCATTAACTGTGCCGATTCCTAGCCCTTTACGTAAAAAATTGTAGCCTCCAGAAGCATTTGAACCTTTAATTGAAAACAAAATGGCCGCCACATCCGCCATCTTGGATCCGATTATGACGAAAAACAATAGGCTTCCAGTACTTCCGGAACTACGTGTTATGTGTAAATTTCGTGATGATCGGACGAAAATTGTGACCTGTATCGTGCGAATAAACAAAAAAAAAACTTAGTGACAGAGCAACATACTTGTCGGAATTTGAAGAATTCCGCCTAGTAAAAATCCAGCAAAATAGGTCAGTGTACAAGGTAACACTCACTTAAAAGCTATAGCACTTGAAACTTGCTGATGCATGTTCAGTCACAGCAGATAACTGCCACAATGAGGTGTTAGCAGTGGTTTTTGAGTGGCTGTGAAATTTCAACGTAACATTTCTTTCACGAAGTTTGGTGAAATTTGGTCAGTGTCAATATAATTTTGCAGATTGCATGATGCCTACGACACGAAGATCAGCTAAATCTGCTGCTGCTGACAGCCCGTCCAGATCTCCCAGAAGAGCTGTTTCATCAACATCACCTCGTAATACACGTAGCACTGGTAACTTGAAGTTGGAGGAATTTTTGCCACCCGACTGTGATGCTAGTGGAAATGAAAGCGAAACTACAGCGACAGGGAGTGGCTCTGTGGAAAAGACCCAGAAAACTAATGGAAGAAAGGGTGTGGGAAGAAAAGGTGAAAGTAGCTATGTGACTGAAGTTCCTGAGAGGGCTCACAGACAGGGGACCGAAACGCGAAGGGGAAGAAAATTGGCCGTTGAGTCGCCTGTCAAGGGCAGACGCCTGAGTCCAAGAGGAAGTAAATCAGTTGGGGAGATTGAAACAGAACATGTAGACTCCCAGTGTGTCGACATAAATGTTCAACCAGCAATTGCAGATGAGAAGAGTGCTGTGGGAGACGCGCAACCTCAGATTCTTTTGTTTAAGATTTTAAAAGGCAATGAGGAGCATGAAAGTGTAGTCTCTGAAGAAGTAAAAGAAATTGTAAAACCAGAACCTTTGAAGTCTGCAAGTACTGAAAATGTAAGACCAGAAATTTTGGAGTCTAAAAGTATACAAGGAGATGTACAACCTTTAGCGTTTAAGCATGTGCAGAACAAGGTGGAGGAAGAACCTTGTAAAACTCAAGGCACCTCCTCCAGTTCACTTGTAGAAGGGGTCACGTCTAACCCAGTTCCAGATAACAAAGATACAATAATGAAACTCGCTGCTTCTGTAATAGTTGGCAAGCTTAAGCAAACATTAAATTTCAAGCTTAGTAAACCTGCCAAATCAGAAAGTGTTTACTCGGAAAGCAGCAAGACTCCATCATGGGTTGATGAAATCGATACAAACGTTGATCCCAAGAGTGTTTTTGTGAAAGATGGCAGATCTCGTCCTGTTGTGGAGGAGACTGAGAAAACTGGATCAGTTGCTCAAATTGAAGGTTCTTGTTCTGGTGTCCCTGATGTTGAGAATCCTAACATTCTATCTGATGCGAAAAAGGTTAAGAACGTGGATAGGGAGGAAGAAAAGTGGAGTACCAAAGTAACAAGTGTGTTCAAACCTAAAGATCCAGATGTAGAGGCGATAGCTGAAATAGCTAGCTCCCTTCAACAGACTGGTGCAGAACAATATGTGAACTTGGGCTCCATGGAAATGTCAGTAAGTTCATCTATTAAAAGTTTTATCTTTTTGTTTATAAAGTCCACATTCGAATCATCAAGACAGCTTAATTCTTGCTTTGTGTTTAATGCGAGATGAGCAGGTGTTTGACACTTTTTATGTTTTTCTTTTATCCTTAGGATTGTTATTTTCCATTATGTTTGAGGGTAAAGTACTTGTAAATGTATTTTTCAAGTCCTCCGTTATGTGTATTTGTTTTGTTGGATATGTAATTACTTCAACATTTTGTTGACTGTTGTTTGTAAGTTGTTTGTCTGCTTCATTGATGTTGGTATTTGAATGTCCATTTGCCGGTACTGACCATGCGTTTTCTGAATGCCTTGTCTCCTGGCAACACTTCAGTTCAACTTTGTGTCAGAGCTAGTTAGAAACTCTTATATTGTTCACTCTCTCAAAATTACCATGAATTTGACGAGTCACGCTTGGTTGCCAATCATGTCTGTCTTCTAATTGGAACACAGTTATGGCTGCTTGTTTATCTTTAGAAAAGTTGTTTACATTTAGAAATATTTTTGACGTGGGAGCACAAATTGCTATTATTGCCATCTGTCTGGTGTACCTTTGACGGATCTTTGAGAAAGTTTTGTAACTAACTGGGCAAATTTTCTTGAAATTTGGCACATTATTTTCTGTTAAGGAGACAATAACATTCCCATTTTCTGACAGATTAATGTATTTTGCATCCGTAGTGGCCGTATTATTGATTTCAAGTCTTTTTTTACTTCATTATCTCTATCTCCCTTGCTGCTCAAAGGGTCATAGCTAAAATTTAGTAGGCGTGTAATCGATCATGATTTTTGGTCATGAGTTACTACTGCGGTGTCCCCTAATTGCTATTTGGCAACAAGTTTCTTTGAATTAAAGGACAGGGTCTTCCCCAATGTTAGACAGATTCTACCTATTTTGTTAAATGATGATGTCAAAAGCTACCTCCATGCAAATTTACTGTTTGAAATTTTTTGGGTGTCCACTGGTAGTCAGGTGTCTTGGGTTATCAATGAGGCCGCTTTTCTGTAAGTACCTCTGTAATCCACACTTACATTTGACTTTAAATTGTTAATTCAAATTAGATACTACAAAATAAATAAAATTTTGTTTCTACCTCAACATAAGTTCTTTGATAGACCTTCATGAAATTTTGGAACATAAGTTTATATTGAGGAAAGCATGGCTGGTTTTGACTTATGGATGGATCTGACTACTTTTGTCCAAGTTGTATTTCTTATGTAGCTAAATGAAATTTTGGCTTAGGCTGTGATTACTTGTCTTTGGTATCTTTAAAAACAGTAAAGGGGTATTTTGGGAATTGTAGGACGCAATGTGTGGCTAAGACATAATTTTGAGACTTGCCGGAAAGTTATGGGTAAAATTTCGCAAAATTGCCGTTGACTGCGATGAGTAGGGTGATGTGAAATGGGCAATTTCCTTTAAACCCAAGCTAATTATCTAAGGTGCAATGTCTAAAACGTGTCCCAACATACCAGAAAAACAAATTTTCCCTCTAGGTAGCAATGAAAAGTCATTTTTCTCAATTGATCAGACCTGCTAATTTTAAACTCTACTCCCAACACACCGACCAATAACTCTGTATCATCTACAAGTTCTCTAAGTAACTATATTTTCTATCTAGAACAAAGATCCTTTCCAGGATGAAATTTGAACCTAATCGTGGAAATAAAACTTACTAAAGTTAGCGACGTTGCGTCTGTCTCTCACGGACTTCATCTTGGCTATTGATGTTGTTATTATCCTGGCTAATAGGTGGCGTTTTAGTCTGACTGTGCAACATTGAGGCCAGGACACTATCCCACACGTGTGACAGTTTGAACCTTAAACCAACTCTCGTTGCGTTCATGTAGAGCTTCCTTAACGCCCCTTCTAAACCAATCTTCCTCATAGTCAATAGCCAAGCTGAAGTCCGTGAGAGAGACGCATCGTCGCTAACTTTAGTAAGTTTTATTTCCAGTATTAGGTTCAAGTTTCATCTGTGATTTCTCAACTCGATGTCTCCATGCTTTTATTTTTTCCAGGAGTTTGGCATCACAGAGGAGCACATAAATCAAATCCAGGCAGTTCTGTCCTCAGATGAAGCCAAGGAGATCCTAAATGACCCAACCAGCTTTCCTACAGGTAGCTCAGGCCATGCTGCTGATAGTGAGGTGTTTGACGTGGAAGAGGCTACTAAACTCCTCCAGGTTTGTTGAGTGTGTTGTCTCGAAATTAAGGGGGGGGGGGGTGGGGGCGAGTACACTTGTTACTATGTGGTAGTATTACTTGGGTGCAGAACCAGCGTCGTCACACTCGGGGCAGACCCATGGATGCTCTGCTTTCCACATCATCAAGTCAGACAAGGTCCTTTGACTAACTACTCCAACCAACTGCTGATTACACGATCGTCTTGCCCGGCCATGCAACCGACTATCAGCACCACAGCCTCTCTCATATCCAAACAGCTGCATTCTGTCAATTGCATCTCCATTCTCCCGTGACTCCACCTCTCTAAGCGCTTCGAGAATCTCACTCTCTCCCAGTCTGAGGGCGCCCTATATCGGTGTATTTCCCGCTAACTTGTCAGCTTTCTCATTTCCGACGACCCCGGCATGCTCAGGGTAGAATATCCAAGTCAGCTTTTTCAGTCCACTGTTTTGTAAATCAGGGCTTGGAATTTTCCTCGGAAATGCGGATTTCCGCTTTTTTCAAATGTGCTTTCCGCTTTTTTTATAATATTTCCGCGTAAAAAAATCGGATTTGATATAAAATTTCCGCGGGAAATTCCTTACCGCGGCGTTGCAGACGACGTTCACCTCGAAAAGTGGAAGTTGCTCTTTATGTTTCGAAGGAACGTAAATTGTCAACATTGCCGGGACATCTGGGACAGCGTGGTGGGAGATTTTCAATGGCGTCTCGTGTTATTGTTAAGCGCGGCGACAAATATTGCCGCTCTGCAGCCAAAAATGTGTGGGTTGGGAGTGGACGGGCGAGCTGAAAGGAGGCAGGTGCATGCTACTGATGGTGGTAACGTTTTTTTTTTAGTCCTCCCGATTTTTGTCGGGGAAAGGTTCACACTGACCATTTCAAGGCTGGTTATCGGGCAAGATTTGGGCCGTAAAAGTTTCAAAGTTTCCGCGTTTTTTTGTCATTGGTCATTCCAAGCCCTGGTAAATGCAGCAGCCACTCGGGTTTGAGATATCCCTTTTCGAGTTTTCTCAGCATGCTCTGAGAGTCTGTCACAATAACTGCACAGGTGTGAGTGCTTTCCTGTAGCCATGCAAGTGCCTTTTCAGCAGCAACCTCCTCCATCTTCATACTAGATGTCGTGAGCTCATATGCCTCACCATTTTCCGCTACTATTTTGCCATCCACATTGACTACATAGCCCCATCAAGACCTTTCTCCTCTTTTAACCGATCCATCATTGTACACCACAGCACCTCCCTCAGTACTATTTTCATAGACCAGCTCAAGAATTTCACTGTTAACTGCACAAGCCGCCCTGTCACGACACTCTCGGCCCATAGTAATGACAACCCTGGTGAATTTGTTAGCTGTTTTTTGTCACCCACCTTCATATACTCTTCTCCTCTGCAAACCAGATCCAGCTCACACACTCTTTCTACTGTGATTTCGGCTGCTGCCATCCATGATTTGTCACGCTTTAATCTGGTGCCTTTGGGTATAGCCAACTGATCATACAAGAGATATTTCCTGTTTTTAGCCACCCAAAACATTGCTTTCACCTGGGCTAGTCTGTGCCTTTGTTCAATACTCGAGAGCCCAAAAATGTATCTCATTGCTGCTATCGGGGTATCCTGAGTACATCCATTGATAATTCATATCCCAGTGTTCTGTATCCTCTCTAATTTCATCATTTGTGTCTTGGATGCTGTGATGATGCCCAAACCATAATCAATGACTGACAATACTACCGCCTTGAAGAAAATCAATAGCTGGCGTTGTTCTACTCTACAGGTAGTCATGCTCTTTAATGCAGCTAGTCCATGTGCGCACCACTTAATTAGGTGGTTCACACGCTCTTTGTAACTCAGCGTTCTGTCAAGCGTTATCCCCAGATACTTAAGGCCAGGTACTCTTTCCACATCCTCTTCCCCTATTCTCACTTGTGTCAGGTCTTTGCGTACTATATGGTTATCCAGAGAATAAGTTGTAGTATTCATGGAATACCAGACAGTTGTCTTAAGCATTTCAGGTAATCTATTGCATGATAAATGAGTGCGTAACATTTACTTGTAGTGTTCACCCAACTCTGCTTTTGTGTGTTCAGATGTCATACAAGACTTACACAGTTTTATGCACTGTATGTTTGTACAAATTGCAGTCATCTATTAGTTCTACAGTCTCGCTTCTGTCTGCATCTGTATAGATCTCCTAAACTACTTGAAATGCAGATGCTGAAATATCAGCACTTTTCCCATTTCTGTTATGGAAATTGCTATTTATCATCAAATTTTGTCGGCAGTTCTTCATTTTTATGCGCCCAGCGTCCGGCGTCCGCTGCTCTATTTCCAAAACTGATTGAGCTATGTTCATGAAATTTTGCACATGAGCGAACGTTCGAACTACCGGTGTGTCCCCTAGTGGCAATTTTAGTTTTTTGCGCTTACCTTTTTATCTTCAAAAGTCAACGGATTTTCATGAAATTTGTTATGTAGGCGCCTATTAGTGAAATGACACTAACCTCCTGTTTTCGGATGGATTCGACGTAGTTTGCAACACCTAGTGGCCTTTTTTACTGTTTTGGAGTCTGTTTTGTGCGTCTACCTCTCTATCAACCAAACCACTCTAAGGATGAACTTGAAGAAAAGGNGGACGGCACGGGGCTATTTACTCAGCAATTTTGTAAATTTAATAGTGAATGAATAATCTGAGGGCAAGAGAACCTTTGTTGGGATCATCCGCTGTTATGACGTTTTCAAAGTCATTTGGCGACCTGACGATAAAGGTCTTTGAAAGGGGCTACGCGTTCCGAGTATGATTGTCGTGTCGGGATTTAGATCGTCAGGTAAGATTAACCGCCCAGGGCGGTTGTCTGTCGTAATAAGCGCCCATGTTCGGTTAACCGCCCATCCCCTACTTTAGGTGGATTTTCGATTTAACCGCCCACTGCTCAGTTAACCGCCCTCCCCCGATTTTTTGGATTCGCCAATTTAACCGCCCAGGGCGTTAACCCGAACGATTACGGTATATGATGTTGACTACGGGTGCTGTTTTCAAATCTTGTTTTTGGTGTCCACCCCTGTATCAACCAAATCATTTGAAAATTGGCATATATGTTCTCAGTGTGAAGACGACCTTTGATGATGGTGACTGTCTAATGTGGCGCCTCCTAGTGTTATTTTTGTTTTGCGCCCATAGTTTTATCCCCATTGCAGGATCTTTACTGAATTTAGTAAGTGTATTTATATGAAGGTAACAACAGACGACGACTTTCAAGCAGATCCAACGGACTCTGTGCCCACTAGTGGCAATGTCATTTTATTCTGTTTTCCTTTGTTTCCTTTGGAATATGGCATGTTCCTATTTTTGGATGGATTGTATGTTTTTGCGCCATCTAGTGGCCATTTTTATGATACAAATAAATAACCCTAAAAGCACACCATTTGCAATGCATTCGTGGGCGCATTTCAACGCTCTGCATTTCTCTTGTTATGAAGTTTAGTAAATAGCTTTCTACTGAAATTACATTTACCTGTTTTTTTACTGGATTCAACATCTATTGGCCATTTGTCCTGTTATATAGACTGTTCTTGGCAGCCGCGCCTCTATCAACCAAACCAATCCCTCTTTAAAGTCCTGGTCTCACACGTTGTTAACCCTTATTACATGGTTAGAGGGTGTTATAAGGATCCAAGAAGTACCTACCCCATAACTAATACATAAACTGTAATCGAATAAAGCTTAAATAAACGCGACTCAGGATTCGCACCCGAAGAACACACCGCCATTTTGAACTTACCGCGAACGCAGAAGGTACTTGTAGCACAATTTGGTATCTAATTTCCGCGCTTTTTGTCATTGGTCATTCCAAGCCCTGATCCTTGCCAGACACCAACTCCACAGTTAAAGTAGGGCGTGGTCTGTGACTGTACCATAACACATGATTGTGGAGTCATACATACTGTGCAAAATGTTAAACATTTTTCCATGCAAACCTTTGGGCATAAGATAAACAGGAAATATCTACACTATCAAATGCCTTGCTAAAATCAATGAATGCGCAATATACTTTCCCCTTCCGTTTAGTGACATGTTTCTAGATGATACTCTGTAGGTTAAAAATGATATTGACTGCAGAGTACCCATAGAGTACGTCACCTTTCTGATTGGTTCAGTCATAATTTACATTTATTTACATATTGTACCTGTAGGGCGAGGTAGTGAAACGGTATGCCCCCCTGGAGCACTCGTATGTCAAGGCTGATCCAGCTGAAACTGGAGCCAGGGAGACTGAGACAAAAAGCTCAGACAGCCCTGCAGAGACTTCGGGGAAAAAAGCAAATGGCAAGAAAAGATCCAATGAGGCCGCAGAGGATATACTGTCACCAAGGTGATAATGGCTATAAATGTGTTATTTTTTCTCTGGATTATTTCTCTCACAATTTTATTATTTTCAAAAAGGGTGATGTTTGAGATGATTGTGCTGACCATTCTGTCATGTAATGTTGGGAAGACTCTTCCTAAGGCAAGATTCTTTGTAATTAAAATGGTTCATAGATTCCATTTTTTTCATGAAAAGCAGATGAAAGAGATTTTCCTCAATATTTGGAAAAAGCGATATGAAGCCTGTGCTTTCTGTCAAAGAATCAAGTGTTGATTTAGGTCACTTATGGGCTTGATCTCAAGTTGCTCCGTAGTCGAAATAAGTGTTGTAAGCTTGGTTTGAAGAAAAAAGGAAGTGCCCAGCCTCCCGTTCAGTAACGCTAGGACCTCGCTAAAAAGCAAGACTTCGCGAGATTACGTGAGATATTGCCGTGCATTGTAAATAAGAACACGTGACTTTGACTAGGTTTTAGCTAGGTCCTAGCGTAGGTCCTAGCGTCTACTGAACGCACGCCAGGTTTCACTTCTAAACTGCGTAAGGTACAAGATGAAACACATTTTTAACAGTAAGTGGCTTAAATCAAAAGTTGGTTTGTATGAGTAGAATGATTTAGTCAACATTTTGTTTTTCAAATATAATTAATCCAGTTTGTTTTTAAAAACTAACTTTATTATAACACTGAATGAGATTTTGTCTTGCTAATTATCTGTTACTCATCACCATCTTTTCCCTGTTGGTCTCCAAGTTGTCCATAATCTCCCAGTCCAGTACCTTGTTTGATCCCTGGAAATTGATGGGAAATTGGATCTGATCTTGATCCTCTCTGTTGACATGGTAAAAAGTAAAACCCAAAGAAGGTTTTTAAACTAACTGCTGGTGCACCTGCTATTTATTTTGATTGAGGTGCCTGCTCAGTCAAAAACTGATTTCCAGAAGACCTCCAGGTCAACAATTATTAACAAATAAACGCACAAAATGTGCCGAGAGTGGCGTACATGAAGTAATATCCCACGAGACATTATTCCGCTTCGGTCTGGGTCGATACACGGAATAATGTATTTCATGTATGCCAATCAAGATACGTAGTCAATCAAAGTACGTTTTGTATTTATCTCATGCGCTTCGAATTCCTAAGTTTCTTTCATTTTTTCCGCAGATTTTTTAAATATTTCACTCAGACTGTTCACGTGGCGGATGACATCCTATAACTATGTACTTGTGCGTTAGGCTGCAAGTTTTCTCTAGTAAAAGAAACAGTTTTAAATGTGACGATTTAATACTTGAAAAGACATAACAAAGATGAAAACAAGAGTAACTTTTCATTGAACGTGTAACATCTCCTGAAAATAATTAAACAACAACATTATTTGACATTGTAGTTACCGAGGAATCGGCGCATGAGTTGCAGATGATAAAATATTTGGCAAATGAAAACTGAGACGGAACTGTCATATAATTAAAGTCCTGTTCCAGACGTTACGATTGAGACCTGGTAGTATGTCGAGCGTTATTTACACTGCTATAATTGTATTACTTTAAACTATTTCTGAAAGTTTGGTGATCGAACCGGCTAACGACGTTGAGTCAACATTGACCTACCTTTTGAACTTTCCATGTCAGAGGTCACTGTTGAAGTAGTGTAGGAAGTGAATACGGAAAGAATACGGAAAACTTTATTACATGGCCGTATTTCCCTCGGCAGATTCAACGCGTATGGGATAAATGTTTACATAAGAAAGAAAATGTGAAATCTTGTGCTGGATTTGATTTGTTTTTTAAGCAATAGCCCTGGTAAGTCATTCAGTCACAGTGATGGCTGCTTCATGCCAGCTTGGATTCTGCATGTTTTAACTGATGTGTATCCACTTCTTGATGACATTTAATCCAGTCGTGTTATTATTGATAGTCTTCCTTTCAGGCGTTCAACACGTGTCATCGAGGCTGAGCAGAGAGCAATGGCAGAAAAGATTCGCCAGGAAAACATAGAAGCTGAACGCAAGGCCATGAGGAAGTTGCAAGAGCAGAAGGAAGGAGAGAAGAAAAAACATGAAGAGGTTAGTGAGCATTATAATAATCATAATAATCAGGTAATTAAACATTAATAAATGATGTTATTGTTATCAAAGATTGATGCAGTTTCAATTGATACGTCATATTGTATTTTTGGTGGGTGCATATTGCCCTTGTCTCCGTCAAGGCTTGGAATTTTTCACAGAAACACGGATTTCCACTTTTTTCTCTTATTTCCTGTGTGCATTTTTGTTATATTTCCGTGGAAAAAAATCAGATTTGCCATAAAATTTCCGCGACATTGGTTTCTAGCTGTGGCGTTGCCGACCACTTGAAAAGCGGAAATTGCTCTTTATGTTTCGAAGGAACGGAAATCGTAATTGCCGGGGCACCTGGGATAGCATGGTTCAGCAATGGCATCTGCATTTGGTATTAAATCGTGGTGACAAATAGTGCGATTAATGCGTGGAGCTTGGAGTAGACAGAATATTTTGTGGAAAAGTGGATAAAAGAAACAGTCAATATGTTCGCAAACAACAAAAGTCAGGGTTTGTGGGCTATAAACTTTGACAGGGGGACAGTTATGGCCTGCGTGGCTGAATTGCAGAGGACCACCTGAAAACGATGAAACGAAAGAAAAACACTTTCTGGAAGGAATTTCAACCTTAACTGGTAATTCATTGGATTGGAATCATGGGATGTGAGTTATGGATGAAATTCTTTTGTTTGATCCTGGGCGCGTGCAAACCCTTACTGGCAGTTGCCAAGTTGGCTGCTACTGCTAGGCCCGAATCCGATTTTCTACGTGCTGCCGAAATGGGACTGTTTTCTTTACTGCAACTGTGTTTTAAATTGCTGTTGATGTATTCCTATTTATTTTGACATTTTTCATGTTTTATTTTGTTAAAAAGTCTTATTTTGACCGACTCGAGTTTTGCAATTCAAGAGAAAAGGGGTCACGTAAACAGGTTCTGAATGATCTGATTGGTCTAAGCCATTGTTTATAAATTCTGCCAACCTATTTTGAGTGTCCTTGTAGTTATTTCTTATGTCACATAGTTTGCTCCACACCAGCGTGGCATATGAACGATTAACTCCTGTAATTACAGTTTGAGTTTGAAACTGAAAAGTTAGGCCAACTTAGGATTGTGATTGATGTATTCTGTAGTTTAAAGTATGTTGTTTTTTACTTTCATTTCTTCCATGCTATAGTTGGGGTATGAGCCACAGGTTTTCGTCTTGACTTTTTTCCATTTGCATTGGAATTAATTTTTTTGTTGGAATTAAATGTATATATATATTTAAGGCTTTCCAGTTATTAATCTCTGGATCGATTTTCAAATTTTTTTATAATCTTGTATCATAATTATAAGAACTGAAAATAATTACACAGGTCTCCCTGCAGCAAATCAAGAATAAGCTTCTGTCACTCACACTGCAAATTTTGCATCATTATCTTTATCATTTTAAGTTAAAAAATATCTTTTATTGCATCTAATTGCCTTCATTATTGTTGCTGAAATGATGTCAGGTACTGCTTAAGATGAGTGGATGTCAGGTACTGCTTAAGATGAGTGGATGTCAGGTACTGCTTAAAATGAGTGGATGTCAGGTACTGCTTAAAATGAGTGGATGTCAGGTACTGCTTAAGATGAGTGGATGTCAGGTACTGCTTAAGATGAGTGGATGTCAGGTACTGCTTATGATGTGTGGATGTCAGGTACTGCTTAAGATGAGTGGATGTCAGGTACTGCTTAAGATGAGTGCGTTTTGCCAACCCGACACTGTTACAGGGCATCTTGTGATTTCTTTCTAACTGTTGAGGTATGGTTGTTTAGATGGCAATACTTATTTGGGGCATTAAAAAATTTCCTCTTTTTTGTCATGGGTAATTCCAAGTTCTGAGGTGAACACGACACCTCTCGGCAAGGTAAGATTGAATGTATACAAGGTGATTTGGGTATAGACCGATTAAGACTGTAAAAAAGATTAATTAAATCGGATGGCATTCTCCTTTAATGGTTTTGTTGTTTGAGCAACATTTGAACTTGCCTTTTCAGCCGGACAAGCAAGAAGCTACCAAGCCTAAACAGTTAAAAGTTACTGTGGAAGTAGATATATCACTTAAGGTAAGTTGAATTGTGCATGCTTTTTATGCGCCCACATATTTATATGTGGATGCATTATGCCGTCATCTCCATCCGTCCGTACGGGCGGCGTCCGTCTGGCGTCCGGCGTCCGCTGCTCTATCTCCAAAACCCTTTGACATATGTTCATGAAATTTGGCACATATGTTCCATTCATGAATGGGACGGCATGTACGAACTTTCGGACGGATCCGACTACCGGTGTGCCCCCTAGTGGCAATTTTAGTTTTTTACGCTTACCTTTGTATCTTCAAAAGTCCTGAACAGATTTTCATGAAATTTGGTATGTAGGCACTTATTAGTGAGATGACGTTATCCTCCCGTTTTCAGATGGATTCGACATAGTTTGCGCCACCTAGTGGCCATTTTTAGTGTTTTCGAGTCTGTTTTTGTGCGTCCACCCCTCTATCAACCAAACCGCTCAAAGGATGATTGTGAAAATTGGCATGTATATGCTTACTATGTAGAGGACGGTTGACGATGATTTTCCGACGATTTCGACTACTGTGGCGCCTCCTAGTGGCAGTTTTTTTTCCCGCCTATCGCTGTATCTCCTAAATCATCCTGTTTAAATGTCCCGCGTCCTGTTTAAAAATCCAGCGTCCTGTTTAAAAATCCCGCGACCAGTTTAAAAATATAGGCGTCAAAACTCTTTCTAATGGTGTAGTTTCACAAAATTCCACGAAATTTTGAAAAATTTCAGATTTCAAAATAATGATGGTGTTTTCATCTGTAGCAGAACAAATTTTCATCTTCACCAACAAAAACATACAACCTGCAGTTCCTATTTGTACCAACTGGTACTTTTTATGACAGAACTTGTGACCTATTTGTGGAACTGGTGTTGAACTTGAGTGTTGAGGACTACTTTGCCAAAGAAAGCTGTATTAAGTTCACATAATGACGAATTTCCAAACTATATTTTACCAGGAAGGACCCAAGTCTGATTCTACAATGTCAAGTGTCAAAGACCGTGCTAAGCACAAAACAGACGAGTCACACTCTGAGAAACCTTTAAAGAAACAGAAATTGAAAGAACAAGGTAGATCCAAGGATAGACAGCAAGCACCATCACCAACAGAATTGGTTAAGAAAAAGGTGAAACCAGATTGTAAGCGTTCTCAAAGTATGGGGATGATGATGCCTGACGAACCCGTGCTGTTTACACCAGACATTCCAGTTAACAAGAACGACCATGGAAAGGTAAGGAGTATCTACTTTGGAGGTCCTCATAATGGTAGGACAGCAGTATGGTGTATTGTATATTTTGTTCAGCATTAGACCTGTCTTTGGCAATAGTGAACAGTTTCTAGTTCAGCATTAGACCTGTCTTTGGCAATTGTGTGCAGTCTGTAGTGACGTTTTATGTTATTAATTGTACTCTACTGTCTAAACATTTTAGTTTTTATGGACAATAATTTGCGAGTAATGGTTATATTGTGCAAATTGATTGTAGTCTTTATTTATTTGTTCATTCGTTGGTTTGTTTGTTTGCTGCATAGGAGTTATGATGGTTTGATTTTTGTTACTGATTATTTTAAGTTTTGATGGTTTGTGAAATAAATTAAAGAGTAACTTGTGCTTATTTAGGTGAAGGAAGAAGACGAAGCAGAATCTAGTAAGATGCCTGGTGTCTTTAAGAGAAGAGACAGCTCGTCTGGCCATGACAAAGATAAGAACATGCAAAAAGACAGCAGGGAACTGTCGAAGAAAGAGCACAGTGGGTAAGTGGTGTATGTTTATAGTTGAGAAGTTGCGGGCATGTTACTGAGACTTTCCAGTTTCATTTTATCACGTGGAACACGAATTAATCCCAGAGTACTACACACAGTAGGAATAAATGTTCTTCTCATTTGTACTAGAAATAAGGTGTTGTCCTTTATTGATATTGGCAAAGCTTATAATCTCTAGTGACAGGTGTATTTACTCCTGGGTAATCTGAGTACAGAAGTCAGCTCTGAAGTTTATGAAACTGGGCTACATTCCGTAGAACCAAGACAGTAATTCTCTTATGGACCGGAAACGGGGAATCCTATTTCATAAATAATGAAATTCATCCCATAATCCAACATTCGAAACTTTCTGACCAATCAATTCTATGGCTGCCATTTTGCTATAGTACGCTAGTAAGATCTTGAGCATTTTTGCACAGTATTTGCCTTTCACTTGCATGATTTTGCGTGATCTTGCTTTTCTCGCAAGAACTTGGTTTCCAGAAAAAGAAACTTGGTCTACGGAATGCAGCCTCGATTTAGTTAAATAAAATCAAAAGATGAAGTTTCAAAAAATATACTTGCTGGCTTCAGATGTTATCAAAACTGTGCAGCCAATGTGGATGCTGGTGTAAAAATAAGAGATACATTGTTCACTTGCTTGTGATGTGTTCACAGTGTTAAAGTGTGAAATAAGACACGGTTATAAGTAAATAGACCACACTGATGTCCTGGAAGCTGTGGTTTACTTATGAGACCAACTTGTTTTTGAATGCCATGATTTGAGAAAGTATCTGAAGGTTGTTTTTATTTTGTTGAGCCACAGAAAAGAAGAGACAAAACACAAGTCTCCTGATAAGAAACCAGAAAACCCAGACAAGGACAAAGCTAAACCACCTATCAAGGAAGTGTCAGGAAAGACTGAGAAAAAAGAGTTTGGAACTCAGTCTAAGGATGTGGAATCAGATGATTCAGATTTGAATGATGGTCTTAGTTATGAGGATGACGAGGGTGATGAAGATTGGGAGGAGGAGGATGACCCAACCAAGTTGTGGTGCATCTGTAGAGAGCCTCACGGGGACAGGTAATTAGCATTGAGAAGTATATCTGTTGTGGTGCATCCGTAGAGAGCCTCACGGGGACAGGTAATTAGCATTGAGAAGTATATCTGTTGTGGTGCATCCGTAGAGAGCCTCACGGGGACAGGTAATTCGCATTGAGAAGTATATCTGTTTGTAATCCCGCGAGGTAAGGCCCGATTTTCACAACTGGTCATGTGATTTTTTGGCCATGCAATTTTTGGCATGCTCCAAATCACTAAAAAAATGTAAGTGGGTGTAGAGTTTGTTTTACATTACAAAGAACTTGTGTGGCTGGTCTGTGGCCAGTCTATGGCATGTTACACGCATGGCCTCCATGCATTTCTTGAATGTAGACCAGCTGTAGGAGCCTGTGCGATTGGTTGTTACCTAGACTTAAGGCGTGACGATCAAAGTAAGACCTGATGGTGTCATGTGAGCAATGTGGTGATAGGTTCTGTTATCGTTGCATATCTAACAAGACAACATGGTTTCATGCAAGTTTCCTATCTCACATAGTACAGCGAAACTCATGAATCTCAAATCCCAGTGGACAGAGATTTTGTCAGAGTAAAGCAAAATGTGACCTATTTGAGGAACAACCGTATCACGGATCTTTGTCCGAGATGAGCAAAAGTCTGACTTTCACATTTCTGATTTGAGCAACTTTAATTCACAGGTGCTCGAATTTCCCGATGACTTATAACCATATTAAGAAACATAAAGGTTGGACACCAAGGTGCCCAATTTCAGCTGTCCCAAATCCAAATAAAATGTCCGTGCATCTTTCTCAGACTGGTATTGAATAAACCTCCGAAGCCTTATTTTTCCTTGATTTCATTAAATTATCCTTGTGAGTGGTGAATTGGCGATGAAATTTTTAAAGCAAACTCAAAACTCTGAATTCAAGGACCTAAAGTAGTTAACATGAAATGGCAGATTTCGGTTGTGCGTACGCCTGTCGAAGATAAAATTTCGAGTTTGAGCAAGCAATCTCTATGATGTCAAAGTCAAGAAATTTATCCCCAATTTCAATGATTGAAGTTATTAAAATTAACCTTCTCTTAAGTGTAATTTGTTTCTTCTTATAGCTCATTTTAACCCTTAACCTAGAATTTAATTGCAAGAACGGGCATATCTTGTGTTTGATCTTGACATTATGTGCTACTCTTTGTTGGAGCACAACGAACACTCGGTTTTTGGTGGACATTTCCGATGTCTGACCACAGGCTTAGTCGCAGTAAATCACCGTTTAGATTCAGTAAATGCCGGATTTCGCAGTAGGCCAGAGTTAGAAGCCAGCAACCCGTGGTACCACAGTTATTAACAATGTTGTTTTGCATAATCATAGTTTAAATACATTCAAACTGATACTAAATTATGTGGAGGGCTCTCAAACAACATTCGTGGGCATGCGAAAACAGAGCTCCAGAATTGCGTTGGGAGCATCCGCCAAGAACCCATCCGCCAAGAACCCATCCGCCAAGAACCCGGATGCTCGAAGATCGTCTTTCTTCACAAAATAAAGTCCTTCAATTTATGATTTTGGTGTTCTTTGACATTTTTTGTCATCAAATTACCACTCGGAAATGTGAAGTGATCTAATGAAAGAAGGAATTCAAAGATATGTTCAATGTTAGTTTCGTGGAGTTCCATGCACATTTGAGGTGAAAATTGTGAGCAAACAGATTTTGAGTGTCCAACCTTTATGTTTTCTTAGTAGTGAATGACATCAGTGGTGATCGGTTAACAGATAAACTCAAGTGCCTGTGCTTTAATTGTGTTTTAGAAATGATTGTCAACAGTTGTATTTAGATAAAGTAAGCGTATGCTGGAGGAATGAGATCCCCTTTTGTGAAGCAAGTGTGAATGAACTGACGATAATATAATGACTGGTGCTCAAGTAGTCCATGGCATAATATTTTAGTAGTCATTTTCAATTTCTGCATTCAGATGTGCTTTGTAGTAAGGGTGCAAAGTGTTATATAGAGTAGTAAGATAGAAATTACCATTTCAAGTACCGTAGTCATTAGCAATGATTGACTGAAGTTGCTGCTTTTGTACCAGATTCATGATTTGCTGTGACAAATGTGATGAGTGGTACCATGGTGACTGTGTGGAGATCACTAAGGCTAGGGGCGTGGCAATGGAGAAGAATGACGAGGAGTGGATATGTCCTGTCTGCAAAGGTACGCATAACTGTGTATACTAAGTTTCCACCATCTCGGTCTAGGCGTATGGTTTTCTGCTTGTATCTTAATTTCTAAAGCCTCTTGAGGGACCTTTTTGTGCCTGGAACTCATCAGAAGCAATAAGCTGATATTGTGCATGCATAGATGACACCTCTCTTGCCTTTTAATATAGAAGTGGCCAAAGTGATTATAAAATTGCACAGCTTTAAAAGGGCCAAGTTACATGCAAAAAGACATCAAATACCATAAATGTCCTACTAGTTGCAGTAATTGTTATGCACCCACGCATATATGTGGTCGCATATTGCTGTCACTTTATGTTGTTGTCCGGTTGTACTGTTGTCCGTGTTTCTGCTCTATAACTTGAAAACTTTTGTGTTGGATTATGATGAAATTTGGCACAAAGGTGTAGTGCATCACTAGAAAGGTTCACAAAGGTGTAGTGCATCACTAGAAAGGTTCACAAAGGTGTAGTGCATCACTAGAAAGGTTCACAAAGGTGTAGTGCATCACTAGAAAGGTTCACAAAGGTGTAGTGCATCACTAGAAAGGTTCACAAAGGTGTAGTGCATCACTAGAAAGGTTCACAAAGGTGTAGTGCATCACTAGAAAGGTTCACAAAGGTGTAGTGCATCACTAGAAAGGTTCACAAAGGTGTAGTGCATCACTAGAAAGGTTCACAAAGGTGTAGTGCATCACTAGAAAGGTTCACAAAGGTGTAGTGCATCACTAGAAAGGTTCACAAAGGTGTAGTGCATCACTAGAAAGGTTCACAAAGGTGCAGTGCATCACTAGAAAGGTTCACAAAGGTGTAGTGCATCACTAGAAAGGTTCACGCCACTTATCAATCTGCCCCACAACCTATGGTCAGGGGTGCCTGGCATCAATCTGCCCCACAACCTATGGTCAGGGGCGCCTGGCATCAATCTGCCCCACAACCTATGGTCAGGGATGCCTGGCTTTTTCAGTATTTTGGAAGGAAGAACGTTTCCGGGCGAGAATGGCTTCACAGATTTTAATGAAACATGTACATCGATGCGCCTGCACCATTCTGGTGGACTTGATCCCTGACGCACCACCTAGTGGCTATTTTGTTCTTGACAAGGCTTTTCAAGTGCTGTTTGGGGGAAGAGCGTTTCCGGATGACATCTAGAGAATCGGTAGACGGATTTCAATGAAACATGACACAGAGGTATATGATGACAATGTACTGGCACTGTTACATTTTCAGACAGATTTGGACCACTGCAGTGCCTCCTGGTGGCTATTTTGAGAAAGAGTGCCAGCACCATTAAATTATCGGGTGGTTTCAACCACTGCAGCACCTCCTAGTGGCCATTTTGTATTCAGCAAGAGCTGGTATATGATAAACATGTGCCAGCACCATTTTATTCTTTACATGGGGCTTTTTAAATGTTGTGTGGGGAAGAGCATTTTCAGATAATATCTAGAAAACTGATTGATGGATTGTAATGAAACTTGACTCTGAGGTATATGATGACAATGGGCCTGCACCATTTGATTTTCGGTCTGATTCGACTACTGCAGCACTGTGGCCCCTAGAATTGTATCATTTGCAGTGCACGGTGGGTGTATGTCAACACCCCGGTGTTGCTCTTGTTCAGTATTTACAAATTTTAAAGGAGCATGCCACCCAAAAAACAACCTATTTTGTGTCAATTTGGATCGAGTAATTCTACTCCATAACGGCATGTTCGGTTGCGTTACCTGACACCTGACGGCAGACAGAAGTGTTGAAATTATCCAATGATGTCATTGGTTTCACACGCAGTCTGTTCAGCAGTTCACAATGGGTTAGCGGTGTCAGCTTATCGCTTGAATTCATCGTTTAACACCAATAAATCATCAAACTTTTGAATGTAAAACCCTTAAAAATACACCGAGTTCTTATAAAAACGAGTTGTTTTATTTCGCTGTTACGGATTTAATGGTATTTGGACACACCGTAGCCTACAAAGTTCGACAGGCCAATTTACCAAGGTCCTGTAGCAGGAATTTGAGGTCTGTTTGGAGATAAATTCGAAGTATTCTTCAGTGAAATACAGACAGGAGAACCTTGATCTGTGTTGTTTAGACTTGTGATTTTCTTATTTCTAAACACACAAAACGCTCGTTATCCTGGCCAGTGGCTCGAAACCCCGGCTATCAGGCCTGCCGCGGCCGGACTGATTCATTATCCCGGCCAGTGGCTCAGAAACTGATCAGGCCCGTCGCGGGCGGACTGAAGACATCATGAATGTAAACCAGCTAAAGTTGGAAATTAAATTTCCAGTCAAGAAAATACTATACTAGTGAGCCAAAGAAGTAATGTGCACGTGATTATGTTGGTGAATTAGCCACGAAACTACAAATCTACTTATTTGTCGGGGGACCGCGAATTCAGGTTCCCCTTTGGCTACAGAACTGTCAGGACAGAAGTTGTACATTGACAATCATTTCCCTAACATCTGGCCGTGGGATAGAAAATCGAGTTATTGTTTCACAACAGTTTCTGTCAGCAAACACTGAATTTGCATGCGCTCACACGGCCTCGGTGCCCGGTCAATTACCATTTTGCATCTGAAGCCGGTAATGCAGCGGTTTATTCATTGCTGGCTTCTCAAAACATTTGCACTCACGAATAATCAAAAGGTATTACAAATTGTATCTAATGAGACAGACTTTGTTTCAGTTTTATATAAGCATTGGCTAGGGCGGGAATATTTCATTTTGAATCAGAACGCAGAACGTCAACAGAATCCTGGCTTCTAGACTAGAGGTCGATGAAGACTTTGCAGGTGCATTGTTAAGTTTCACATGCTGTCAGTTCGAACAGGAGTACAGTTATCAATAAATATTAGAGGCGTCGTGAACATGCACAGACAACGGAATGTATGGATAGTTTTTTGGTAAGCCGGCGGCGTCTGACTCAATGTCCACGACTGCTGGCCACAGACACAGAGATGTTTCATGGCCTCATACTTGCTATTAACAGGATACTTTTCATTCTTCACTATCGCGAGCCACTTCCTAAGCATTTCGGATTCTTGAAGAAATCGAAAAAACGATATACCCGCTTTCCTCGAAGCTGCATAGTTCGGACAAGCGGGAACGATGCACCGCAACATAGCGCCATTCACTCTGCAAATAAACCACTGACGTCACTGCGTCGTTTCTCACCTTACTCACAGGTTAATGTGACATCTTTCGGCAAGTTAAGGTCGACCGTATGCGAGACGATGTGGATATCGACTGATTAAGACGGTAAAAAAGACTAATTCAATCGGGTGGCATTTTCCTTTAATGAAACTTGACACAGAGATATCTGATATCAATGCGCTGGCATCTTTAAATTTTCAAGCGGAATTTGACCCCTGCACCACCTCTTAGTGTTCTCAATAAGTAGATTTTTCAAGTGTTCGTTGGGGGGAAGAGCATTTCTGGGTGATATCAAGGGAACCAAATCAACGGATTTCAAATGAATTTGACATTGAGGTATATCATGTAAATTCGCTGGCACCATTTGGTTTTCGTGTATATTTGACTACTGTCCAGCCTCCTTGTGGTCATGTTGTTTGTAAGCGTTTCCTGATGATATGTAGAGATTCCATTTAAAGGAACGTTGACAAAGAGGTATGTGATGTCAGTGTGCTGTCACCATCAAGTTTTTGAGCAGATTGAACCACTGTAGTGCCTTTTTGTGGCCATTTTATTTTCAACAAGGGGGTTTTCAAGTGTTGTTTGGAGGAAGAGTGTTCCCATGTAACATCTAAACTTGAGAAAGGTATTTAATGGCAATGCACTGTCACCATTTGATTTTTGGGTGCATTCGATTGGTAGAGCGTCTCCTAGTGGCCATTTTGAGTTTGAGTATTTCTGGAACATATGTAGAGAACCGATTGATGGATTTCAGTGAAACATGGCACAGAGGTATATGATCTGCCTACTATCAGTAGTCAAATTTTATGTTATTGTAGTTCACGAAACTTGAAAGCATCCCTAGAAGCATACCATTTGCGATGCTCTGTGTGGGCATTCCAACGCCCCAGCGATGCTCTGTGTGGGCATTCCAACGCCTCAGCGTTGCTCACTTCTCACTCTTACGTCACTTGGTGTGTATTAGACTGAATTTTTATTTTGTGACATGTAAAATACATGTTACATTTTTGGGTGGTTTTGAATATATGTAAATAAAACAACAAAAATGGATCACTGAAATTGTCAGATGTAATAACAGCCTTCGTCAACAGAAACAGAAATAAAGTAGTTTTGGTATGCGTCCCTTTTGTCAAAAAATAAAATTGTGAGCGAAAAATCCTAACCATACTGAAACCAAAAATGTGTGAACCATTTCAACTTTAATCGCTAGGGGAACTCATTCTAAGTGGGTCTATTTATCTTGTGGCTGTCATTCTACACACGTAGCCTACAACATCATCAGGAGATCCAGTGAATGCTCTGCGGATGATATCCTTCCAACTGTTTGCAGTGGTCACGCTTATGATTTGTCAGTGTTTTTTTTAATGTGTATTACAAGTAATATAATGGACAATGGAGTGCAGTAGGCACCTAAAAGCATTATATCTGACTTGTCAATGTGGTACCCGTACTTGGGTCATATGAATATTTCTGAATCATACTTACAGACAAGGAGATCACTGAGTTGAAGAAGACCAATGTGAAGTCAGAACTGAAGTCGGAGAGAATGAAAGAAAAGAAGGAAAAGGAAGATCAAGAGGATCGGAAGAGGGAAATAAGTGTACGTTGACGGGACAAGCTTTCCCCTCTCCCCAGTTATTGTTAAATCCAGTTAAAAACAAAATAAGTTGTATCCTGTGCCAATAATTGTTTCCATGAAGGTCAACTGTTCAACAAAATTATGTGGCCTATGTTTTCATAATTATGCTGTTGTCCAGACCTGTGTACCGTATGCAAAAAATGCAGATTCATATGGAAATCAAGCCTCCAGTATGCAAGTACGCACGGCCAGGCAAAAATACGCAAATTTAACAAATTCGAAAGAGATTATTATTTCGCTTTTTCTCAATAAATACGCTCATTTGTAGTCGAAATGGACGAGGAAGAAGATTTTGAAGTTAGAATTTAAAAAAATATTGTAAAATAATTATTTTAGCCAAAAAGTTGAGCTACAAACTCGGAAAACTTGCTTCGTTTGATTCACGGAATATCCCGATAATCGGCAAATTGCGAGGCCTCTTGTATCGGTATGTGTGTCACAGGCCTAACCTATAAGCAACGACTTTTTTGATTTGTGGATTGCTTACTTCATCTAATTCCAGCTATTTACGGCTAAATATTTACTGTTGACAAAATGGCAAAGCATGAGTGGTCGCGTATTCCGAGCTGTGAAGAAAGTAGCTTCTGAAAGAAGGGAACATCTGTTTTTGCCACGTTATTCCAAAGAAGGACTATGTCTTATAAAAGGGACCATGGAATTTGTAATGCAAGTTGTATAGCGTGTTGTTTTTTGCTGACATGGTGACTGCAGTGACTTCATAGCAAGTTGAGCTGACGATAATACTCGAGCCACAGTCGAGCCTTGAGCCTCAAGGTCTTTTCGCATGCAGTACGGTGGTACGTGTTCACAGACACTTGCAATGAATAATTATTCAAAACTTTTGTGAGTGGTTAAGAAAACATCGTCTGGTGCAAAACATTGTCCAGTGCAGATTCATCAACACATTTTTGCAGATATATTTTTGTGTTAAGAAATAAGGTGTACATTAGCCATGTATTAACATAACTAAGTTCAGTAAGGACATTTTGTATTGATTAACCGGATCTTTTCACTAAGCGTGTTGTCCCTCAACTAAACAACTTAAATTAGTCTGAAAATTGGTGGTCAATTCACTACGTGTATATTAGAAAATGTTTCAGAGGCAAGTAAGTAGGAAAAGTACCCATGCACGTAGCCAGGGGGGCTTGAATGAGTTCCCCATTTGGCGAAGTGGGCAAAAAGAGTCCTGAGAGAAACCAAAAGTCCGAGAAAACAGACAAAAATCCACTAAAGAGGCAAAAATTCGGCGAAAGCTCTGAACACTGAGCAGACTTATTGTTTTATTTTTTTTAGTTAGTGAAAGGTCCATTGCGAAATATTCATGCCCCCCCCTATATTTTAGGGTACATTCGGTCTGTAAGCGAAAATCTGCAAACTAACAAATCTGCAAATCTGGTGTTCAGAGTATTCCAATGCAGTTTTGGTGGTACACAGGTCTGGTTGTCATGTATTTAATAATTATGGCTTGTTTTTTTTCTCTGGCAAGACCTTGTTAAAATACATCAAATTCCCTAACTCAGGGCTTGGAATTTTTCGCGGAAACACGGATTTCCGCTTTTTTCAAATGTTCTGTCCGCGTATTTTATAATATTTCCGCGTAAAAAAAATCGGATTTGATATAAAATTTCCGTGGCAAATTTCTTTCTTACCGTGGCGTTGCAGACGACGTTCACCTCGAAAAGCGGAAGTTGCTTTTTATGTCAACATTGCCGGGGCATCTGGGATAGTGTGGTGGGATTTTCAATGGCGTTTCGTGTTATTGTAAACCGCGGCGACAAATACTAGGCTCTGCAGCCAAAAATGTGTGGGTTGGGAGTGGACGGACGAGCTAAAAGGATGCAGACGCATGCTACTGATGGTGGTAACGGTTTTTTTTTTGTTTTTTTTTAGTCCTCCCGATTTTTGTTGGGGAAAGGTTCACATCGACCATTTCAAGGCTGGGTAGCGCGCATGATTTGGGCCGTAAAAGTTTCAAAGTTTCCGCGTTTTTTGTCCTTGGTCATTCCAAGCCCTGCTAACTAGAGGTTGTATGAGTATTTTTTGTGGTAGATTGTTGCCAGTGTTGGCATTGGTGTGGTGGTAAAAGCAGCCAAAGGGTGTATCGATGAATTAAGTTCCAAGTGCTGATGAAGTCTTGGGAGAGTATGGGAGGCCTTACGGCCTTCCTTTGAGGAGTTTGGTGTCTCCAGAAATTTTGTCATCGTTTGATGGACTCTATAGGCATTTGGCAGAATGATGGTCCATTTTGCAATTCCATTAATATTTATTTTGTATAATGCAGCATAATGGTTTACGCCGTGCTGTAAACTAAATTTCGCTCATATATTTTTCCGATGATTGTCTGAATTAAATATTTTGAAAAGTTCTCTTTAGATTGTACCATTTGTACGCTTATGTCATAAATTTTATTTTAAGAATCTCATTATGAGTGTGTTGTATCATTGTCTATGACAGTTGGTGCGTTACTGCCCACATTTCATGTGCTGATATTCCTGTTACTTAATCCATAACAACGGACTGACTCATGTCGTCGCCATGGCATCCGAAAGGAATTTGCCTCGTAAACAAGTCAGTTCTTTGCTTATCTTATTTTCTTTATAGTTGAAATTTCGACATAGCGAATGTAAACAATAAGTTAATGCTTGGTATTGACACAATTCTTGTGTGGCAAGTATCCCTATTTTTACACATATTTAAAAACGCTGGCTGTGATGTCTCATACTTAATTGTCTACTCTTGTTTTAGTAACAAACTCCCGTTTATTTCATAATTCAGTTGCAAGCCTTGAAAGACAAGAAAGAGCGTCGAGAAAGTAGAGACCATTCCTCCTGTAAAGAGCGAACACCAATCAAACAGGAGAAGTCTGACCCAGATGATAAGGATGGTGGTGAAAAAACGACAAAGCCCAAACTTGGTGAGATCAGGAAGAAAGATCATTCGAAAGATTCACCTCTTGATCCCAAGAAGCACAAAAAGAGGTTTAAGGTGTTTGGTGTAAGTAATATTAGTTGAGGTTTGAATGCATCCAAGGTTGTGGTATGGGTGGAAATATGAAATTTTATGTTTATTGCATAGATAAGCTTTCAACCAGAGATGAATTGTCAACTTTTTGCCTCAGTCAGAGTGTGACTTCTTCACTCTCTTCCCACCCTGGCTTCCATGTGCTTTGGATCCCTTCTCTACCCTTACAATAAAAGTTCATGTAGTGCCATTGGATATTTGTTTCACAACTGCATTAGTCGCCCTTGAAAACTGCTCAGTATTGGTAAAATAAATTGTTGCAGCATCGAGATGAACCTCCCAAGCAGCATTGCATTGGAACAGGCTGTCACAATTGGGCAGAACATGGGTCCATTTATTGTAGCCAGAAATGTATTGTCCGGCACGCCAATGAGTCTATCCGGCTGATTCAGGAAGAAAGAACTCGTATTGGACTCAAAGTAAGATTATTGTGTGTGTACATTTGTATGTTGAAGGTGTGTTAATAAAATTTTATTTGCGCACATGTGTTTGTGTGAGCGCATTATGCCATCATCCGCGTCCGTCCATTCGAGGTCTGTGTTCCTTTCATGGATGGAACACATTAGCGAACTTTCGGACAGATACGACTACCAGTGTGCCCTCTAGTGGCAATTTTTTTGCGTCCACATATTTATATGTGGATGCTGTCATCTGCGTCCGACGGTCTGTCCGAATGGCGTCCGCTGCTCTATTTCCAAAACTGATTGACGTATGCTCATGAAATTTTGCACATGTATTCCATTCATGGATGGGATGGCATGAGTGAACTTTCAGACAGATTCAGTTACCGGTGTGCCCCCTAGTGGCAATTTTAGTTTTTTACATTTACCTCTTTTATCTTCAAAGATCCTCAAGGTATTTTCATGAAATTTGATGTATAGGTATGTATTAGTGAAACGATGACATCCTCCCGTTTTCGGATGGATTTGACGTAGTTTGCTCTACCTAGTGGCCATTTTTAGTGTTTTCGAGTCTGTTTTTGTGCGTCCACCCCTCTATCAACCAAACCGCTCAAAGGATGGTTGTGAAAATTGGCATGTATGTGCTTACTATAAAGAGGACAGCTGACAATGATTTTCAGACGATTTGGACTACTGTGGCGCCTCCTAGTGGCAGTTTTGTTTTATTTGCGCCTATGACTTTATCTTTAACCGTTTTGCAGCATCTTTACTAAATTTAGTAAGTGCATTTATATGATGTTGACAATGGACGACGATGACTTTCGGACAGATCTGTCTACTGGTGTGCCACCTGGTGGCAATTTTATTTTTTTACGTTTTCCTCTGAATCTTTAAAGGTCCTCAACGTATTTTCATAAAATTTGGCGTACATGCTTCTGTTAGTGAGGTGACCCTATCTTTCCATTTTCAGATGAATTTGACCTAGTTTGTGCCACCTAGTGGCCATTTTTACTGTTTTCGAGTCGTTTTTTTGGCGTACACACACCCCTCTATGAACCGAACCGCTTTCAGGATAATTGTGAAAATTGCCATTTATGTTTTTACTATGAAGTGGACAGCTTAATATTGATTTTCCGATGACTTCGACTACTGTGGCGCCTCCTAGTGGCAGTTTCTTTTTTGCGCCCATTGCTGTATCTCCTAAACCGTTTTTAAGATCTTTACTAAATTTAAGAAGTGTGTTTATATGATGTTGACAACAAAGGACAATTATTTTGGGATGGATCTGAGTACTGGTATGCCCCCTGGTTGCAATTTACCGTAATCGTTCGGGTTAACGCCCTGGGCGGTTAAATTGGCGAATCTAAAAAATCGGGGGAGGGCGGTTAACCGAACAGTGGGCGGTTAAATCGAAAATCCACCTAAAGTAGGGGATGGGCGGTTAACCGAACATGGGCGCTTATTACGACAGACAACCGCCCTGGGCGGTTAATCTTACCTGGCGATCTAAATCCCGACACGACAATCATACTCGGAACGCGTAGCCCTTTTCAAAGAGCTTTATCGTCACGTC
>NMRA01000636.1:33114-51280 GCA_002633005.1 Phoronis australis | reverse complement strand
CTTCCTGTTTTCTGATGGTTTTGATGTATTCTGTGCTTCCTGATGGCCATTTTAAAAAGTTTTGTATACGTTTTTGATGTCCACCTTCCTGTTTGCCACACTGTTCAAAGGATCATTTTGGAAATTGGCAGATGCTTTCCTAATGAGAAGACCGCAGCTGTCACTGATTTTCAGATGTGTTAGACTACTGTGGCAACCTACAGTGGCAATTTTTTGTTTTTGCATCCACGCCTGTATCTCTTTAAAAGGTTCCTGAAGTACAATAACATGCATTTTTAATGTGATTTAATTTATGAATAAAATCTATATCAGAAATCACATCTTTGTTATTTTTTCACATTTTTGTTTTTGTTTTCAATGTTAATTCCTGTTGGCTTATGCGCGTCTGACGTCACTGAGGCTGTACCGGGGGTGAATAGAGATAAATTAAGCTTATTATGTATGTAGCTCATTGGGTGAATGCCTCTCGGCTGCAAAACTGTGCTTAATGTGTATAACTTGTCTGCGATCTCGGCTCTCAAAAGTTCATAATACAAGTTTACTGCCATGTAGTGTTGAATATTAGTGGAACGATGCTGTTCTCGGCACCAGCCAGGAAAGGGCCCCGACTGCGTAGCCTTGCCTTGGTGCAAGCTGTATACTAAATATACAGCCATTGCACCGACATGGGTAAAAACTGATAAAATAAATTTTTTTGTGTCGTTAAAAATTACGCTCTTCCTTGAGTAAACTAAATTATTTACAGGTGGACAAAATTGGCGTTCTGCCGTTCACTCTGCAGCTAAAATTTTGATGCACTCTTTAAGGTCGGCTTTCAGTGTTGTCACCTGTTGCCTTATTGGCCAGTTTCGTTCCCCGAGTTATTCTTCTTCCCAGTATAACAAGCGATCGAAGTTGTGTACGTGTCACAACAAGTTATTAGAGCTGATTTCATTTCCTTTCAAATTTTTAGTATTTTAATACCAGGAAACCGAATTTCATAAAGCATTTTGCTCCTGCGAAACTGTCGTCATCTCCCGATAGATGTCGCAAAATTTTAGGAAATAGCACGTTGAGCGTACTGTTTTCTTTGTTACAAAAGGCTGAGAATTATGAAATAAAATAACGTTCACTAGATTGTTTTTCACTTAAACAGCTCCAGCGGGCAAATTGAGTGTCGGTTGACACCCATATATTTGCATGTTCCCCTGTCGGTTTATACCTATACATGTTGATCTAAGTTTCGCGACGACTTGACAAGCGGAACTACCCGGACTACGTGAAATTTCGGAGTCTAATGGAGCTCAACACACAGTGGTACTTGCACCTAGCCGTATTTTGAAGATAGTCTTCATATAGCTAGCTGGCTAGGCCCCGGGATGAATCAACGTCACAGGAAAGAAAAATGAAATGTTGATCTGTCGACTGGGCTACGTACTCGCATGGCTAATGACCTATATCTCTTTGTGCTGCACAGCCTCAGGGACGTCACGAAAAACAGCGCTTGCAGTGGGGCTTTACAGAACTAATAAAGTTTTCCTTTTCAAAGTAAAAAAAATACTGTGCACAATTTTATTTTTCAATCTGTATTTTGTATCAGCCAAACCACTCAGAGGACCATTATGAAAACTGGCTGATGTGTTCCATCCGACATGAGCACGACTACCGTGGATTTTCATATGGGTCCAATTACTGTGGTGCCTCCTAGTGACATTATTTTTGCATCTATGGCTGTATCTACTAAACCCCTTGCTACGCTCATGGTACACTTTTTAAGGTATTAGCCAAAATGGCTAAAGCGTCTGAAAACTTTTAGCCATTTTCAAAAATTATTAGCCACATACTTTCTCTTTTCCAGACCCCACATTTGATAAAAATAGTTACACGGACCAAACTTTTTATTTTTTATGTTATGCACAGGTCCTTTTCATAATGTACTATAAGAAAAGATGTTTGCCTTAAGGAAAAAAAACGAATGATCATCATTCCAAGGTCATATATCAACCTAATAAGTTGGCGGGATGTCAGCCAACATAGGTTTTATTTTGAACTAAACAGTTTAGGCTGAGGTTCTCCCTATACGCGAGTTACTGTTTGGGTTCGCCGGCCATACATGGGTATTTAAATGATGTTGACCTTAAAGAAAATTGGACAGGGTTCCCCCTATCCCTGGGTTATGGTGGGGTATGCCGGCCACTTGCGACTGTTAGCGAGCTGAGTAGGTAAGACATGTGACGTATTTTGATTTAAAAATAGATAACAAACTTGTTCTTCTCAGCGTTGTCTGTGCCTTTTACTCCTTGAAAAGAAAACCTGTCAAGTCTGAAACAATATTTGACACGGCAAATTATGCACTGAAAGGTGAAAGTTAGTAATGAATTGGGAGAGATTCATGTAATATGAGAAATGATAAATTGAAACCTTGAGTTCATGTTGTATGTTTGAGACAGCTCAGCTCAGTTCAGTTTATCCCCCATGTAATTTAATATCGTTCATCTGGGTCGCGTTTGCCTCTGAAATAGTCTTCTATTCGTCATTTTGACATCGCACTTGAAGACGACAAGCGGCAGCACTTACACGAGATCTCACTCTGAAGCGAGAAATCGCCACTACTGAGAGCGCTGACCCCCCTACACAGTTGAACATTTTGTTGCGTTAAAAGAGTGACTTCAGGGGTACGGGCATGAAGTGGAACATTCACTTGCTATTTTTAGGACTCAGAATTGAAGTAAGAATGTTGTTTGCGCCACGACTTGATTTGAGCTGATTCTTGGGTCAACACACGAATAGGGTTCCCGAAATTAATTTTTATTGTCAAGTTGCGAAAACATTCACCAAGATGTTAAATGAACTTAGCTCTACCATCGCCAGTGCCACTCAGAATTCGCCAATGGCGTGCTGGCAAGCAACTTGCACAAGCCTAGCCTTGCAACAATTTTTCAAGTCTATTCCTTTTTATTTGACAACAGATGGACGGATTCGATTACTGCTGTGCCTTCTAATGGCAGTTTGTTTTTTTACACCTGCCTCTGTATCTTTGGAGTTCCCAGGTGTATTTTGTTGAAATTTGACGAGTGGTTTTGTAATAGAAAGGCGGCAGTGCTTTCCCAATTTCAGACAGGTTTGATGTATTCTGCGCCATCTAATGGCCATTTTATGAACTAAAAAACACCATTATAAACACAGGGTTTGCGTTGCAGCCATGGGCGCATATCAACTTTTCGCGTTGCTCGTGCATTAATGATTAGAAGCATCCATATCTAACTCCAACTGATGATTGTTTGGCATTCTTGGAAAACCTTCAACCCTTAAAAAGTTATATGTCTGTCTAATGCCACTTTTATAGGTCTGACAGTGCCTATGACATTGTGCTGTCTCACAGCGAGATAAAAAAGATTGTGATTCATATTGAGGAAGAACTATTCAAATTCTATGGAGACTGTGGCTCTAAGTACAAGGCACGATATCGCTCATTGGCGTTCAACATTAAGGATTCTAAGAATGAGGTACTCTCTACTTAAAAGAAACAAGTGACTAAATCTTGTCAAAATTAAGTTCTGTTGAAGATATGGGGAAAATTGTGAAGCAAATTGGAAATCTGTAGAAAAGTATTAACTGATTTTAATTTTTGGTCTGTTTTTGCCGATTTTCCAGTGAGGTAATGTTTTGCAAATTTTTTTAAAAGTGACGTGGAGAGTTCCATGTTTATTTTTGGGCTCCTCTTAATGATGTGGATTTGAATTGATAACATATTTTCTTTCTGATTACCTTGGTATTGCTGTGATGTGGCTTGGTGAAAAAGTAAAAGTTTGTTATCAGACATACTTGGTTATAACTGTTTTATCCAACGGTGAAATACAGAGCTACTTTGACATATTTCTCATGTGAAATAATTACGGTCATTCCCCACTAAAATTCGGAACAATATGACTAGGTTTTACAATATTTTTTACTGCGGAGAGCCTGAAGGCCTTTTAACATGGTTAAAATACTTGTTGTTGCTATCTTGGTTCACTATATTTTATTTAGTGCTACTTTGCAAATGTTACTACCTGGTTCAACCTTCAGATAAATTTCATTGTTAGACATTAGTAATTTGTTTATATGGTGTCACTCTGAAGTTGTTCTTGTCTTGCAGGGTCTGTTCCGTAAGATTCTTAATGAGGAGATAAAGCCGTTCACGTTAGTGAGGATGTCATCGGATGAGCTGGCATCAAAAGAACTGGCCAAATGGAGGGAAATGGAAACGAAACATGTAGTGTATCTACAATAACAATTTCCAAAAAATAAATTAGGCAGTGGTTCAATGTGCTTAAGTGCAACAGAATATCTTTTTTCATCAGGATAAGAATTGGGGTTTCATTCTTGTTAAGTTTTGTCAACATTTTAATTTGTGCTTTTATGCCTATCTGTTTTGTGGAATTCTACCTAATTGCTGTCTCTCACTAAGAGAATAACCAGCTCAGGTTATTAATCTCAAATCAATATCATCTGTTGAGAAATTCTCTTGCACTTTCATAACCTGCGGTGTTTGGCGAATAAGATTGCTAAAGTTCAAGATATACAGAATTTTTATGCGCCCACATAATTATATGTGGATGCATTATGCCGTCATTTCCGTCTGTCCGTCCGGCGTCCGCTGCTCTATCTCTAAAACGCCTTGACGTATCTTCATGAAATTTTGCACATGTGTTCCTACTATGGATGGGACGGCATGAGCGAACTTTCGGACGGATCCGACTACCAGTGTGCTCCCTATTGGCAATTTTAGTTTTTTAGGTTTACCTCTGTATCTTCAAAAGTCCAGATCGGATTTTCATAAAATTTGATATATAGGCACCTATTAGTGAGATGACGCTGTCCTCCCATTTTCGGATGGATTCAACGTAGTTTGTGCCACCTAGTGACCAATTTTACTTTTTTTTTGCATCCACCCCTCTATCAACCAAACCTTTTGAAGGATGATTGTGAAAATTGGTACGTATGTTCTGACTACGAAGTAGACGGCTGACGATGATTTTCCAATGATTTTGACTACTGTGGTGCCTCCTAGTGGCAGTTGTGTTTTTTTTGCACCTATGGCTGTATCTTTTAAACTGTTCGAAGGATCTTTACTAAATTTAGTAAGTGTATTTATATGATGTTGACAATTCACGACAACGACTTTCGGATGGATCTGACTACTGGTGTGCCACCTAGTGGCAATTTCATCTTTTTGCGTTTACCTCTGTATGTTCAAAGGTCCTCAAAGTATTTTCATAAAATTTGGCATACAGGCATCTGTTTATGAGGTGACGCTATCTCTCTGTTTTCAGATGGATTCGACCTAGTTTGCACCACCTAGTGGCCACTTTAACTGTTTTCGAGTATGTTTTTTGGAGTCCACTCATCTATCAACCAAACCACTTTCAGAATAATTGTGAAAATTGGCATGTATGTTTCTACTGCGAAGTGGATGGCTGACGATAATTTTCCGAAGAGTACGACTACTGTGGCGCCTCGTAGTGGCATTTTTTTGCGCTCGTCGCTGTATCTCATAAAACGTATGCAGGATCTTTACTTAAGTTAGCAAGTGTATTTATATGATGTTGACAACGGACGACTTTTGGACAGATCTAACTTTTGGTGTGCCCCTAGTGGCAATTTTAGTTTTTTATGTTTACCAGTCTGTGTATCTTCAAAGGTTCTCAACTGATTTTTATAAAGTTTTGAATACAGGCATATATTGGTGAGATGACGTNAAACTAAGAGACCTACTTGTTTATGGTCCACAGCGTTTGCGCGCGAAACCTACTTCTTTTTGTTATGCTTATTACACGTTTTATATTTTGTGCAATCGGTTCTTAACAAATTTGTTGTATTTAAAATAGTCTTCAAATGCCCAAAAGACCAAATCCGTTTTTCGTGTTGGCAATAATGACGGGATTGCTTTGGAAATCGTCTTAAGTTAAGGTTTGACAAAGAGAGAATTAATGAGTTTCTGAGTGATTCACTAAGGCTTCGATTAAAATTCACATCTTACCAGCAGCTTCTGTTTTTTCATCGTCACTCAGGTTCCATTTTCTTTAAAAATGAAGTAAATTTTCTCCATTGCACAGTGGAGCAGACGATGGAAACGGGGTCGCAGTGCGCAGCGCCACTCGCCTGGGATATCGCGGGAGAGCTTATACTTAGCCATAGTTCCGTAACGAATGCGCCGTGTTCAGAATTTGACACTTGAAATTGGATCTGAGCCCTCCCGAGCCCCCCCCCCAAACACACTAAAACTGCACACATTTAAATCTTTTTTCATCTGCATAATTTTAATTACCGGGGCAAATTAATAAACTCAACGTTTCCCTACGCTCTTGCTGTTTTATTTTTTTGCGCCCCCCCCCCCTAAATCCGCCTATGGGCATTGGTGATTTTTGGACCCATATCAAAGATCATGATTGTTTTCCATGTATAACATACAAAACAATTCATTTTTATTTGAATTTTACCTTCCATTTTTTACAAACTTGACTCCAGCAACTTTTTAATGGGATTGTACCTGATATTAAGTATGGTTATGAACAAGTACATCACAGGGCCTTGATATTGGCAATTGATTTTCCTTCTCCCTGTATGTCATTGTTGATTTTATGGGTTTCAATCTTATTATTTATTTATTTATTTATGTACGGTAGCCCCATCAGTTCACACTGCTTTCCATGGGGGCCCTCAGTAAAAACATACAGATAGTAAGACAAACTAACAGAATTACAAAATGAAAGGCAATATTTAAATAATAAGCAAAGAATATGAAATTTACATGGAAAGACTGATGAAACAAAATAAAAAATGAAATATGGTAAGTAGAAGATAAAGAAAGTAAGACAAGATAATTAACTAAAAAATAAATATAAATAATTAAAAACAGACAATTAATTAATAAAAGTAAGACATACACACACAAGTATACACATGCACTCTTACACACAAACATAAACACATACATACATACATATATAAATGCACACTCACATACATAAATACAATCATACACATGAATGCACAACTACATACACACACATACACATATGTACACATGAATAATAAATAGTCTGATATTGGGATACTGAATGTAAAATTGCTAAACGGAACACATCTACATGAAGTTAAATAGATTTCTTATAATTCTTTCTAAGGTTATAAAGGATGATGCAGATTTGGCATCTGCAGGCAGAGTGTTCCTTAGATAGGGCCCACTGTAGAAATATGATTTTTCCCAGTTTTGTTCTGGTTTAGGAAGGTATAAATTTGATGATAATGAGGACCTAGTATTGTAGCGATTAGTAGTCATCTTAAACTTAGCACTTTAGTATGTTGGGACAAGACGTTTAAAACATTTGTACATCGAACAAGCAGATAGAATATCAAAATTGCCAGAATATCAAAATTGAGACAAAAATGTACTCCTTCCAGTCATTGGCAGTCATCTTGTTATTCTCCTTACCTCTTAAAGGTTCTCTTTGTTTAATGGTATCATTACCACTTTGGTCATTGTTTCAGGCACAACAGCTCACCAATTTCTGACAAAATATTTATTTTGTGCTCCTTATCTTTTATGGAAAAAATGGAATAATAAAATTTCATTTGTTTTATACTATACCTTGTCCTAAGTTGGTGAGATTTTACTGAACTATCAATTGCCTTTAAAAATATAGGGGAAATTATTTGCCACAAACTGGTCCTGACCTATTGAGCTTCCATGGGCCACAGTTTGCCCACCCCTTAGCTTAAAACAATAACTGTGCTCATCACTTATTGGGTCATGTTAGTATTTAGGTTTGGTCTCTTAGTTCTAACAGAATCAACCTTTTACTTTGACAGGAACTACAAAAAATTGAGGAAATAGAAAAAGAAACCAAGCAGAACCAAATCCGGAAGATAACGCACAAAGGTGAAATATCAGTGACAGAAGAGAACATGGCCGATTTAGACGTGAGTACTTGCTGCTCGTGTGTTCATTGATGTTAAGCCAGGTGGTGTTGTCAATCTATTGTGCTTTGATGCTTGTGGTGTAGTATTTGTTGTGTCGTTCTAGTAGTTATTAAAGAGTTACAGTGTCGGATTTGGATGCCTTTTGGAGGATGCCCAAACCCGAATTTGGATGCCTAGGTTCATTATTAATTTCTGTTTTTGTACTCCCAAGTTATTTTTGTCTACCAGCACTAGTATCACAGCAAGAGCGGCGTGCCAGAGGTATTCATATTGAAAATTAACCTCGCGGAATGAAAAGACTAATCACTTCTGGCTTTGTGAGGCACACTCGCTCGTGGATAATCCTGTTAACAATCAGTTAATGTTGGTTTATCACAGATCCTTTCACTTGGGTGTAATCCATCGCGTAATTATTGGCCCTCATAAACTGTTATTTTGTTAATAGACTCTACGCTCATTATAATGAATGACACACTTTGCAATACACATTGTTGGCTGTCACTATTTCCCATTGACTTTTTGAAAGGCACATTTAGAAATAATTTCTCTGATGGAGTAAAAAGGGTGTATTCTTGTTTTGGCTGTTGGGTTCGATGGTTTTGGCTTCTGCTGGACTTCTGATAGAATTGCATATGCGCATGCATGGACGAATCATCGCATCTTGTTGTTGTGAGCTGCGAAGTAGGCAAGTCACCGCCAATTAATAGACTGCTGATAGTTGCTCAATTTCACCAGCGACAAGACAACAGAACATTTTCCCCATTTTTGAAATGCCTTAAAGCTTCGTGGTCTGGTTTTTTGCTCGTCAATGCAGGGAAAACATTTGTCATTGCTCATCTATTGTACACATTCAAAATTAACCTGTTTAATTTCCAATTAATAATGTACCCGGAAAGGCTTGCAAGGAATAGACAGTGATTAAAACAAAAATGAGCACACTAGACTCATTGAGCTTTTTACCATGTACACTCTCTGCATTGTCACTTGCAACACAATTACGCTCAAGTATCTGGGGTCTGCTTAAAAAGAATAGACTCGCATTGTGGTTGGGCCTTGGCTGGGCCTTGGCCGTGGCCACGTCAACTTGGCGACAGGGGCTCTTTGATCATCAAAAGTGCCGCCTTTCTTTTCATAAAGTCTTCAAGTGACAATGATCACCAAGCTCTTCATCTCACCATCTTTACCAGCATCTTGAACTGTACATGTATTAAATGGTGTCGCGTAAAATATCAGATTATTTTCGGAAACCTCAGTAAACGGTGTTTACTATCACCATGGCCGACAGAAGAAGATGAAGTTGAAGCAGTTGAAGATGCATCTGAAATCTCCACCCAGTCCACCAGTTCGACTACGCACAAAAACAAATTTACAAAGTCGTGGCTAAAACTTTTTCCGTTGCTGTGTTATGAAAAAAGTCACATGTGGTGTGATATATGCAGAGGACATGTCATTAATGCATTTTGCACCGGTATATCAAACTTTAGGTAAGTAGTTTTTCTAAAATATATTTTAGGGTTTACTTGGCACACATTTAACAATGCATATTGCATACTTAGAATATTAATTTATATGGTAACCAAAGTTGCATTTGTGACGTTTTACGTGGAATTCACAGAAGTAGGGATAATTGAGACGTGGAATTTCCAAAAGCCCCCTTAAGAACATTGCAGCCCAGCCAGTGACAACATCCCGACTGGAGACTCGGTCGGCTGCCGTGGTGACCGTCTGCGTCTCACCGACAATCAGTTTCGGCACCGAGTAGCGTGCCACTCAGGATGAGATAAAGACGACACGTTCAGAATATTCAGAGAATACATAGGTCCTCACTTTTATAAGGAGAAGAGTGTTCTGTGGTAACATCGCCAGAATAGGTGGTTTTTGGTATTATAACTGCAGTCAGAATCAGATGTGCTTTACTAAATTAGTTAATTTTCAACCCTAAGAAAACATCATTTTACATCAACGTTTTACCGGTAGTGGTTATTACGAAGTTAAGCTGGCAAGCCACAGACGAACTCACAGTGGCACGGCATGGTTTGTTTTTAGCAGACTCACAATTTAAATCCAACGCAGCTGTTTGATAAACTATAAACTTTACGAATAAAAATTCCTGAAGTTACCAGTCTGGTGATTTTATAACAATGACGGATGCTTATTTTGTGTTTCGTGTGATAAGTTCCCATTGAAATTAAAATTGGTGAATGCCATATCTTTGGTTTCAGCAGAAATCCAACGCGTCCATTTAGATACGTAACAATTTTACGAATGAAAATCCCTTATGCTACCAGTCTGATGATTGTATAATAATGACAGATGGTTATTTTGTGTTTTCATGCAATGAATTCCCTTTGAAATTCAAAATTGCCTCTGCTACGTCATGTCATCCAATTCCAGCAAAGTTAATTAAATTACATTTTTGCCAAATAAAATATTTTGCACGTAATGTTCAATATGTTGTATGTTCAATGATTGCATAACAACAGATGCTTTCTTCTCATGTTAGTGTCATGACGTGTTAATAGAATTTCATTAAGGCTGTTGAGTGAATATCTGTTTTCAACAGATTGTTAACTTTTTCTTCATTGGAATATACACATATGGCCATAGTCCCAAAGTATATTAGATAGGACATTGTTTGGGTGCGTTACAGACTGGAAAGTAAATCGTGATGCTTGAGAGCATGGTGGACAAATTTAAGAAGCCAGGTATGCGGAGTTCTCATGAGGGCTGTTCCATTAAAATCTGTATGGGAGGGGGGAAGGCACCTTTTTTCGCACCCTCCACCCATATTTTTCATTTATTTCTTCAGCCTACCACTCGTAATTCTTTATAAGTTTGAAATGCAACCACCCGTAATTTTTTTTGTTCTTGTGGTTGACTGCACAGGCGCTTGAGTTTATCTGTTCCTCCATCACCACTAACATCATTCATTACTAAGAAAACATATGTTTCTTATTATGCGCCCACATATTTATATGTGGACGCATTATGCCGTCATCTCTGTCCGTCCGTCCGTCCGTCCGGGCGGCGTCCGTCCGGCGTCCGCTGCTCTATCTCCAAAACCCTTTGACATACATTCATGAAATTTGGCACATATGTTCCATTCATGAATGGGACGGCATGTGCGAACTTTCGGATGGATCCGACTACCGGTGTGCCCCCTAGTGGCAATTTTAGTTTTTTACGCTTACCTTTGTATCTTCAAAAGTCCTGAACGGATTGTCATGAAATTTGGTATGTAGGCACCTATTAGTGAGATGACGCTATCCTCCCGTTTTCAGATGGATTCGACATAGTTTGCGCCACCTAGTGGCCATTTTTACTGTTTTCGAGTCTGTATTTTTGCGTCCACCCCTCTATCAACCAACAGGGCTTGGAATTTTCCGCGGAAACGCGGATTTCCGCTTTTTTCAAATGTTCTTTCCGTGCATTTTATAATATTTCCGCGTAAAAAAATCGGATTTGATATAAAATTTCCGCGGCAAATTCTTTTCTTACCGCGGCATTGCAGACGACGTTCACCTCGAAAAGCGGATATTGCTCTTTATGTTTCGGAGGAACGTAAATTGTCAACATTGCCGGAGCATCTGGGATAGCGTGGTGGGAATTTCAATGGCGTCTCGTGTTACTGAAAACCGCGACGACAAATACTACGGCTCTGCAGCCAAAAGTGTGTGGATTGCGAGTCGACGGGCGACCTAAAAGGACGCAGACGCATGCTACTGATGGTGGTAACGTTTTTTTTTTTAGTCCTGATTTTTGTCGGGACATTGACCATTTCAAGGCTGGGTAGCGCGCATGATTTGGGCCGTAAAAATTTCCGCTTTTTTTGTCATTGGTCATTCCGAGCCCTGAACCAAACCGCTCAAAGGATGATTGTGAAAATTGGCATGTATGTGCTCACTATAAAGAGGACAGCTGACAATGATTTTCAGACGATTTGGAATACTGCTGCGCCTCCTAGTGGCAGTTTTGTTTTTTTGCGCCTATGGCTGTATCTCCTAAACCGTTCGCAGGATCTTTACGAAATTTAATAAGTGTATTTATATTATGTTAACAACAGACGATGACGACTTTTGGATGGATCTGCCTGCCAGTGTGCCCCCTAGTGGTAATTTTATTTTTTTACGTTTACCTCTGTATCTTCACAAGTTCTTAACGGATTTTCATGAAATTTGGTATGTAGGCACCTATTAGTGCGATGACGCTATCCTCCCGTTTTCGGATGGATTCGACCTAGTTTGCGACACCCAGTGGCCATTTTTACTGTTTTTGAGTCTGTTTTTTGGCGTCCACCCCTCTATCAACCAAACCGCTCTAAGTATGATTGTGAAAATTGGCATGTATGTTCTTACTATGAAGAGGACGGTTGACGCTGAATTTCCCATGACTTTGATTACTGTGGCGCCTCCTAGTGGCAGTTTTTTTTTGCGCCCATGGCTGTATCTCCCAAACCGTTTGCAGGATCTTTACTAAATTTAGCAAGTGTATTTATGTGATGTTGACAACGGACGATGACGACTTTAGGATGATTCTGACTACCGGTATGCCTCTAGTGGCAATTTTAGTATTTTACATTGACCTCTGTATTTTCATAGGTCTTCAGGTGTATACTTTGTGTTACTTCGTGACTATGAAGGAAAAGTTCCAAGTAGAAATTTGTTTCTGGCATTCTAATGCTGTGCTAATCTCGTATGTTGGTAAATTTGTTTTTAATTCTATGTTTCTGTGGTGCTTTAAGCAACTGGTGTATAGGATGTGCTTGTATTATGAAGATTACTCACATTTTGCCCCTAGCCTATTGAGGAGACAATGACCATGCCTTTCCATTTTGCAAAGTATGCCCTCTACTGGCCACTTTATGGTACCAATAAACAACCCTAGAAGGATACCATATGCGGTGCAATTGTGGGTGCATTTCAACGCTCCGCGTTGCTCTTGTATATGGTTAATAGCCATCGAGAAATTCGAGCGGCTGTGGTTGACTGGTGTTATGGGCATGCTGATGGGGAGATCGGAGGGAGTGAAAAAGTCGGAGCTTTTTGCAAGTTGCATTTTTGTTTCCGTTTTTGATTCTGTGCAGATTGTTTATAAAATTTACTAAAATTACCCACCATCAAACATTTATGGCCCAATGAAACAACGACCTGTAAATTTTTTTTTTTTGAAGTACGACCACCAGCCATTTTGAATTTAAATCAAACGCAACCACCCCTAAATTTTTATTTCAGTTGCCTTCCCCCCTCCCACACAGATTTTGCTGGAACAGCCCTGAGAGATTACAGTGTTCTCCACATCTGAAAATCTAAACAGGTCGCATGCATAAAAACTGCAACAAACATGCCGGAACCGCGCTGCGGTCAACTTTACCCGTAGGCTAGTATGTGCCTTATTTTTACCTACCCACTTCAACAGTAACACACAGTAGTGTAAACAAATAACTTCGTTTGTTCAACTTTTTATTTTTAAAAGGTGGACTTGTTTACAAACATATCACATAAACCATTTGTTTAGTCAATGACTTTGAAATGGAAGCCTATACAGGCGCATTTGAAACAGTATGGGGAAATATTTTACTCAATAGGCCTACTTGTGATATCAACGTCGACTAAGTCCAAAAAGCCTAAAGATAGAGGTAAAATTTTCCCATGAAGTATACAGCCCAAGTGAAGTGTCTTTGTAAAGCCAATCAGAGTTTTATGTCTTGATAGTCTCGTCTACGTTTTCTCTCAGTCTAAAGTCTTGCACGGCAGTCTTATAGTCAATACCCCCAGCCTGCATTGTCTGTCTGAATTTGATGTTCTGAAGTTGGTACAACATTAAACTTCTGCACTACCAGAATTCTTCTAAAAATTGCACAACATGAATGCAAATTAGGTAAGGAAAACGATTCACGTGCGTTTTACATTTACTTGGACTGGACTTTTAGGCCTGTTGATGAAAACCAATATTTCTAGAAAGATGTCAAATGCTTACAACTATGGAATTTCCATAAATTTGATTGTCACAAACTCATTCTTCCAGCTGAGAACCATTTATTCTCAAGTTGGAGCGAATTGTAAGAATGCTGATGCCTGATGGTCGGCAAAAATTCGGTCTACCGTTCATGGCACGAATATTTGCGATTCATTGAGTGAGTGCGGCAGTATCACCACCATCCGGATCTGGACTATTTGTCATATCTGCATCTGAGTTAGTATGTCAAACATCTCTCGGTTTTTAATATAATCCTCAGCAGTCTTTCTACCCCTTCCCGTGGCAGACGACATTACTAAGTATGCAGAATGTGCATGTCAATTGGTAACGGATGTCAGGATAGAGTTCAATACATAAGGGCCACGCTAAGTAAACAAGACTGCGAGATTACGCGAGATATTGCCATATGTTTACAATGAGAGCACGTGATTTTGGCTACAATTTCTAACCGCGAGACATATATTTTGAACTTTACCCGGTGACGTCAATAGCTGTCCAAATCTTGGAATTACTTCCCGAAACCACAAACTTCGCGTATGAACGCTACCAATGTTGAGTTGCAAACGGCTTGGCAGATTTTCAGAGGGAGTATTCACCACATAATGTGTAAGCTGCCAATAAAACTCCTTATAAGGCAATGAGATGAACTCTGTCAATCTCGATGGGCCGGTAACCAATAATATTCATCTAAGTGTGAAATGCATAAACAACAACCAATAAGAGTCATCAAAAGCGTTTCCATGCAAAGATTTGTTGCGACTGGTGTCGTTAAGTCAGATCAGTGTCGTGACTCCCACGGAATACTGAAAAATGTGCTACGAAAATAACATTCTGGCCACCCAAAAGATTCACTGTCCACCCAAAAGACGGCCGTTGTATGAACTGCGTAACCGTGTCTGCTGACTAGTTTGACCTCATAGAACTAACCACTGAGCCTTAGGCCTAATTATTTTCAATGGATTGTTGTCCGCCGAACATAAAAGGTGACTACAAAAGCGATTAGACCGAACAATCAGCTTTGCCCCGCTTGATGGCTAGTCCTGTTAATGCAAAAATGAATGGTAATAATTATTACGATGGCTAATCATAGAATGTCTTAGCCACCATACTAACTTTCCTGTTTCCCTTCATTTTCAGTCACAAAGGAAGACCACTTTGACCACGAATTCTACTTTTGCCTCAGCTTTCATGGCAAGGAATTCCGGGTTATTTTGTCTGAATACATTTGGCTTGTACTGTATATTAATGAAAACAAATTATCTGGAATGGACTGTTAAAGGGACACTCTTGGCGTGAGAATTAATTTCACGGAAAATATCATGGAATCAAAGTCACTAGCAATATTACTGCATAGCAATAAACACACCATAAGGTGCACAACAAGAATTCAGTAACACTGACATGGACACTATTCAAGATATTCTAATAGCAGTTCTATGATTGTGTTATGCGGTTCTGGTTTGTTGAGAACACCTCACTGGATTGCTTTTTTGACCAGTTTTCATGCCTTTGTTGAACAGTCAAAAACATTTTTACGCTTTCAGTCATTATTTCAGACCTTTATACTGACTTCAGAGCCCACCCCATTGTGCTGTATGACTCTCCTGCTGTTTGGGTACTAGCTACCTGCATTTTACACCTGCAAATGCAACAATCACTAAGATAGTATATGTTATCTAGTCCATTGGCAGGCTACCAAAACAACAATTGTCAAACACTCGTGAACACCACTCACACACCTAATTGTAAGCCGATCCCTGTTCACACAAATTAAACACAGCTTTGGCAACCAAAATCATGTGCATGACTCGGGGAAGAGTGTGTGAGGAGTGTTTATAGGTAACAAAGCTGGATGCAACACCAGGAGCCATGCTTTTTGGATGGGTAGCCATGTTTTGTGAATTTACAAAATGAGCTTACGAATCCAAATGCTGTGGTCATAAGTAAGAGAGTTGTGCTGTTTGAGTAGTCTGATTGATACATTACTCCACATCAAAAAAAATCCAGCCTAAATTTGTGGGAATGTCCAAGCCATGGCTGCATAGGCTGTTGAGTAGCATGTTGCACAACAGCTTCACTTTTTGTTGGGTTGTAATATAGAACATCACACAGCGCATTTCCATGTTGACAATTAAGTCAACTAGGAGCAGTCAGTGACTAAAATGCATAGCAAAGGTTATATGTCAAACTTATGAATTTGTGATGCTGTTAGATCATGAACTTCACCTTCAATACCAGTGACTTTGGCAGCCCACTTTCTCTCTGCATCGTAGTGATGATGTTCCAAGTGCTGTTAGCTGTTTATCATGCCAGCCCATGCTAACTTGCTGCTTGAGTTCAAAAGTGCTGTTACAGTCATCTTTTGGACACAGGAATATCTTTGTCTTTTGATTGCTGAAACTAGTGAAAGGTCTCAATGAGGATGCAGCATGACATTCCTCAACGACTAGTTCCACTGGTTAGCATTCAGAAGCAGGATTCCCCAAAACCATCCCATCTCCGATCCCATATGCTTTCCAAGCAACCACTTTTCCTGTTGAAATAGGTAACTTAATTGTAAGCATCAGATTTGAAGTCCTATTTAAAAATCAAGAAAGAATATTCCATTCCATCACATATTTAACTTTGTTTTAGACCACATATAAATCTGAAACTGGTTTTCAGATGGTATGACTATTTCTGAGAAAAACAAGTCTTTGTAATTGCATACAGCCCATACTTTGGACTGTTACGTAGCTGACCTTGAAGTGAGAAGTTATTAAGTTGACGTAATCCTGGGATTGAGTGGTGAACATCCTTTGCATTGCTGAGGCTGCAAACGTACACCTTACAACCTGGATACTGCCACAGACAGTGCTTTGGACTTATGATATTTTGTTCTAACAGGCTGGTCAGTTCCTTTGTCTCTCACACTCCCATTCGTGCCAGATTGCCAATCAACTAAGTGATCTAGTGCGTTGACACTTTTCAGGTATTTGACAATATCTTTGTTGCAAGTTACACAGCTGATTGCTGGCTGCTGCCATTTTGGTTCAGAGCGTGTCCTATTTTCGCGAACCTCATTCCGTTTCTTAGATAAATGTCAATAACGCAATATTTCGCTAAAAGAACGCTCGAACCAATTCTGGTTATCTTAAATGAAATTTAATATGATTTTTTTATTACGATTCACTTCCAATTTGGATCATATTTTTCATATTTTCTGCTTTGCCGCCTTCTATTGGTGGCAATATGAAAAAGGTGAAAGTGCCTTCGCTAAAGTGTAAATTCGAGAATTAAAAACGGTGCTGTCCATGGAAATAAAGATATCTTGTCAAAGACGAGAGCTGTAGCTATCACAGAACCCATGTGTGGGTGGTGAGCGATTTTGCGCGCTTGAATTACATAGGCCTCTATGTAGGTCTAAATGGGTAGCTGTTTTTGGACCGTGGAGGCAAGGCGTACAAATATCAAAATATATCATTCTGATTTATTTTTGGCATTCTCAATTTCAAAAAGGATAGTAGTGTATAACTCATCAAATTTTGGTTTTAAACGCCTGCGAAGTGGGTTAATTCCCATTGAAACATAGGGCATTTTCAACAGTCCTGCACAAGAGCTTATGACCAATTTTTCACCCGATTTAGTTATTCGTTATATATTTACAAAGTGACGAAGGACAGAACTAATTTTTATTTTTTGTAGCTAATTCACCCCAAGTGATATGTATACTACCGTCAACATTCAGGTTAACGCCCTGGGCAGTTAAATCGGCAAATTCAAAAAATCGGGGGTGGGCGGCTAACCAGACATGGGTGCTTAAACGTGAAATTTCAAGAAATCCAGGGTGGGCGGTTAACTGAACATGGGTGCTTATTACGGCAGAAAACCGCCCTGGGTGGTTAATCTTTCCTCATGATCAGAGTACCACACGACACACGTACTCGGAACGTGTAGAACTTTTCGAAGAGCTTTATCGCCAAGTCGCCAAATGCTGATATACCGTAAACGTTCGGGTTAACGCCCATGCTCAGTTAACCGCCCACCCCCTACTTTAGGTGGATTTTCGATTTAACCGCCCACTGCTCGGTTAAGCGCCCCCCTGCGATTTTTGAAGATTTCCAGTTAAGCGCCCACCTCTCGGTTAAGCGCCCATCCCCGACTTTTAAAGAATGAAGATTTAGCGCCCAGTGCTAAGGAAACGCGCGATTCCCCGACTTTTAGAAAAAGATCGATGATCACAATGAGCGCAACGACGCCGGGCCTC
>NMRA01000636.1:4815-32610 GCA_002633005.1 Phoronis australis | reverse complement strand
TATCACTATGACTGGGGATGAGTCTAGTGAGCGCGTACAGTAGAGTCCGAGGAAAAAATTACCAGTGCGTACACGTATCTGCGTCGGTAAAAAACAATTCGTAGTTGTAGCCTCAATTCTTCGGGTAACCGGCATCCCTGGTTTGCGCGGCTATACGACTAAATTAGTGAAGAGCTTCAACCAGCAACGCGTCCTTTCTGAGTCAGTGTTTTGCAACCGAGACTCCGCACTCAGCATAACAAACTGCAGGTCGCATTGGCGACATGAAATTTGGAAATGCGAGCCGAGATTATAGACGTCTTGTACCTGCCAACGAGAAATTCCAACCTACGCGAGCCGTTTATTTTGGGGGGGGGTTGTAAAATAGATAGGCCTACCTGGCAAACATAAAGCAACTCGAAAAACACATTTATTTTACACGCAATATGTACAGATTATTCTATTATAATATCACCTACGGCAATATCGCACTGCGGCACTGGTCGGTCCCGCTGTTTGCGCGCAATATGCCGTCGCTAGGCTTGGAAATGCTGTCAAGTAATTTAACGGCCTCTTTCAATATGGGTCTTGTTTTATGTGACAAAAGACAGTGGCTGGATTCAGCACGCGCGTACGTATGAGTCACCTGTCAATCACATATGTTGTTGTCAATGTAACATGCACTCCAGAGTGTGGGAACTTACGCGTGTGTACCACTTCAGAGATCGCACATCAAAGGAGAACAGCGACAGCCCTACGTAAAGGAGTACACCGGCGCGACTCTGTACTTTTAAGCTGTTGTTACAAAAAACTCAGTGTTTTACGATATTCCTCTGTTCCAATGACCTAAAACTATGATGTCAATATTTCCTGGCTCGATGATCACTGGACCCGATGTTCCATACCCGTAGCTAACTGCGTGCACGCCATTACCACTGCAGCCAATTTTCAATCAGTTACGTCGTAGATGTCTCAGACTCGAATGGTAAGAATTTTGTTCAGGCTGAAACTGCCCAATGCAGAAACAAAAATATTCGGGAAGCTAAAGTGCTAGGTGGATACGATAATTCACAGTTACGCCTGTCACAAGAAATCGTACTATAAAGAACCGCCAGCGACTTTGGCGAAATCTGCTATTACCAACTTGTCTGAGATGCAATAAGCGAAAAACAAAATTTGACTTGCAGTTTTTTATTTCTTCAAGACGATACACAAACATCCAGTAAGGTATTGCCAACCTTTGAATTCAGAAATCGAGAGACAGCAAATCGGCCAGCAAGGTACATTGTCCGTTCGGTCGCTACACATCCTTGATAACCTGGCAATTACACTCATCAAAATAGGGAGAATTTGACATCTTTCTGTGAGTTATGGAAATTCTTCAAAATACGAGAGCTTCCTACCAAAAGCGAATTGGAAGGGTTGGCAAAACCACTGTCACATTTCTCTGGCCTGATTTTTTCCGAATACCCGGTTTATGTTTTATCTAGTGCACTGCAGACAGACACTCAGCGCGGCAGACCGCGTCACTAAAAGCGGAGGCCTTGAGGCCGGCGGGGTTCTTAAACTTTGCGAACATGGGAAGAAAATAAAGTGACAAAACGTTCAAGTATTATATTTTGAAGTAAATTCATGACCCGAGACAAGAATTTGTTACTTGTATTATAATTCACATTGCCAAACCGCCGGCTCGGAGGCCGTCATTGCACTCTAGTTGTGATCATCGATCTAAAAGTGGGGGAATCGCGCGTTTGCGTAGCACTGGGCGCTATGTCTTCAATCTTTAAAAGTCGGGGATGGGCGCTTAACCGAGAGGTGGGCACTTAACTGGAAATCTTCAAAAATTGCAGATGGGCGGTTAACCGAGCAGTGGGCGGTTAAATCAAAAATCCACCTAAAGTAGGAGATTGGTGGTTAACTGAGCATAGGCGTTAACCCCAACGTTTATGGCATATCAAATTTAAAATTCGTGACATGTCATGTTCCCAGAATATTGCAAATTGTGTGACTGTCTCATGCAGTGACTCTTAAACACTCGGCAGGATCTTTACTAAATTTATCAAGTGTGTTTATATGAAGTTGCACCAAAAATGTGCCCTGTACCTTTGCACTGTGATCTTTTCTGCTTTCATGTAGATAACCTCTGTGTTCCAGAGCCCCATTAGATCCACCAAGGAGAAGACGAAGGCAGAACCTGACCCTCTGACCAGTGTCGTTGCTGATACAACCTCTATGCACAGGTCCCACTTGTTTGACCTCAATTGCAAAATCTGCACAGGCAAGGTGGCACCGCCTAAGGATGACGCACCACCTCCTAAACGGCTGCGGATTGCCAAGACTGTGAGCACAGAACACGATGAACATTGGGAGTCAAAGGATAGAGAGGTAAAAAAGGCCAGGGTGAGAGATAGCAAGGAGCAGAAGGACAGGGATAGGGAGAAAAAAGAGAAAAGAGGTTCTCCAGGGCCATCAATGGAGCCGTCCTCCACTAGCAGGTACTTGATTTGCTTGACAGTAGACATTGAGGAGGTTGAGTTTAGACCTTTTGTGTGTAACAGGTGATGTTTCCCCAATTTTGAGTATAGTAGAACAGAATTCTTTGAAGGACGTCTAGTAAATTGTGACTGCTATGTCATCGCGTGCTGTAATTTTTACAAATCCAGAGTGATTAACAAGTCTTCATTAAAAGAATTTTTCTACTACATTTGCTTCTTTTGTCGAAGTAACAATCTTGTTGCAATACACTATTTCAACTTCATCACTGTTATGAATGTTAAATGTGGTATTTTAGCTCCCCCATGAGTGACATGCCCTCCAGCTCTAGTTTATCAAGGGAGCTGCACTTACACAAACACCGCAAGGTCCCTTCTATATGGAAGGGTTTTGTATTTATGCCAGAGGTCACCAAGTTCTTCACCACTGCCAGTGCTATCTCGGGCCCTGCCGACTTTGTTCGAACAGTGAGTTAACGAAATACAAGATTCAGTCACTCACAAGTTGTGATTTTCTATTTTTTATTTTAATTAAAAACTGCGTTACTTTTAGGTGACATGCTGGGTGTTCTTATGTGTGGACGAAATGGCCAGTTTTCTTGACAATAAAGAAGGAAAATGTGCAGTTTTTTCTTACAATGTTAGTCTTGGACGATTTATGTTTTTGCATTTGTTGTTTGCTTCAGTCAGTCAATTAACAGTATGAATGAAGTCACTTATAACATCATTTGATGACTTACAAATTTTAATTGAGAATCTGAATGTGGGCATAATTGATTTCACTGAGACATGGTTAGGCAGAACGACATGGTCAAACTAGTGTATCAATGTTTTCCCATCAATGAAATAAGTAATTTTTGAATGCCTTCTTGTCAAGTGAGGGTCTGTTGTCAGTAAAGCTTTTATCGCTCTTAATACTTATTGTTGTTGGACCCATTTACAGACCTATATCTAGCACACTAACATCTAACTTTGACGTCCACGTGACACATTGTAGTATTGTTGGTCATCAGTGGGTGCATCAAATTTCGATTATTGGGAAGCTTGTATTATGACTACCTAACATTTCAAAAAAGCTATTCACTTATTAATAAAATCATTTTAATTACATTCTAGCATTAGCCACTTGCACCCAATGTCTATGCATTCTTCTTTAAAAGATTGTAAAATTCTTTTGTTATATGATATAAATGAGCATCCTCAGTAGTTTATGTTGGCATTGCATCAGTTATAGACTCATCAATTCTTTTTGTTGCACTTGTTAAAGATGATGACTTCAATGATAAGTAGGAATTCAGGAATAACTCAATCCCATGTGATAGCCTGCGGGATTATCCTGGCTTCCACACATATGTCACCTGTCATTGAAATTGATTGTGGTTTGTGCTGACGGGGGGAACCCTGATTTTTAGCAATCTGTCTACTTCTGAGTTTATGAGTGCCGTACCGTTATGCCCCCTAGTGGCAGTTTTACTTTTTGGGGTTTGCCTCAATTGCTGCCAAGTTTGATGAAGTATCGTTTAATTTGAAATTTGGCAGATAAGATTTTATCCACAAGATAACAGTACTTGACCATTTTGAACAATTCTGACTTGTGGTCTACCCCTAGTGGCAATTTTATAAGTTTAGTATTCGCTTTTGATATCGGCCTTTTGATCTACCAAAGCCCTTGAAGAATCGTAACAAATTAGTATCTTTGGTGAGCATGACTGACATCAATTATCAAACAGATCTGAGTGCTAGTGGTAATTTGTTTGACAATCTCAATATATGCCAGCATTGCTTTTGCCAGTATTCAGAAGATTAGCACTGCATCCCTTAAGGTCAATTTTAAGTTCACTAGTTTGCTCACTCTAGTGTGGTGGACTGTTTGAAAATGAGTTTTATCTTAATACGGTGGGTGCATATCAATGCTCTGCATTGCTCTTGTTGTTTTTCAGGACCTTCCTGACTCCATCGTTGTTTGTGGTCGCATCAGTCCTTCACAGATATGGAGTTATCTGAAAGAAGTGAAGGAGTCGGGTACCAGGGTGAGTCGTGCAATTTGACAAGCAGCTACAGTTAATTTAGATTTTGAAACTGCAAACTGCTATTCCCCCGTAAAGCAGTGTTTTAACTAATGAGTACAATATTCAATTTCACTGTTTGAGATGCACCAACATGGTTACATATCAAAGGTTTAAAAGACATCATTGATACTGTGGCCGTGAAACGCATTTTTATGCGCCCACATAATATATGTGGACGCATTAGGCCGTCATCTCCGTCTGGCGTCCGCTGCTCTATCTCCAAAACCCCTTGACGTATGTTCGTGAAATTGTACACATGTATTCCTTCCGTGGATGGGACGGCATGAGCAAACTTTCGGACGGATCGGAGTACCGGTGTGCCTCCTAGTGGCACCTTAGTTTTTTTACGTCTTCCTCTGTATCTTCAAAAGTCCTCAACGGATTTTCATTGCATCCACCCCTCTATCAACCAAACCGCTCAAAGAATGATTGTGAAAATTGGCGTGTATGTTTTTAATATGAAGTGAATGGCTGACAATAATTTCCCACTACTTCGACTACTGTGGCACCTCCTAGTGGCAGTTTTTTTTTTGCGCCTATGCTTGTATCTCCTAAACCGTTCGTAGGATTTTACTAAATTTAGAAAGTGTATTCATGTGATGTTGACAACGGACAACGACAACTTTCGGACAAATCTGACTACTGAAATTTTGCACATTTATTCCTTCCGTGGATCGGACAGCATGAGCATACTTTCGAACGGATCCTACTACCGGTGTGCCACCTAGTGGCAATTTTGTTTTTTTACATTTACCTCTGTATCCTCAACTTATTTTCATAAAATTTTGCATACAGGCATCTGATAATGAGGTGACGCTATCTCTCCGTTTTCAGATGGATTCAAGCCAGTTTGTGCCACCTAGTGGCCATTCTTACTGTTTTCAAGTCTGTTTTTTGGCGTCCACTCGTCTATCAACCAAACCGCTTTCAGAATAATGGTGAAAATTGGCATGTATGTTTTTACCATGAAGTGGACAGCTGACGATGACTTTCAGACGACTCCCACTTCTGTGGCGCCTCCTAGTGGCAATTTTATAATATTTTGCGCTCATGGCTGTGTCTCTTAAACCGTTTGAAGGATGTTTACTTAATTTAGCAAGTGTATTTTTATGATGTTGACTATGAACGACAACTTTCGGAGGGATCTGACTTCTGGTGTGCTCCCTAGTGGCGATTTTAGTTTTTTACATTTAACTCTGTATGTTCAAAGGTCCTCAACAGATTTTCATAACATTTCAAATATCTATTGGTGAGGTGACACTATCCTCCTGTTTTTGGATGGAATCGATGTAGTTTGCGCCACCTGGTAGTCATTTTGCTGTTTTCGAATATTGTTTTTGGCGTCCACCCCTCTATCAACAAAATCATTCTAGGGATGGTTTAAAAATTGGCGTATATGTTTTCAGTGTGAATGGGACGTTTGATGATGGCGACTGACTACTGTGACGCCTCCTAGTGGTAGTTTCGTTTTTTTGTTGATAGCTGTATCTCCTAAACTCACTGCAGGATCTTTATTAAATTTAGTGAGTGTATTTATAATGAAGATAACAACAGATGAGACAATGACTTTCTGTCGGATCCAACGGACGCTGTGCCCACTGGCAATTTCATTTTATTATGTTTTTCTTTGTTTCGCTGAAGTTCCTTGACACATTTTTTTGAAATATGGCATGTTCCCGTTTTTGGGTGGATTGTACGTTTTTGGGCCATCTGGTGGCCATTTTTATGATACAAATAACTCTAAAAGCACACCATTTGCAATGCATTCGTGGGCGCATTTCAATGCTCTGCGTTGCTCTTGTTGTAGTTATTGTTGGATGGGTTAAACTTCCTGAAGTTAATGGGTTTGACCAGAGCTATAAAACAACAAAATCCATTGTGTTTTGATGATTTTATTTCATGTACAGGGATATACTTTAACGGTCGCCCAATCACCCAAATTTCAAGCCGCGTCCCAAAATTTCATCAATTCTGTCGCCCAGTTGGGGACCTAGTTTTATTTTATTATTAGCTATAACTTAGTTTCTAAACATTCACAAATCATGTTGATATTTACAAGTGAAGTAATTTGATTGCATGCTCGAGTATTTTCCTGGTAAACATGTTTTATGTTTTTGGACAGATGGCGTGCCATGGGAATACTGCAACCATATTATTGCAAAGTTGGTATTTTCTGTTTATATGCGACTCCATCCTCACAATTTCAAACTAAGTCAAATTTGAATAAATGAGGCATTTTCTGGCAGTTACCATATAATGCAGCCAAAAACGTCAGCTTGCTGTTCGCTGATTGAGAGACGAATTTGACAAATATTTCAGTAGATTGCGTAGCGTTTAGTAACTGCTTCTACATATCAAATGAAGAAGTAGATAATGCTCACCTGTGCATCTAAAATATTTGAAATATTACAAGTGTCCATTCTCTGATTCTCACATTTTAGTTAAGCAGCATCTACTGGAGGATCATGTCATACCATTTTTTCGTCATATTTATTCATCAGTCTCAAGAACGTTGTTAGGATTTTCCTTTTAAACGCATAGTTTTTGCAAGATAGATGAATACGACTTTTTTTTCAAAAATACCTTGGGTTTTGCGAGTTAATTTGGCGTAGAAACAAAACTAAATGAGTTATCAAAAATTTCTAACTATGCTGTTTTTAGGTAAATTGTGAAGTTATTATTTAAAAAGGTTTTCAATGAATACTATCAACGGGATATTTCGCTAATGGCAAATATAAATCAGTTTTTTTATAAACTCTGATCTTTTCTCTTTCAGATAATACGTTTTTATGCACCCACATATATGTGGTCGCATATTGCCGTCACCTCTGTCTTTCCAGCGTTTGCAGCTGCATCTCCTAAACCCCTCACAGGATATTGATGAGATTTAGCGGTTGTGTTCCTATGGCCCTGACGAGAAACGACGACGAATTTCGGACGTCTCCGACTACTGGTGTGCCCCCTAGTTGCAATTTTAGTTTTTTACGCTTACCACTTTATTTTCAGAAGTCCTCGATGTATTTTGATAAAATTTGGAGAATAGGCATATATTAGTGAGATGAAACTATCCTCTCGTTTTCGGATGGATTCGATACAGTTTGCGCCACCTAGTGGCCATTTTTACTGTTTTTGAATTTTGTTTTTTGGCATCCACCCCTCTATCAACCAAACTGCTCCAAGGATGATTATGAAAATCGGCATGTATGTTCTGATTATGAAGAGGATGGCTGATGATACTTTTCCGACGACTTTGACTACTGTGGCGCCTCCTAGTGGCAGTTTTTTTTGCGCCCATGGCTGTATCTCCTGAACTGTTTGTAGGATCTTTACTAAACTTAGCAAGTGTATTTATATAATGCTCAAAACGGACAGCAATGACTTTCGCATGGATCAAACTACTGGTGTTCCCCCTAGTGGCAATTTTAATTTTTTAGGTTTGTATCTTCAATGGTCTTCAACGTATTTTCATAAAAGTTGCAATATAGGCATCTATTGTTAAGATGGCACTATCTTCCTGTTTTCGGATGGATTCGAGGTATTTTGCGCCACCTAGTGGCCATTTTTACGGTTTTTGAATCGTTTTTTTGGTGTCCACCCCTCTATCAACCAAAACGCTCTAAGGATGATTGGCATGTATTTTTTTACTATGAAGAGGATGGCTGACCATGATTTTGCGATGACTTCCCCTCTTAGTGGCAGTTTTTTTCCGCCCTTGGCTGTATCTCCTAAACACTTTGCAGGATCTTTCCTTCATTTAGCAAGTGTATTAATATGATTTTGACAATGAACGATGACGTCTTTCACACGGATCTAACCACTAGTGTCTCCCCTAGTGGCAATTATGTTTACCTCAACGGAGTTTCATGAAATTTGGAATATGGGCATGTTTTGTTAGGGTGACACTATCCTCCCATTTTCGGGTGGATTCAAGGTATTTTGCGCCACCTAGTTGCCATTTTTTACTGTTTTCGAGTCTGGTTTTTGGCATCCACCCCTCTATCAACCAAACCATTCTAAGGAGGATTTTGAAAATTGGCATATATGTTCTCAGTGTGAATGGGGCGATTACACTGACAACTTTGGTTACTGTGGTACCTTTTGGTGGTAGTTTTGTTTCGTTTTGCGGCCATAGCTGTATCTCCTAAATCCACTGCAGGATCGTTATTAAATTAAGTAAGTGTATTTATATGAAGGTTACAATAGATGATGACATTGAGGAGGACGCTCTGTCCCCTAATGGCGATTTCATTTTTCTTCGTTTTCCTTTGTTTCTCTGAAGTTCCGTGACAGATTTTTATGAAATTTGATAAGTAGCTTTCTCTTAAAGAAGCGATGACATGTTCCGTTTTCTGATGCATTGGATGTGTTGCGCCATCTAGTGGCCATTTTTATGACAGAAATGAACAACTCTAGAGGCATATCGTTTGCGGTGCATTCGTGGGAGCATTTTAACACTCCGCGTTGCTCTTGTTACTAGTTGTCATTGCCTGGCTTTTTTGATATCTGAGTGAGAATGAAGGTCACTAAATAAGGTTTGAGTCTTAAATGATAAGTGAGCAATACATTTCAGGACATCATTGTTATTGGGTTCAACGCTTCTACTGATGAGGAGAAGACATCGTACGTGCAATATTACCGTTACCTTGGCACACGTGAGCGTTGTGGGGTGGTGAAGCCCTTCTCAAAGCATGTCAAAGACATGTACATAGTTCCTCTATCCTCTCATGCCCCTATACATCCAGTGCTACTACCATTTGATGGACCAGGTTTGTAATCTGCAAAGTTATGCATATTCTGGAAAGTGATGACTAACTTTAGCTGTGTTCATATTTTAGTTGTTGCTTCTGTGCTAGACCAGGTATTGCTCTTGACTGTTTGATCACTGTCATATAAATCGAATGTTGGGGTTAGCAAAGCAACATGGCTGAAATTCAGCAAAACTATAAAACTCTTATTTTATGTGTCCACATATACATATGTGCCCACATATACGAAATTATGTGTGCAGTGCAGAACTAGGCATTATTGATGCGTGCTTTTTTCAGGACTGGAGGACATCAGACCACACATGCTGATGGGAATAATTGTGCGGCAGAAAATGAAACGTCATCCTAGTGAGCCCAGTCACCATCACCATGACAAGGGTGCACACCCAGTAAAACGTCATCGCCATAGCGACTCTATCGTGCCTGCACACGTCACTCATCATGGATCATCATCAATTGATTCTGATGAGCCATCCTTTACTCCGCCTAATTCGCCCCCCAAATTGCTGTCAGACGTTCCAAAAGATGCGCACCTCATTGAAGCCTATGATCCAACAGATGTGACTGTGAAAAAGTCGTCAGGTGACATGAAGGCTGCAACTTCTACCAACCTTTCAGTGGACCCAATAGTTAAGGAGTACGCAGGGGCTGATCCAAGTAAACTGGAGGTGGAACCTGGACCTGGTGAGATTTTTGAATTTTTTTAAATAATTTTTATGCACCAACATATTTATGTGTGGGTACATATTATTGTCATATCTGTCTGTGCGTCTGGCATCTGCAGTTGTATCTTCTAAACCCCTAGCAGGATGTTATTGAAATTTGCCAGGTGTGCTTCTATGTGGTGACGACAGATGACAACGTGTTGCTTACGGATCTAAATACTGCTGTGCCCCTTAGTGGCAATTTCACAATTTCAGTTTTGTTGCGTTTGTTTCTGTAGCTTTATAGATTTTGATGGATTTTCATGAAATTTGGCAAATAGGTTTTTAATTATGAGTCCATGATGTCATTCCATTTTCAGTCGGTTTCGACAGATTTTATGCCACCTTGCGCCCATTTTTGTGTCCATTTTCTCGTGTCTGCCTCTCTGTCTGCCATACCACTCAAAGGATCATTATGGAAATTTACAGATGTGTTCTTCAGTGTTCTCCACATCTGAAAATCTAAAGAGGTCGCACGCGTAAAAACTGCAACAAACATGCCAGAACTGCACGGCAGTCAACGTTCTCCGTAGGCTAGTGTGCACCTTATTTTTACCCACGCACTTCAACAGTAATGCACAGTATTGCAAACAAGTAATGGTTTGTTCAACTTCTTTATTTTTAAATGATGGACTTATTTACAAACATATCACATAACCCATTTGTTTAGTCGACGACTTTGAAATGGAAGTCTACACTTCTACAGACGTGTTTGATACAGAATGAGGAAATATTTTACTCAGTACTTGTGATGGCTATGTCAACGAAGTCCAAAAAGTCTAAGATAAAGTAAACTTTTCCCAGACAGGCCAAGTGATGTTACTTTGTAAAGCCAGTCGCAATTTTATGTCTTGGCAGCCAAGTCTTAGTTTTCTCTCAGTCCAATGTTGTGCACAGCATTCGTATGGTCAATACCCCAGCCCACATTTTTGTCTGAATTCGATGTTCTGAAGTTGGTACAACCTTAAGCTTCTGCACTACCAGAATTCTTGTAAAAATTGCACAATATCCCTCCAATGAATACAAATTAGGTAGTCTAAGAGTAACCAAAACATCCACGTGCGTTTTCCATTTACTTGGAAGGGAGTGTTAGGTCTGTTGACAAAAACTAATATTTCTAGAAAGATGTCGACTGAGTTGCAAAAGCTTGCAACTATGGAATTTACATAATTTTCAGGATTGTCACAAACTCATTCTTCCAGCCGGGAACCATCAATTCTCATCTCAAGTTGTAGAGAATTATAAGAATGCCAATGTCGGATGTTGTCGGCACACACGTTTCCCTTGTGTTCCCCTACACCACGTCACAGATGTGTAACGAACGAAAATGGCGCCGTTTCTATTCTCCATTACAACAATGTTGTTACAACATCACGGCACAACATATGTAAAAAACTTTGTATAGCGACCTACAATTCATTTAATGTTAAGAATATAGCAATTATAAGTAAAAACAAGAATTTAGACCATATTCTTGTTCAGATTGGTTTGGACCTTGCAATTTTGTCTTTTAACACGGATGCAACCCTTAAATAAGTACGATTTGTTTCCGCATTTGCTCATGATTGACTCATTTGATTGTGCATTGCACGCCAGCATTGTGGATGAACCAGAGATCATTTTGTGTCGGTATGCATGATATGTGTGTGTGGTACAACTTTGCTATTGAACAGCAAGGATTGAGATGCAAAACATAGACCCAATTGACGAAGTTTATGGGAACGTTTTTAAGAACCGATTCAATATGAAAGAACCCAGTGTTACATTCAACCAGTACTAGCTGACATATTGTTGGCTTCTTGTGACGCAGTAGGAGATCGCTTGACAAATTTTGCAGATATCTTATGAGTTTAATAATCACTATCAAGCTATAATTGTAATTTATTACAGCACAATGCAATCTTGAAATACATTTTATTCTTTATTGAATGTCAGGAATCCAAAGCATTACTATTTCTAATGATAGTGTACTTGATCATCAAGGTTAGAGAAACGTATCATCACTAGTACTGCATGTTATTTTTTCTTACTGGCCCCGCTTTTCACACAGGTGCCAGTCCGTATTCACCCAGTGATGATGAGGATGATGGCGACATACCTTATGACCCTGCAGACCCTTCAGAGGACCCTGTGGAGCCCAACAATTCCCAACAGCCTCTTCCTCAGCCTCTGGTTAGTGGATTGATGTGTGAAATATCGAAAGGTAGGTCAAATTTAGTTAAACGTGGCATCAAACCTGTGCTTACTGTCAAAAAACAAGTTTTGATTTAGTTGTTGTTACTTGTTCTTTACACTGTTTAGAGGTGATTTCTGGGCTCGATCATTGTTGCATTTTTGGAGACTGAAAATAAGCATCTTGATCTTGGTGAAAGTTAGTTATGTAATAGCATGTGTCAATGGTTGGCAAAGGGTTTCAGTTGAAGTACATTACCCCGTCCAGGTACATCCCTCATCAAATTTAGTTCCTGAATCAGAACTGTTTTGAATTTTAGTCATTTTAAACATTGACATTGGACAGTCTAGAGGCCATTGTATCAAGCACAATTCGACATGTACGTTATCATCAGAAATTTAAAAAAAAAATGAAAGAAAAATTGATTTTTGCTGTTGTCTGATGACGTCATCTAAGATAAAATTAAGTATTAAGTAGGACAATACCAGGTAAGTAACTAACTCTGTGAATGGTTAAGTTGCCGGTGTAGGGCTCAATATAAGTTTAAGCTCTTTATGAAAGATGAAAATTATTTTTGATAGTATTTTGCATTCTGGTGTAAAATGTCTCAAGTAAATGTAAGTCGCATGTTTCTGAGAACTCAAATTTGTATTTTCGGTGGGAGACTTGTAGTACAAAGTGATTGCTGTTGCCCTAGTTGAAGAAATTTACTTTCCTGCAAACTGCCACAAAGGGTACTTGCTATTGACAAGACCCTAGAACTCTAGCCCTGGACTCCCAACTTCTGCACATGACCATTGTGTGCCATTATTAGAGCTTGCGACCAGGAGATTAGGCGTGAGATTTGCACTGTGAATTTTCGACTGTCTGCTCGACTGAGTTGTGGCCTATTATGTCTTTTCATCTACAGTCTCAGAACCACTTTCAACAACCTATCACACTACATGCTAGGAGTTTTTCAATGAGACGTTTTTGGTTGTTAAAATCATGTTACTATATTTTACGGGAAGAAGTGACTTGGTGTCTGAGTGTTCGTTCTGCAATCGTAAATGAGAAGTGCCTACTAGCAAGTGTGTTTACGTGACTTTCAAAAAACTACTTGTATTTGCATAGCTAAGTATATGTGTTTGTGTTTGCATCAATTATTAAAGGAGAAGGCAACCTTTCTTCATGTCATTTTTAGTAAAAAAATATGGTTCATCGATTATCCCAGACATATTTTTCAGTTAATAACTGCTTCCCGTAATTTTATTAATGAATTGTTTCTTACTCTGGACGTTTAGAGGATTAAGAATTTCCTGCCGCTTTGTTTTCATATAGTCTGACTGTGTGAGCTGTCGAGTCTGTCGTTGTTTTACCTCGGTTGTCATAATTCTAGTCGTCATTTGCGTTTGTTTACGAGTCAGTCAACACGCTGCACATTCACTGCGTACCGGGATGTACTCATTATCGTCTCACGCGCACTTTAGGTATACCATTACATCGCTTTCCAAAATATGACACACTCCACCTTACTTGGCTCTTTCGTGTGAAGTACGCAGCGTTACCGGTCCATGCAACGGAGAATTACTGAGTGTGTGGCAAGAAGTTTCTGTCGTCGGATTACAAAAGAGATATGTACGTGGAATTAATGATTGGTTCCTGCAAAACAACATTATTGATTCTTGCCAATGCCCCATCGCCACCCCCGAGCACTGCATTTTTTGAAGCGAGCTGTGGCCTCTACAGTAACTGGAGCCCTTCATCTAATGTCACCCGTACCTCTGAACATATCCCCAGAGCATGCAATGCCAGGAGCTAGTAGTGATTCGCCCTGCGTTTTTGTTGTCTGCATCCCAGAGCCTGTAAGCAGCCCTGCAGAGATTTCGAGTAGTGGGAGTGAATACAGGCCCATTTCGACACCCAGTGAGGAGGACAGTTCGTCGTCCAGTGAATAGGCTGGTGAGCCAAACCTTGATAAGTTTATTGTGGATGTGACTAAAGTATTGGAGCTACTTAGAAGGTGCCAGGTGTGTAGCAAGGGAGTCACACGACGGGATGTAAACGGCTTGGGTGCTGCTCAAGTCACCATCCAGTGGGAACAGTATAGACATTCCATTGAGGTCGGCATTACAGTGCACACCGTGCATTTGGACCAAGACGTCCTCGGTCTCTGCCTCGTACCTCTCAACAGCTGTCCGTGCGTATTGTGCCTCACTAAACTCAGTCTCAAACATATGTCCACCCACTGACTGTTTGCAAAAAAATGCCTCGTCATCACGTCACTGTGTCGCCGACTTCAGCCATTTTTAAGTTATTTTAAACTAAACAATCTCTAAATCCAGCGTAATTGAGTTCTCTAACGACCTAGCTTGTTGTAGAATACTCGTGAATGGGAAGTGGTGACGACAAAGTTAGGAAACAACAGTAGAGGAGATACTCACAGTAAACGCAAACGCAGAAACAAAATGGGAAATATTTAACCCCTTAAACGTCTCTTTTGGAGTAGGACACGACTAATTAATAAAATTAGGGGAAACTGTAATTAACTGAAACATATGATTGGGAGAATAAATGAACCGTATTTTTACTAAAAAAGGTTGCCTTCTCCTTTAATGTATTCAGTTGTTTCTATAATAATTCATTTGTGCAATGTTTATCTGTTGTCCAGATACTTTTTTGTTAATTCTATTACTGAGCAATGAATATCTGTAGTATCTACCTGTACCCGTGAAATAAAATTTAAAAAATGAAAAGTTTACCTTGTAAAAAATCCAGTTCAAAACTTTGTGTTGCTGACAGTGTACATAACACTTGCCAATAAGGCCGTCCCATATTACATAGCCATAGAACTCTCCTTTGTCCCAGAGATAAGAATGTGTGTGATCTAGTTTTGTAAATCGGACACGTTTTTGTTTCTCCCATTGATATCGGGAAGTCGAAGAATTTCAGATCACACATCAGTGGGTATTTGTCCAGTTTATCAAACTTTTTCATGTTGGAGTTGCAGCCCACAGCACAGCGGTAATACTTCATTGGCATTAGAATGATGAATACAGTAATGCAATCGAGAAATACTTGTAACGAATCAGACAACAACGAATAACATGTGAAACTCAGTGGCACAAAAACGAGGCAGCAAATGTGCCTGACAGTTGTTTACGGCATTTTGGGTAAATGCAGCGAGTTTTGAGTGTCATGGTGTAATCCGTGATGGCCCTATTGTCTCATTCTTGGCCTGTCTCACTTTTTGAATTTTTACCGCCGCATCATCAAAATTCATTTGTTTCTTTGTCATAAATATTGTTATTTTCCAGAGTCCACTTTCTTTAGTAACATAACAATGGTGAAAATGTATTCCAATATCTCTTGTTTATAGTAACAAACACTGTATTTATCAGAACACTAATTTTTACTTTCTGAAGAAATGTGTGTATTCACTATGGAAAGTCCTACATTGTCTTATGTAATGATCTAACCAGAGTAAATTTTAAACCTTCACAATAGATGCTCATTTTTATGTGCCCACATATTTATGTGTGGGTGCATATTGCGGTCATCTCTGTCTGGGCGTCCGGCGTCCGTGGCAGTATCCCCTCTACCTCTTGCAGGATCTTAATTAAATTTGGCAGGTGTGTTCTTATGGGGTTGGCGACAGAGGGCGACATGTTTCAGACTGATCCGAATACTGCTGTGCCCCCTAGTGGCAATTTTAGTTTTACGTTTGCCTCTGTATCTTCAAAGGTTCTCAACTGATTTTCATGAAATTTGGCACAGGCATCTATTAATGAGTTGACGCTATCCTTTTGTTTTCGGATAGATTCAAGGCATTTTGTACCACCTAGTGGCCACTTTACTGTTTCGAGTGTGTTTTTGGCATCTGCCCCTCTATCAACCAAACCACTTGAAGAATGATTGTGACAATTGGCGTGTATTTATTCAATATGAAGGGGACAAATGACGATGATTTTGGGACAACTTCGACTAATGTGGTGCCTCCTAGTGGCAGTTTTTTTGTGTTTTTTGCGCCCATGGCGGTATCTCGTTACCATTATGCAGGATTGTTGCAGTTAGCAAGTGTATATACCGTACTCGTCCACGTTACCGCCCTGGGCGCTTAAATTAGGAATCTTGAAAAACGGGGTGGGCGGTAAGCCGAGCATGGGTGGTTAAAATCGAAATTTTTAAAAAGTCAGGAGTTGTTGCTTGCTGCTCTGAGGACCGATTTTACCATGACGGAGCTACACTGAAGTCAGACTTCAAGCATATCAGTTAAAATATAGGTCGCGGGATTGAAGTAACGAACTTCGACGAACTGCACACACACTGGGTTTTTACGTACCTCGGTCGCTGCTGGTCATCTCTTAGAACTTAGGTATTCCTACAGGTAAGCGTGCCACGAACGTGATATCCCTGTGAAGTATTGCTTCGTTGGTTCTTCTACAGCAAATGAAATACATTCGATAAGCGCCGTCTCAGTGATCAGTATATGTACATGCCAACACGAGTTACAGGCGTGAGCCTAAGGAAACAATTGTGTCTCCTTCAGTAAAGGGCATGAGAATACGGGTATTTTACCGCCATAGTAAGGCAAAATCGCGGTTGTGCTAAAACTGATTGATTGTCACAGAAAGGTAAGCGAGTTGCGCACCTTTTGGAATCTTAATTTTGTGCCACGAACGTTCACAGAAGCACAGATAAAATTGTATGCACGCTTAAAAAAGAAAAATTGAAATTTTCGGGGATGGGCGGTAAGCCGAGCATGGGCCGTAACCCGGACGAGTACGGTATATGAATATGACAATGGAGGACGGAGACTTTCGGACAGATTTGAATACCGGTGTGTCCCCTAGTGGGTATTTTAGTTTTTTATGTTTACCTCTTTGTCTTCAAAGGATCTCAATGGATTTTCATAAAATTGGAGTATAGGCATCTATTGGTGAGATGACACTATCCTCTCGTTTTTAGATGAGATTGAGATATTTTGCACCGCCTAATGGCCATTTTTGCTGTTTGCGAATCTGCCCCTCTATCAACCAAACTATTCTATGGATGATTGTGAAAATTGGCACACATGTTCTTAGTCTGAAGAGCATGGTTGATGATGGTTTTCCGACGACTTTGACTGCTGTGGCACCTCCTTCCTACCAGTTTTTTGCGCTCGTAGCTGTATCTCCTTAACCTACTACAGGATCTTAAATTTAGCAAGTGTATTTATATGAAGTTGACAACGGACGAGGATGACTTTCAAGCGGATCTGACAAACACTGTGCCCCCTAGTAGGAATTTCGTTTTCCTTTGCTTCTCTTCTGAATCAGTTCCTTGACAGATTTTTATGAAATTTGGTAAATAGCTTTCTATTAAAGAAGCGATGGCATGTTACCGTTTTCGGATGAATTCGATGTATTTTGTGCCATCAAGTGGCCATTTTTATGATACAGATGATATATACCCCCAGAAGCACACAGTTAGCGATGCATTTGTGGGCGCATTTCAACGTTGTGCGTTGCTCTTCTTTGTGTATCAGAAAGCCTTTTTCTGAAAAGTTCGGATAGTAGGAATAATTAGTTGATCACTTTTTTAATGAATATCACTGCATCCTGCATTTTTTGTATCAATGGGCAGCAAAGGTACAATTTATATACAAAGATGTATAATTTTAAATGAATGCCTAGCTAAATTCTTCAAATCAAGTGTGAGGGACTTATATTCTAAAATCTTTGTCTTGACAGGGTAGATATCTTTTTCACATTTTGGTAACACTCTTGTTTTTTTAAAATTAGAGAATTAAAAAAATATTTTTAAACCTGTCAGGTATGCGAAATGATGATTATTTTTTATTAAATTTTTTGGTTGCTTCTGCTATAATCATACACCATGAAGAACTGATGATGGGCTTTCTGATATGACCCTCATTCATCTTGGTTGAAAAACAGCAGAGTTTCGAAACATTTTCTTGTCAGTAAGTTCCATAGGAATAACCAATCCCGTAACAAACGAATGCAAACAAATGCCACGCTTGCACGGTGCAACCTCAGCAGGGCGAGATCAAAGTTGGCATTCCAAGGCTAGAGTTCTGTGATAAGACTAGAAAAGTGTCCATCTGCCACACTTTGTGGTGTCGAATAAAACAAAGTAGCAACAGGAGTGATTTTGCCATGGTACAATTCATGGCGTTAGTCATTTGTCTTGCCTTTGCCAGTACATAAATGGTGTTTCTGAGAGCTCACACTCAATTTTGTTGTATTTTAGGAAAGAGCCAAGCTGAGACGACAGCAGCCATGTTAGCTACGCTGGCAACCACTCCTGACCTGGCCAGCAAACAGCAGCTATTGTTGGAGCTCACGCGCCAGGTGGAGATGCAAAAACAGCGGCTGGCCGCTAAACAGATGGCGTCGCAGCACATTCGTGAAACAGAGCCAGCAGCACCAAAGCGAAGTGAACAAATTTCAGCTCCCATTGATAAAGGTGATAAGACCAAAACATCGTTACCTACAACGCAAGAAAGTAAGGATGCAAGTAAAGTTGAAGCTCCTGTCAGAGGGACTACACCAGTTGTGACATCGGCTATGAAAGGAATACTCAAGTCTTCAAAACCAGCTGATAGTGAAACATCAGTAGTTAGACCAGAGATGGATACAGAAACGCCGTGTTTTGTTAGTGGAATTTCTCATACAAGCCAGTCGTCAGAAATAACTGTGAAGTCAATCTACAGTGATGTAACTGTTGGAGCTCCTGAGACAGATTTGGAACTTGCTTGTGAAAAGGAAAGCAAGAAGGGTGTTGAGGGAAATTCAGGTAACAATGATATCAATAAATCTGACATTTCAGTTACTGGATTGGAGTCCAAGTGTACGTTGTCCCCGGCAGTAGCAAAGCCAACGTATCAAGTCAACTTGCCACCAGGAATGCTCAAACACCTATCTTTGAATTATGATTCTGATGAAGAGGAAGAAAAGCCCAGCACAGTGGAGTCAACAGACAGTCAGCAGTTAGAATCTGTGACTGGGTCGAGTGATTCGCTGAAATTTGCCAACCTACCATTGCCTATCATGGACTTGTTGTCTGGTCAGAATAAAGCAGAAACATCTGAACCACAGAAAGAGCAGTCTTTTGCAAGCATGTTTAACAAGCTGTTTGGCACCAAGGGTATGGGAGAGATGTTGGCTCCTCCCCCTCTTCCACCAGGAATCTCTGCCAGTGAGAATTTGGAAGATCAAAGTCTTATTAAAAATGTCATGAAGAATGTTCAAAGTATACTAGGGACTGACGTCACGACTGCCATGATGTCCAAATCTTTATCCGCTGAACCCAAATCCTTGGCTTCGGAGGCCTCGGAGCAGGGAGAGATCACCGGTCATTCCCTGCCCCGTCCTCCCAAACCGGAGTGGATGACACAAGTAGATGCTGTTCTTAAACCACCTTTGCCCTCTGTGCCTCCATTGCCACCTGGTGTCGACAAGGATAAATATGTCCATGGCTTCAAGCCCCCCTCGGACACTTCTAGTTTGCATCAATTTCCATCAGTAGGAGATGTGGACATGCGACAGAAGAACGCCCCTGCAGTCAATGACATTGACTTCAGAGACCCTATCTCTGACCGCCCACCTCCTGAGTATTACAACCGTAGCAAGTGGAATCAACAACATTCTCCACCCCCTGAAAGGTTGCCAGGCAGACCTTATAGGCGCCCCCCACCTCCACCTCCTGGCACGGAGGAGTTTCTCATGCCCCACCATAGATCACCACATCCACCTGGCTCTATGGAGTTGCCCATGTCCCATCATAGATCACCACATCCACGTGGCACTGAAGAGTTTCCCATGTCCCGCCATCGACCACACCAACTACCTGGCTTTGAGGAGTTTCCCATGCACCGCCATCAACCACACCAACCACTGGATGGTGCAGAGAAGGACCGACGATATAGGCCTCGTCGTGACGATCATGACACAGACTGGAGGCAGCGTGGCAGGTCTGTGTGGAGAACAGGACAGCGGGACTACAGATAGGTGTGGGAGTCTATGGTTAATCCATGGAAATTCAAGATTCAGTTAAACATTTCCGCTGTGTCCTGTTTTGTAGGGAGGTCACATTTGTATGGTTTTTCCAAGCCCATGCTGTTGGTGAATCGTATTAAGATGTTTGTAATATTTGTAAATATTGATTTTTGTGAAATTTTTAGAATATTGTCAATGTCACTGTTCAGATAGACTGATTGGGGTTGAGACATCGACTGATGTTAAAACTATTTTTCTTTTAGGAGCAACACATTATTATTTTCAGCTGCAAACCTATTAAAGTAATACCAGATGTTTATATAGTAAAACTGGCATAAGTTGGACATGCTCAAGTCAGACTTCGGCTTAACTTGGACAAAGTTCCTTGCTACAGTTGTTCTAGTTTGTGCACTGGGACTTTCAAATACAGTAGAGTTTTCTGCGGTATGGATGAAATCTTTCAGTTTGGTTGTACTTCACCAGCTTTTTAGTATTTTAGCTTTGTCATGTCTACCGGGAATTTCTAAGAATATGTCACCCAAAATTATTTAGGCTGGTAGTTATAACATTTTTGTGTTTGCCCAAAGCAGAACAACACAAGATCAAAGGATGGCTTCTAGGTAGTTATAGCCCAATTATGTTTAGCCTTATTTAAAATTCATAAAAGCTCAGAACTTGGTGTGGTGGACGTTTTGCTATGCTTACAGGGCTCACTTTTTTAATTTCCCAGAATAGTTAAGTTTGTGCCATGAAAGTAGTGGAATGAATTGGGCTTTGTGCAGACAAAAAACTTGGAGCTTGGGCTGCTGTCTCAAAATCCAAAACGTCTCTGATCTGTGCCAACTGAACGGTCCCTTGTGTTGTGACTAAGCTAATATCTCAGTTGATTGAATTGTTCCTCTTCTGGGCTCAAATCTTTTCAGTGGGCAGGCTGCCTGGAGTGCTCTGTGGATAAGCTTCGCTGGCAAATAAACTTCAGTCACTCACTCAATGCACTATCATTATGGCACCTTCCAAAGAGCTTTATTCAAGGAGGGAATTGAATGAACTAACCGTTCTAGAATATTCCAAGAAGCATTTCCTTGGTGTTGGCAGGTAACCTGTATGAGGTATGGGCTTGGCTCGTTTGCCTTTGAGGCTTTTGATCAGGCTGAGCTTGTGAGCCTTGGTCTGCATGCAACCTTAGGTGTCAAAGTATTATTTTTACACTGTATATCGTGTGGTCTGCACCCAACCTTTGGTGTCTATTGTTTTTACACTCGCATAACATGTAAGCAAATGCGAGTATTTTTTATTTCAAGTGAACTGATTTTACGTTGACTGGACAGGATGTGGTCTTGTGAGCACTGTTGACTGGAAGTTTTAGTTCGAAAATAAAAATGCTTGTTAAATTAAGAGGAAACGTAAGCCTACTTGTATTTAATTTGTAATTCACAAAACACCAATTGAATATGTTGAGCGTATACCTCATTCCATACCACATACCACAACCCCCAGTCTCACTTCCAGGGTTGAGTTCCGTGGACACAAGAATCTCGCAAAAGGTGCTAGTGTGATCACGTGTTTCGCTGCTAATACATGGCGATATCTCATGAGATCTTGTGAAGAGGGCTGGAACGAGCCCCTATTTAGCGAAGTGAGCAAAAAGGCCCGCCTCGGAGAAACAAAAACTCCAAAAAAGTAGAGAACTAGACAAATGTACACTAAAAAGTTATTATTCTGGCTACTGGGCATTGAGGTCAGGACACCTTCCCACACGTGTGTCAGAGGGATTCTCGATGCGTTTCATGGAGAGCTTCCTTGACACCCCTTCTGAACCAATCTTCCTCACAGTCTAGGATAGTGACATCATCTGTGTTGAAATCCTGTTCACTAGCCAAGCTGAAGTCCGTGAGAGACGGACGCAACGTCGGTAACTCTAGTAAGTTTTATTTCAAATTCAAATAGGCCAATTAGATTCATATTTTATCTTGAGACCTCCGTCTCCAACTGGCTCAGTCTATTGAGCCAGTTAGAGAAGCTGTTCACTGTATAGATTAATAGAAAATCGTTTGTCAAGAAATAACACACGTTTTCCAGTATTTTCGTTACTCGCGAAAGAGAAAGGCATTATTTTAATAGTGTTTACACATTAAAATGTGTAAACACTAAAATGTTAGCCTGCTGAGCCCAGTAGTGGCTCAAACCTTGACATGTGAATGATATTGCAGGACGGGCTTGCGTTGATGAGGCTCAATGGGCTTTTCGTTGACGATTAATATTAAGACACTTCACAGTACGTTTGGTTTTGCATTGCTAAACTGTTATAGATGTGGGAACAAGTGCAATTAAGAAGATGATAACCAATGACAAGAACAGAGTATATAATGTTAAAAGTGTCCTTGCATTGTCTGGTAGTTTGTCAGAATAAATATTGATTAAGTAATTAGTAAGAATAGATCCATTTTAAGTTGCCCAAAATTTGTGCATATGTACTTTTAAATCATGGGGTCAGACTTGTTGACATGTATTTTAACGTCAAAATCTATTTTTAGATGGTGTTTACAACTTTGGGTTCTGGGGTCAAAGTACTCTAGAGATTTTAGAATGTTCTGAGAACAAATTGTAACAGCCAATAATACGAGTGGATGTGATCATGTGGTTTTTATTAGCCAATCANACTGTCTCACTGTAGCGTACAGAATTGCCGTGGGAAGATATTTCACGCTCTCAAAACCGAATGTATACATTCCTGACCAATCTGCGCATGCGCAAAGTCGGAGTGGGAAGAAATAATCACTAGGAAGAAATTTTACGAGACACCGTATTCGACGTAATAACCGCCCAGGGCCCCAAGAAAAGCTCGGTTCAGGACGCTTATTACAACCCAAAGCGGTTGAAACCCGGTCTCCAAAACGGGTGATTCATCAAATTTACTCTCTGTGACGTATCTTTAATCTATGAAAGACTTTCTACAAAACTATGGTGCATTGCTAACAAACTTTGCTGCTAAATTACGATTATTTTACAAAAAATTTCGACTCAAGCAATTAAATCATGAGTTACGTGAAATCCTCACTAAGTTTTCCAAGTAGCGTCCCTAAGATTTTTTTTAAGTTCCCGTGGAGTTGGGAATGATTGCAGGTTTAAGTAGAAATCTGTGCTCAGTGACATCGTTCCATGTATGATCGGCAACACGAGAAAAATGTCTGGACGCACACATGTTGCTGTCACGTTTTGAAGTTTGTCTGCGTATACAGCTGAGCAGATACTGGAAAAATCATGCATTTGATGATACAAGCACCAAAATTGGCATGGTGACTTCCTAAGGTATACTCAACAGATCTACCCGACTAGCCACCTAAAAATCCAAAATGGCGGCCATTTTGAAAAATGGCCGCCATTTGGTGCTTGCGGGTAACGCTTTTCCTCATAAATCTGTCTCTGCTCAACCGAATTTCATGAACTTGTTGTCAAATTGTATGTTTTTGGATATGCTGATTTCATTTTTGATATTTCCAGAAGCATTTTAACACTATGTGGGAAACTACTGATAAAATAAACAAAAACTTACAACATCGAAATGCATTTTATTAACGAGAAACGGAACTGTGCTCTCGAACATCAAATAGAAAATAAATGGACGGAATCATAAATCACAAACTTAGTCGAACATGAACATCACATTAATGCTAAAATAATTTATTGTCCAGAATCTATTGTCTATTATAAATTCCTTTAGTGAATTCGTTCACAACGACGTTACTGGTCACATACACAGCTACACAGAGCGGTACAAGACAGTCCTGCTCGGAAACATTTGCACCTCCCGGTGCAGCCTTTTTACAGCAGCATTTGGTCAATTCCTGGCAGCATGCAGCTATTGGTGGAAGGGTTGTCCAGTGTATTTTCCATGACTCTTCACATTGAATCCAACCCCAGTCAGCAGCAGGTCTGGTTTGTGGGTTCGAGACAGTCGCCTGGCTCCAGATGATCCCACTTTGGTAGGCAGCACGTTTGACATGCTCTCTCAAGGCATCTCTGGATGGTGGAATTGCATCATAAGTCCTCTGCTTGCGGACAAAGAGATCCAACCTTGCCTCGTTAACACCATTAGCTGCTTTGGATCTGTCATACATTAGGACAACGAAGTTTTCCAGATTCTGCAGGTCATCGTCTGAAATTTCTCCCGGACAGTAGCTGAGTTTCTTGAAGGTTTGACATAGTCATCAAATGACTTTGAGCTCCGGGGAGGTATGGCATTAATCAGAGCTGATCCATCAATGATGATGGTAGCTCCTTCTGGTTCGCTTTCTGGTAGAGTGACTCCGGATTCAAGAATGTCCGTCAGCTGTGACTTTTGAGATGCATGGAGCTTGCCATTGTCACTGAGTGAAGCAGGAGCTGCCTGGTTCTCATGAGCGAAGAACTCCTGTAAATCACACTGTCTTACCTGGCAAGAGATGAATAGCCTGGAGAACAGATGACAGTCTTCTTTCATGACCTTTTCCTTGGAACTACAAGCAACCTTCTCATGTTTGAAGAAGGCAACCTTGTTCTTCTTTATGGGGCGGTAGAATGCACTTGTATCTTCACTCTCCAGGCCTTCTACAAATAACTTGAATTGTTGTTTTCCTCTCTCATGATGTGTTGCCACGAGCTCAGCTAGCGCTGGATCTGCAATAGTCTTTGTGTCTAGAACCAGTAGGTCTGCTATCTCTTCTTGAAAAAGGTTGCCCATCTCCTTCAAGCCTCTTTGTAGCGCTTTGACCTTCTCAAGGAATGCCCGTTGGGTGCTTGAATTCTGCTCGTGGTGTTTAGTGGTGATAGCTGTGTCCTTAACGCATGATATGGTTTCATAGCCTGCAACTAAACAACTCACTTCTGGTCCAGCTACCATCCATCTCCTCAGTGCTGCAGGATCCTCAGTTAGCCCAACAGCTCCACCATCACTTTTGATGACTGCATTGTTTTGTTCGTGAGCTTGATCAATCGCCATTGCCGAAAACTCACATTTTGATTTGTGAATGACGAAGTTCCCCTTGTGAAACTCCCTGGCGACATCTGGGTGTTGGTGATCAAGAGACATCCTGTCCCGCCAATTGTTGTTCGCGAAGAAGTATGGAATCAGTTCTGTCAAGGATTCTCGGTAGAGTTCAAAGTCTCCTTCCCTAAATGAGCGGATCACGAGAAAGATGGCAAGCTCCATATCCAGCACCAGATTCCAAAACTGGAATTGTGGACTCGTTCTCCTCTGCCTCTCACGCCAGTCTTCAAATGCCATATGAGTATTTCCCGACACCTCACACTCGGAGCAGTAGTCACGGTGAGCTTCCTTCATCAATGTGTACAAGCTGCATGCTGTGGTCTGGTGGGCAAGTCTTGTTCTGGTGACACTTGACACTGTCAGAAATGACTCTGCTGTACCAGATGACGCCACACCTGCTTCAGCAATAGCCCTAATCCAGCCACTGTCTTCTAGGAGTGTCCCTAATGATCTCAGTGCAGCCATCTCATTGTGGAGTCCCCGGAACATGATGACGAACTTGTCCTCTCCATACTCGTCTGGCCACTGCCACTGGATATGCTTAGCAAGAGCAAACAGTGGCTGGTAAACAGCTATAACTGGGGTTTGTCCTGAATTAAGGAAAACCACTGTGTTTTGAATCTTATGCATGCAGTGCTTGATGGTGGCAACCGAGTGGGCCTGGTGACGAATCATAGGCATTAGTGAGATAATGCTCACTTCGAATAACTGGGTCCTGTTCTGTGCAGCATGATGGGCTGCCCATGACACATTTACCCCGTCTCCAACGGTCTTGGTTAGTGATATCTTTTCCAACCACATGTAATCTTCTTTCATATGTGACTTGATTGACTCGGGTGTTGGGTAAATGTGACTTGTAATTGTAGGAGGATTGTGATTCTTTGTGATGTAAGCTGGTCGAACGTTTGTGAAATCCTCAGGATGCTCTGGGACTTTCTTGACCTTGGCATCTGGATTGAGTTTCCGTGCTTCACGTTCTTCACCACGGTATTCAGAGCTTGGGTGCTGAAAGAGGGACATACTGGCACTATGGAAGGAAGATTGAGCTGTAGTTGCAGTCGGGTTGTGGTCAATGTTGTCCACCGCTGAAGTCGTGAACACGTGTTTTTTCAGGACTGGTGGGCAGACAACTCCATCTTCAACGTACTATGCCACAACAGCCTCTTCTAGCTGGGCAGAGATTTCAAGGACTCTATCGTAGGAAACGCTGATTCCGTTCTCATGAAGCATCTCAATCAGTTGCCTCTTCCTTGTTTTGGAAAAGACAGACAAGTCAACATACACGGCAAAGGGGGTCTCCCGGTCCTTGGCATGCCTGTTAAATTGTGATCCTTTCTTGGGTCGTGCAAAGCAGTTATACTGCAAGAGCTGTGCTATTGCAACGTCAGATTTTGATGCTCTATGTTGGTGTTGTGACTTGATATCAGCTCCATGTTCAATCATGCATACGAATTGAAGAAGTGAGTCAGGCACAGCATCTTCAAGACATCCATCGTAGAATGTGCCGTTGAATGGTCTTTTATGCTTCACCATGTCATTTTGTATTATCCCAGCAGCCTTGGCCAAGTGGATTGCTTCACCATATTTGCTGGCTTGAGCTAGAATTTCTCCCACGTCTGTCTTAAAGGCAAGAAGGACATCTCGTCCTTGATGATGAGCTTCTAATAAAGATTCCTCTTCAGCTGACATTGAATCCTATGCTGAGTTTCACAGCAGTAATTGTCACCAGTGTGCCCTGGTAGTGCCAGACAATTACTCACCAGACATTGTCTACAAGTCATGACCCGTCATCTTCATGTTCAATATGTTTAGAGGTAGACATTCTTCAGTTCTCACACACACAGCTTTTGTGTGTTACTCTCACTTACGTTTTGCCCGCGAGCCAACGCGGTGTCCCGGGGTGTGGCCGTTGCTGCACAGCAACTTCCATAAGTGAGAGTTGGCGTAGTGCTGAGGACCAGTGCCAGACGTCCATACAGGGGATGTGGCTGACTGCTGAAACAAAGGTACTACCTCTACCACTACACCCGTAAAACCCATGCATAATTAATAATCAGCTATTGATACAAGACAAATGCAGCATGACCAAAGCATTCGACAAGACAGAAAACATATAAATTGACCGAATTAAAGTGTATAATTGCCTATATCCTAACAATATATGTAATTGAGAGTGTCCACAGTGTCCAAAATGAATTAAGCATACCCAAAACTGTAACATTTGACACCAAGATCGCTAAAATCGGTTAGGTAGATACTGATTTACAAGGAAATTCATTATCACGAACACTGGATGGCGGCCATCGTGAAAAATGGCCGCCATCTTGGATTTTCAGGTGGCTAGTCGGACAGATCTCTTAGGTATGCTATTATGAGTCATCATGGAAAATTTGGTGCTTGTATCACCATTTGCACAATTCTGGTGCATATTTGCACTTATCTGCCCAGCTAATATGAGTAAGCGAGCGCGTGCGTGTCACCAGAGTTCATTTGCAAAAGCGGAGACCGTCTTTTGGCCAGAGCCACGTGTCATCATGAAAAATTTGGTGCTTGTATCATCATTTGCACAATTCTGGTGCATATTTGCACTTATCTGCCCAGCTATCA
>NMRA01000635.1:199769-229242 GCA_002633005.1 Phoronis australis | reverse complement strand
ATGGTTACCCAATAAAAAGCTGGGCTTGCGTATTCGGCGCACAAAGAGGGTTCCCGACCATCAAAACATGCGCTTTCTCAATTTTAACGAATTTTGCATTAAACGTAACAGTAATGGATGTGGGAACGAGTTCAACGAAGAAAGTGACGAGCAATGACAAGAACACAGCATATATTTATGTTTGTTAAACGTATCCATGCATTGTCTGCTGGTTACAAACCGAAACGCAAGTTAACTCTGACACGTTTATTTCCATATTAACTGAAAGCTCAGTTTCAACATGAGAACTTCGATTGAACAATTACCCAAAATAGATTACAAAGACAATCATGATAATAAAACGAGTAGTTTCTCATCGACTCGTGATCCCCATTTGTCGTCCTGGTAGTCGTCTGAATTGCTGAAGAAGCGCTGTCGTTCTACATGTTTAGGCCTACTGCAAACGATGGGAATGCGTCGACTAGTACAGTGCTGCGCGGCTGAAGACACGATTAACTAACATATTGTATATATAAGGGCGTTGTCTAGAAAGCAAATGCAATAAATGCTACCAACATCAAATTCACCCTACCGTTTTTTTTACAATTAAAACCTTTCTCATCCACAGCCTTTGAAACGCCCGATGTTAACTCAGTGATACACTGGCGCGTCTTTATGCAACTGAGGTGACCTAACACATCTGGGTTCGCTTACGTTTCTAACCACAGTGAAAACTCTGACTTGTGAAATCTGTTTGTGGATGAAATGAAACTGATAATCGTTAACATTTTCTGGTAATCTGCGTGGATGATAACAGGGCCGTTTCTTCTGGTCGTCACCAGTTTAGCGCCGTCCACGGTCGTCACCAATTTCGCACAGCTCAGCCTCCGTCACTCACTACTAATTTACTATAATAATTAGCAATGTAACAGTCAACACAATTAAACACACTTACAGCTGAAATGCCTCTAAAACTATATTAAGTAACACAAAAAACATGGTCTGTAGTTTAAGATCACGTTTCTTTTTTGTCTCAAAACTATCAACTGAAGGCGGTAACATAGACATGAAGACAAGGTCCTGTGGAAAGTAGATATGGAACTCCGGTCGGAAACACCTATCAGGTTCCAGGCCAGTTGCATCGGACTCCAGGTCCTGTATTCTTGTTAGCCTACCCCTAGGACCACAAGAAGCAACGACTACCAAATCTGATTCAACTGACTAGTCATTTTTCGAAATGATTGGTGGAGGATTTTCTTAGTCGCCGCAGACAGAGAGTGCCACAGGGTCCCGGTGTCCTTGTCAGGATTCATCTTAATCTCGGGACACCATGGAGTTCAGGGTGTTGTACCTCAGACGGTACAGGGTGTGAATTAACAAGACCACAAGTACACAGACCAGTGGATGAGCAAGCAAAATTGGGTCGCCACAAGTTAAATCTTTTTAGGTTTACATCTAGGGTTAAGCTCGTAACGCTAGAACTTCGCTAAAAAGCAAGAATTCATGAAATTACGTGATGTATTGTGTTTTTTAATTGAAAGCGTGATTTTGGCTAGATTTTTGTATTTCTTCTTTTTTAGGTTTACATCTGGGGTAAAGCTCGTAACGCTAGAACTTCGCTAAAAAGCAAGAATTCATGAAATTACATGAAATTGTGTTTTTGAATTGAAAGCGTGATTTTGGCTAGATTTTTGTATTTCCCAAGACAGCTACTGAGCTCTACCCTAGTCTGCGACCAGGGGCGCAAGGGTGAGAATCTCACGAACACGCTAGACTGAAGATGTCGAGACGTTTGGTGAGGCATTGCAAACGAAGCACACGATCACACTATTTTCTTTAGCGAAATTCTTGCATCTGCGATGCTTATCAGAGAGCAACAGACAATTTGTAAGGGTAATGAAACGTGGTTACGTGGATGTACATTAGTTTTTGATATGTGTTATAGCACACCGGCGCTTACACAACATAGGACAGGGATGCAATGTCTCTGTAACAATTGCGTGTGCGCCGCGCCCCTTTCTGAGTGCTGGGCCTTGCACTATGTTTGATTTTTAACTAGATTTACTTTGGCTCTGTCTCATTCGGCTGCTGCTGTTCACTATCTACACTACTTTGAACGCGCGATATCCTACGGACAGACTTAGCTGTGGCCTATTGTGAATGGGGGCCTAAACAAAAAATATTTCTCATCACGTCAGGAATAAAATCGGGACACGTCGCCGGAGATTTTAGCCCCTAACAAGGGCATTTGCAAAGGCCAGGACGTTTTAAAAATAAAAACGTTTCGTAAACACGCAAGTTGATGTCAGGCGTGCAAGTTCAATGTCACAGTCCGACGTCGAACAACGCAGTCTAATTAAACCAGAGCACATGTTACGCTACAACGAAAAACTGCAGCCTTCGATGTATTTCCCATTTGTATTTTCATCAGAAATTTTCGTCATGCGGGACTCGGTGACTCTTTCCATAGCTAAAGCGCCAAACACAAGCTAAATGCAAGACAATCGAGTAACGGTCATGACATCGTCAAGACAAGGTAAAAATTACAAAGCCCGTTACACCAATTCTCAGATTCAAGCCTTATAGAGTAGTAATCATCCGTTGAACGCTTTAGTGACACGGGAGTTAGGTCGATCCCAAATTAGCGTTTCTAAAATTTTCCTTGTCCGAAAGTCGCGGGGCAAAAATCCGACGTTTATGACATTGTCCGAAGTTCGAAGATCATTAAAAAACAGTTTTTGGACCTTGTACGAATTTCGTGGACTAAGAAAAACTCATTTCGGAAATATTTAATCTTGGTCGAAAATGGCGGGCCGTCCGAAAATCACGCGACTTTACCGTATACACAAACACTTTGACAAAGTCCGTTCGATCACAAGAAACGAATCTTTAAGAACTAAAACAAAAGGCAATACTACTAATAGAGTACCATTCATTACTATTTTCAATCCATATTTAAACGGAATTTGCCACGTCTTCAGAAAACATCTTTCCATGCTGCATATTTCCCCTCAAATGAAAAACCTATTTCCTCATAATTTCTTGGGAAAATGTATAAACCTAAAAAAATATTTAGTTAAAGCTAATATTGACAATATATACCAAACTGACAAGCCTATTGGCAACACACAATGTAACAAAACTAGATGTAAATGTGTAACTTTATCAATGATTTGCTTTCTTCCAGTCTTCCCAAACCAATGAAAACTTTGAAATAAAACATTATTCTGATTGTACCACCAACAATATTATTTACATTATAACATGTAAAAAATGTTCTGTCCAATACATAGGACAAACTTAACATAATCTACAAACTCTGTTTCGTAATTGTAGATTTAACATAATACATAAAAACATTTCTGGTAATCATTTTAATTCCAAACACCATAATCTTCAAGATCTTTCTGTACAAATAATATAAAAACTCTAATACCCCAGTACCCCTGTTAGACTCAAAAGAGAACAATTTTGGTTAGACAAGCTCAATACACTAGAACCTCATGAATTAAACATAAAACTTCTTAAATTATATCATTGAATTATTTTCTGTAACAATGTATCATATTCATCACACCACATCTTAACTCAAATAGATAAGCAATTTGTGTTCAAGTTTAAGAACTCTGATGTCATAAATGAAGGCGTCAACATTGCTTGAAAAAAAGAGTTTTAAGTTTTCACAGCCGAGCTCTTGGGCTTAAAGGCCTGAGGCTCTAGTAATAAAACAAAATGCGAGACATTTATGTTTGTAGAAAATGTCAGTATTCTTTAGGAAATGCAGTCACAATCTTCTGAGCATCACTTGTTTACACATAAAATGATCGGGTAATTGTCAAGGATTTTGAAAATATATAATGTATACAGAAGTTTTTGATTAGAGAACCTCATCAAGTTTTAGGTTTTCATTAATCAGAACTTCTAGCAGACACTCTGAATGGGATGTAGATAGTTGAATGGGATTCTTTCATAGTTAGAGTGGCATATCCTGGTTCAATTTAGACTTGTGATTGGAGAAACTACAGATTAACAAAGTCAGTAACAGCTGATAGAATATTGAGACTTCCAATTATAGAGTTGCCATGTGTTTAAATGCGTTAATGGATGTCCAGATTTGTGTGCATTAGCAGCATATTATAGTACATGAAGCAGTGTATGAAATTAGATGCAAATGTCTTTGTAATACTTCCTGCTTCTCTTCTACAAGACACATCCAACACTGTTGATGTTCCACATGATGGTCACTTACTGACCATAGAAACTGACCAGTATATTGGCTGACCAGTCTCTCTGACTTCACCATTTCAATCCCTACATACTGTCAGTATCCAAATGAGCCTTCACCAACATAAAGCTCCAATAAGAGTTCTGTAGGAAAGGACTGAATAAGCCCCAATGGTGGCCCTTTTGGGGTGTTTTTGCAATGAAAATAGTAAATACCCTTTGTTTCATCCTTACATCGCTCGTCTTCTGTTGGTTTATTTTTTACTTCTCCCGTGGTCTTTCTTTGGTCTTTTTTGTCATCCTTACTTTCACTTAGTTTCTTTGTCTGTTTCATCAACCTTTGTGCAGTTCTGTATTATAGTCATTGTGGTGTATTGAGTGCTTCTGATGTGATGTAAAATGACTTAATTAATCTCATTTTCTGTTTCTTCTGCAGATTCGTGTGACCGCAGCTGAATGGCAAGAGGTGCTGGCCTTCCAACAGGAGATAGAAGCTCAACAACACTATGATGCCTGCTACATTCTCAGGTGGCTTAAGGCCAACAATGCTTTCCATTTCACTGCCACACCTGCTCCAGTGAGTTACCTAAAGTCCAAGCAAGTTTTCAAAAGAAACTGGACAGCATGAAAATTTCACGAAGTTTGGATGTACAAAACTGCAGCTTTAATGTTAATTTTGTTTTGAGTAGAACGCGATTCCATTCCGACAAATTCTCTGGATGTGTCGCTCCACGCTTTTTGTTGAAACCATGACAACTTGACTCGTAGATGCAGTTACAAATAAACAATTAGCGACAGGGCAGAATAACGTCACATTAAGCTCTGACTTCTGGTCCAGAAAACGTTATTTTATTGTGACAAATGTTTGACTAAATTACCAAATAATGCTGGCAAGAAGTTTTGTCCACAATTTGTCAAAGTCTGGCAGAATTCTGTGCAAGTCTGTCCATTTTATTTTGTAAACTACCTTTGTTAGTGTTCTGACTTTTGACACCTTTAGTTGTGCGCGTGCTAATACAACTATCAACTTAAATATTTAATTTCTTTACACCAGGTTTGATATTATATATTAATATTCACCAAAATAGGAACGCACTTATATTATTGTCTTAATCTCCATTATTAAAAGTTTGATGTTGTAAATGACCAGCTTTGAAAATGGTAAGAATAATAATATTACTACTTTTCATCAAGTTTGGATTTTTTCTATCTATCTTGCTACTAGTATTAAAAAATACCGCATAGTTTTATCAAGGAGTGTAGTGTTATCAAGGAGTGTAGTGTTATCAAGGAGCGTAGTGTTATCAAGGAGCGTAGTGTTATCAGGGAGCGTAGTGTTATCAGGGAGCGTAGTGTTATCAGGGAGCGTAGTGTTGTCAGGGAGCGTAGTGTCGTCAGGGAGCGTAGTGTCGTCAGGGAGCGTAGTGTCGTCAGGGAGCGTAGTGTCGTCAGGGAGCGTAGTGTCGTCAGGGAGCGTAGTGTCGTCAGGGAGCGTAGTGTCGTCAGGGAGCGTAGTGTTGTCAGGGAGCGTAGTGTCGTCAGGGAGCGTAGTGTCGTCAGGGAGCGTAGTGTCGTCAGGGAGCGTAGTGTCGTCAGGGAGCGTAGTGTCGTCAGGGAGCGTAGTGTCGTCAGGGAGCGTAGTGTCGTCAGGGAGCGTAGTGTTGTCAGGGAGCGTAGTGTCGTCAGGGAGCGTAGTGTCGTCAGGGAGCGTAGTGTCGTCAGGGAGCGTAGTGTCGTCAGGGAGCGTAGTGTCGTCAGGGAGCGTAGTGTCGTCAGGGAGCGTAGTGTCGTCAGGGAGCGTAGTGTTGTCAGGGAGCGTAGTGTCGTCAGGGAGCGTAGTGTCGTCAGGGAGCGTAGTGTCGTCAGGGAGCGTAGTGTCGTCAGGGAGCGTAGTGTCGTCAGGGAGCGTAGTGTCGTCAGGGAGCGTAGTGTCGTCAGGGAGCGTAGTGTTGTCAGGGAGCGTAGTGTCGTCAGGGAGCGTAGTGTCGTCAGGGAGCGTAGTGTCGTCAGGGAGCGTAGTGTCGTCAGGGAGCGTAGTGTCGTCAGGGAGCGTAGTGTCGTCAGGGAGCGTAGTGTCGTCAGGGAGCGTAGTGTTGTCAGGGAGCGTAGTGTCGTCAGGGAGCGTAGTGTCGTCAGGGAGCGTAGTGTCGTCAGGGAGCGTAGTGTCGTCAGGGAGCGTAGTGTCGTCAGGGAGCGTAGTGTCGTCAGGGAGCGTAGTGTCGTCAGGGAGCGTAGTGTTGTCAGGGAGCGTAGTGTCGTCAGGGAGCGTAGTGTCGTCAGGGAGCGTAGTGTCGTCAGGGAGCGTAGTGTCGTCAGGGAGCGTAGTGTCGTCAGGGAGCGTAGTGTCGTCAGGGAGCGTAGTGTCGTCAGGGAGTGTAGTGTCGTCAGGGAGTGTAGTGTCGTCAGGGAGTGTAGTGTCGTCAGGGAGTGTAGTGTCGTCAGGGAGTGTAGTGTCGTCAGGGAGTGTAGTGTCGTCAGGGAGTGTAGTGTCGTCAGGGAGTGTAGTGTCGTCAGGGAGTGTAGTGTCGTCAGGGAGTGTAGTGTCGTCAGGGAGTGTAGTGTCGTCAGGGAGTGTAGTGTCGTCAGGGAGTGTAGTGTCGTCAGGGAGTGTAGTGTCGTCAGGGAGTGTAGTGTCGTCAGGGAGTGTAGTGTCGTCAGGGAGTGTAGTGTCGTCAGGGAGTGTAGTGTCGTCAGGGAGTGTAGTGTCGTCAGGGAGTGTAGTGTCGTCAGGGAGTGTAGTGTCGTCAGGGAGTGTAGTGTCGTCAGGGAGTGTAGTGTCGTCAGGGAGTGTAGTGTCGTCAGGGAGTGTAGTGTCGTCAGGGAGTGTAGTGTTATTGTTGAAACTTGACAACATAAAATGCCACTTTTTCATTATTGTGTTGTCTGCTAAAAAGATGTAACTTTGACGCAGACACACAGTGTTTAACTAGTCGTTAGATGTGGCCTCTCGCTGTTCATTTAAGCTGTATCCCTGCATTAAACACATCATTACATGTGGCCTCTCACTGTTCATTTAAGCTGTATCCCTGCATTAAATACATCATTACATGTGGCCTCTCACTGTTCATTTAAGCTGTATCCCTGCATAAACACATCATTAGATATGACCACTCACTGTTCATTTAAGCTATATCCCTGCATAAACACATTACATCTGGCCTCTCACTGTTCATTTAAGCTGTATCCCTGCATGCCTGGCCATAATGATGAGTTGGATGAAGAAGAGAAAGACCTCCAGGATGAACAGAACAAAGGCAACAGTGTCGTCTCCATGTTGATTCAGTCTAATATCATTGATGTAGGTATGACTAAGTATTAATCTGTTTTTAGTTTCTCTGTCGTTCTGCTGTTGTGATACAGTATCAGTCTTTTGACATGGTCTACACACTGATACAGATCGATATCAATATTGATGTAGGTATGACTAGATAACCTTTGTTAAAGGTATTTCTGTTGTTATGCTGATATGGTCTGGTATCAGTGTTGTGGATCATTTTAAAAATAATTCATAACAGCATTTTGGAAAACAATACATTCAGAAAATTGTTTTTACTTACTGATTAAAATCAATTATACTCAATTTGTAACTACTGGACTGAATGTTCAGATTTGTTGACAAGGTCCTATGTAACCTAAAGCATTGCTTTATTCAACTTGTCTGATTTGTGAGTGGATAATGTATAGCAATGTAAAGTGTTTCTGTATAATTTCAGGAGCTGTCATCTGTTCACGACCAGTATTNAAATCAAGTTGCCCATGACTTGATTAATGGCTTAGTGAACAAATTGTACTCTGTTCACTAGCAATATGGGCTTTTTTGTATTGGCTTGTTTTGAGTTTTGAGGGCTGAAGTAACCAACCTGTCAACATTAACAGGACAAAAAATACCACCCATTTTTAATGCATCACTTCTTACAGGAACGACCACCCATAATTTGTGTTTTTTTCTGAAGACCACCACCCATGAATTTTCATTTCTACTGCCGTCCCCCCCTCCCACACGGATTTTACTGGAACAGCCCTAATCTGTTTTTGTTTTCTCTGTCGTTCTGCTGTTGTGATACAGTATCAGTCTTTTGACATGGTCTACACACTGATACAGATCGACATCAATATTGATGTAGGTATGACTAGATAACGTTTGTTAAAGGTATTTCTGTTGTTATGCTGATATGGTCTGGTATCAGTGTTGTGGATCATTTTAAAAATAATTCATAACAGCATTTTGGAAAACAATACATTCAGAAAATTGTTTTTACTTACTGATTAAAATCAATTATACTCAATTTGTAACTACTGGACTGAATGTTCAGATTTGTTGACAAGGTCCTATGTAACCTAAAGCATTGCTTTATTCAACTTGTCTGATTTGTGAGTGGATAATGTATAGCAATGTAAAGTGTTTCTGTATAATTTCAGGAGCTGTCATCTGTTCACGACCAGTATTATACGATGAAGTGTGCTTTAAATAACGGCCAACATCCTCACACTTCTCTGAACATCATTCACCCAAATATTGTACAAACAATCACCAAAACTGTAGCTGCTCATGAAGAGTGGAGGAAGATAGGCAGAAGGGTGAGATGACACACCCCACCACTCAGCCAATGTTATCCACATGAGAAACACCAAATTCACTTCAAATTTTCATTTGGCATAGCTCACTTGGCAGGTCTAGTTTGGCATAGCTCACTTGAGAGGTCTAGTTTGGCATAGCTCACTTGAGAGGTCTAGTTTAGCAGTAGTTAACACTTTCTGTGTGCACCAAGGGCTGACCTATTGGTACATTTTCAAATGATTAGTCTTACCCCATTGTGCTTGATTTTACTAATTATTTCCGTTTCTGTTGAGAAAGAATGTAATTATATCCGAAAATTTCAATGGGTTCATTACTGTTGTTTTATTTTTATATTTAATCTGAAAAAAAATACTTAAATTTTTTTGTTGCATGAGTGTTCCAACAGTCATTCTTTATCTCAATGCACTATTATTATTATTATTATTCAGATCAACGCATCATTACTCAAATCAACGCACCATTATTCAAATCAACTCAATGTTATTCAAATCAACACCATTATTCAAATCTGACTAGAGGAAAACAAACTCAATAGTACGAAATTTTAACTCATGGTTGCTATGTCTACTATTTTTTTGCTCTTGTGGGCAAGAGGTGGCTTAGGTTTTCATTGTTAGTCTGGAATTTTACGTGAATGTGCTTACGGAACTAAAATAGTTATCATGCTACCATATGAATGGTAAAAAGTGCCCCAGGTGTAGTTTGTGGCTTTGCAGTTATATTCAAGTCACAGCTGGGCACATGTCCTACATAGTTGTGGTGAACATGCTTAAGCATTGTGAAAATGAACTTTAAACAATAAGTGACAATAAGTGACAATAATGTGTCATAAATGTGTAATGTTGTATGACAGTCAAATGGAGAATTAAGAATTGACAGACATGTTTATACTAGACATGTTATAACAGGGAAAGAGAAAGAGGCGTGACAGTGGCATGACGTCAGAGTCGGAGCCTGACTCTGAAGGAGACGTGAGTAGGAAATAATTACGTTGCTGTGGTAACCATTGTTTGTCCACTCACCCACACTTAAAAGATTTACTAGAACTGGTAGTCAGCCAACATTGTGTTGTAATAGCAAAAAAGAATTTTGCAATAACAATGAGTGATTTTCATTTTAAAGCGAAAAACTATTTTATTAAAAAAGCAATTAATGAAGTATTTCTGTGGATGTCAATACGGTATTTAAATTTTCCCGCCAATTATGGAATACTAAATCATTGCAGCACGTCTTGAAGTGTGAAGGCTGGAAATGGTTGCATGCATTTTTGTTTCCTTATCAAAATGGTTGGTTCAATGTTCCACCTGATTGCAAGTGACATATTTTGATTTCTACTTGTAGCTTATTGTCAAAAACGCACTGTGTTGCTGAAGATGTACTCAGTTCTGTTTTATTTTCTCTAGCACATTCCAGTAACCAGAAATCAAGGGAATATCAGAACCAGCATTCGGGATAAGGCTTACTCACAGACTGCTGTTAGTTCAAAGTCTCGCCGCCACAGGCTGACAGATGGATCAACGTCTGCATCTATCAGTGATGGCTCACCAGAGAAACAGACTACCAAAAGAGGTTTTTGTAATTAAGTAGCTTATGATTTTTGTTCAACGGTTAGCACAATGTATGGGCAAGCACAATGTACGGGCAAGCACAATGTACGGGCAAGCACAATGTACAGGCAAGCACAATGTACGGGCAAGCACAATGTATGGGCAAGCAAACCAAATTAAACTAGTTCATTGCACCAGTGCACTTTGACATCATCTCAGGTCAAATTACTTGTCTGTATTGCATTGTATTGTATTGTATTGCATTGTATTGTATTGTATTTATTACAGTGACAAGTACAATTAATTCAAACAGTTATTGGTGTAACATTCGTAAGAAAAATAAGTACCCAGCTCAGTTGGGCTTATTAGTCACTTTAACCACACAACTCAGATTTACTATAAATACCATGGTTAATAAGTTTAAAAGCAGATTTGATATATGTGGCGAATTGCCAAGGGAAATACTGAACGTATCTAATCTTCTGAAATCTGCAAAGTTTGGGACTTGAAGTGAAACACTATTAAATAATAGACCTCCATGAGGTTGAGAACATTCAAACACAAAATGTAGGTCATCATCCACAGAACCAGAATCACTACAGAAGCAAAGTAAGACCTGCATACCTTTCACTTCCTCCAGATACAGCGCAAGCCATAAGTATTCAAATAAAATGGCCTGCTTTTCCGGGTCATGATGACTGGGCGGAAGTCAAATTCATCATTGAGTAGTCTTGTCTCGTGATTGAGAAAAACGGGAAATTGAACTATAATTATTTGACTGTTCAGAACGAACAGTCCTTTAGTAGTGATTACAGAAAAGATTACATTGCTAATCTTAGCATCTGGTTCAGGCATAAAAGGTATCTGATATTATGTGTATTCTGTAGAATTAGGCACTGATTTTTTCTAAAAATATTTGTCTTCTACTATAAAATTGCCTCACTTTAAATGGTGTGCAAGTTTCTTAGACTGTTTCTATTTTCACAAACTGAGTTCAATTGGCAAAGTGATTTTGGAGATGAGGTTTTGGGTCCTGAAGTTAGTTGGATGGGAGATCTTGATGCTTAATTTATCAATTTTAGGAAGAAAAACAAAAGCCATCTCCAGGTCTTCCGACAGTGACAAGGCTGGTAAAAAATCTAAGACGGCTGCCGAAAAGTCAGAGGAGGAAGCTGCTTTAAGTAACCCAACTCCTGAAGATGGGTGTGACGAAGGTGAAGCCTCGGGCATTTCTCGGAGTGCCATGAGAACAATATTGCTGGACATGCCTTTATTGGAAAAAGACGAAAAGAAAGGTATTTTTCTAATTTCGGTGTGTCCCCTGTGTTTGATTTGAAAAAAATTAAGTAACTTATTTTCCGTGCACATTAGACAACTGCAGCTAATTTGAAAACTGCCTGGGTGCATACACGTAACCACGGTTTTGTTTGATTATACACACATCTCATTTTCGCAGCTTTCTGTTGTTAACGTGGAGACAGTTAAATGCAGAGCATGGTTAAGTTAGTCCATATTACCAGGAAGAGATAACCAGGAAGGGACAACTAGCTAAACCACCGTATTTGGCCTCCTTCCCTGGACTAATTTCAGGACTTAAGTTTCGTTTAAAAGGAAACAGATGGTTTTATCAGAGATTAAAGCTTTTTCTATAGAAGAATATCAAAAAACTCACTTTGCAACCTTAAACAGTGGTGTAATTGTATTTTGAAAATATCGACTTCAGCGCACGCAGTCGCAACTTCCCACACGCAGTCACGGGTATTTAAGCTTTTCAGTCGATGTATAGAATGCGCAATAGTCAAGTACTCCTTCATTTGCATATCAAATTTGCTTGTGGGAGTTTTGAGACTCCCGTCAGTTGTTGGTCGAGCGCTTGAGTGGATAAAGTGGTGACCTCCTGCTGAGAGCACGCGCTGATGAAGATACCACAGCTAACTCGATCGCTTCGCAATCAGGAGGTGAAAACACTGTCATGACCACAGTTCTGAATTCCAGCTAAGCAAGCACTATTTCGAGGAGCGGACTTTGAATTGTTTTCGTCCCCTGGCAGTGGTTTGCAGAGAATATTAGAATGAGGTCAACATCGAACTTTCTGCGGCTACATATCGTGTTGACAAAAGTTTGAAGTGTCAGAACCATAGACGGAGCGCGCGGGATGTCTATGATTCCTGTTCTTCTTCAGTTGACGAAAACGTTGTTATCGGCATAAAGAATGCCCGTGGGAAATTCATTTTGAGGTGGACACCTGTATCCAAGAATAAATATTAATACTCTGTGATATCTCACCCTCCGCGTTTCGTTTCTTTGACGTTGTTTGTGGTTGCGGTATCGTGAAACAACGCGTCGGGTGAGAGAAGTTGCACCGAATAGTTGGTTCTTTCCTTTAGAATGCCCGGACTCAACTGTGTTTTCTTGGCAAGTCTCTTGCCTGCCGAAATTTTTCTGAGCATTGAAGACATCGGCCTGCTTCTGCGCCAATCAACCTTTTATCTGCTACAGAAATGTTATGCCTAATTTTCTACCATTTTAGCACACTTTGTGGCTCTGCTACAATTAGCACTGCCATAATCATATTTCTTAATTCCGCCACAGTTTGCATACTTGGAAGTTAGTTTTGCTAGGTGTTTTTCCAAATTAAGCCACAACAGTTGTTCATCATTAAATGCCTCAAATTTCTCGACGCCATGGAGATTTCCGTCAACACAAAACGCACCATTGCCATTCTTAAAAATTTGTATATATGTGCTATAATTGCTTCGAAGGACCGGCAGTAACCGTGGCTGGAATGTAGGCAGCTTCGCGACTAAGTCTAATGCTAACTCCTGTTGAAATTCTCCATACTTCAAAATTCTTGTTTGCAGGTGCTGGTAATTGACTTCAATGGTTTTCATAATAAGAGACTAGAAATTCGAGTTGTTGGTGCTGCCTTACATTTTCAGTGACCACCTTGCTGCAGTCGACTTGCGCAATAGCCGAATTAGTGTCCACATTTGTGGTCACGTGCCGGGTACAGGCCCATGAGAAAAGTTGCAGCAACAAATTCAGTACGAATCCATAAACCCTTTTACACACACAATTAAATGCGCAAAACTGCTCCTGTATTTCTTAAACCTTTAATTTAATGCTCAAGCTATACAACGAGTGCGTGTTGAAACACAACATTGACTTTGGACCAATGATGGACTCCTTGCATCAGGACCTTAGTAAGCGGGGGGAGGTCGAGTGCCACCCCAAAAAAATTGCATGCCTCAGGGTTAAACCATGGCAACCGACAAAGGTGTGGGGCTGGGGAAAGATAAAAAAGAATACTGATCAAAGAGAAAATTTAAGAGAACATTGACAACTCGGTATCAGTGTATGGTTTACCATTTGAGGGCCCTGACCAGGACAATTGTTGTTAGGGTCTCCGTTTTTACAGCATAGGTCGTCTAAGCGCCCTTGAAAATGTGCACTTAATCATTCATACATGTATTTCGAAAATTCGAGAAAATTTGTAAAGCAAAAGTTTTGCAGAGCGTAATAATTCAGTCCAAGTTTTTCAGTGGTCCATAGGCGTGCACTACAGGGGGGCTGAGGGGGCTTTAGCCCCCACTTTTTTCAGTGCTGCGCCCTCTATACACCTCCGACATGACACTGCCTACTACTCACGATTGGAAGTTGAGATTCCAAATTCATCAAAAACACAAAACTTTCGTGCACAGCACAGAAGCTGTCTTGTAAGAAATGGCGATGCGTCACTGAACTTAGTTGAAGGCTGAAGGCTGACTTGCAAAAATTCGATCCATCATCAGACAACCATATCGCAAAGAAGGACACTAAACGATAACAGTGATATTCATGAATGTCGGGCAGCTCTAAATGCTTTATTGAATTAAAAACTAGAAAATGAAATTCAAAAATTTACAAACCGTAGATCGAAAAAGAAGTTCAAGTCATTACTCATAAATTTGGAAAAATTTTCTTTGCACTTCCTTGATGCTTGTAGTTCCCAGTAGTATTGTGCAATGAATGTAGGTTCTTCTAAACCGAATCGTTTGCTTGCCATTCCCGTGCATACTGCAAAGGCTGGACTCGTCGGGACTCACTGACGTACCCACATTAAAAATAAGGCGTAGTCATGCAGTAGGCTGCCCGCGTAGAATCTGCGCACAGTGATTGACGGCAAAAGAACTGGAACTGCAGGGGTTGAAGTGTGTGCATTTTTGGAACACGCGTTCATTTTCCCCAGCCGCCTGACAGAAGCTGTACCAGTGGCCATGTTTCAATAAGGAATTTTGATACAGCTCTATAGGCCAAAGATTTCGGGATCATACCTTTCAAGTAAATCTTCAGGAAATGACCGCATTAAAATGAACTTTTCCNCAGTCATCCTTCACTTAAGGTAAGTTCGTCTAACTGTATAATTTTCTTAGATCTGCCCAATCAGGTAGAACTGCGTTTCAAGTCTTTCACTATAGACACCTGAGAGTTCAAATTGGAAGCTCGTGTCGTATGACGTCATATGACGTAGGAGATGCGAGACTCATTTGCATATATTAGTGACATCTGTTGGTTCAAAAAAGAGGATCATGTCCGAGTACATGCCTGGGAAGAGCCATCTTTTGGAAGGGTAAAACAAGTCATGTTCAAAGCATCCCAGCGCCATTAATATGCAGTCTTTGGGGACCAAAGTGGTGTCATTTTATAGCGAAAGAGTTAAGCTTTCAAACACAATGCTTGGATTCCAGACGACTTTAACATTCACTTTTGAAATGTTGACTGTGTACTTAGTCACACAATAACAGGATGTTTGTAGGTTGTTATTGTTTATGAGGTTAGTAGTTTAATTGGTATTATGTCATGCGATTCCTAGTATAGGAAGTGTGTCATAGGTAACGCATCATATGTTGTTATGTAGTTGTGTGTATATATATTGTTGTGATATGTAGAATAAATCAGTTCAGTGTTCAGTTCAATTCCGTTCGTTTCACTGCGTAGTTCATAGAGTGTCTACTTTATTTGACAAAGTAAGATACACAACAGAAATCACCTTTGAAAACACGTTAAAATGCGCTAAAACAGTTGTCCCTTCCTGGTTATCTCTTCCTGACATATTACACAGTAACCTTTCCTAAGTCTCCTTCTGTGTCTACCTTAATTTTGTTTTTTTATTTAAATTGAAATTCGATGAAGTTTGTACTCACAAATCCTGAAGTGAATAATGTCCATTTATTTTCGACAACAACCCGTTTAATTCTGGCTAAATCTCAACAGGTGTTGCTCCATGCATTTATTCGAAAGGGTGACTAATTAGATTAGAAGTCCATTTGTATATTAATAATTTTGACCAAAATATATATTATTGCCGTAAAGTTTTGACCTAGCTGTCAAGTCATAAGTTGGCCCAAGTTTTGGAGTGTTGTTTTTGTAGTAAGTTTTATTTTAAATTTGACAACTTTGCATGTACAGGGAAGAAGTCGAGGATCAGCAAAGCAACAAAAAAGACGAGCAAAACTGAAGGTGGACATCGTAACAAGAAAACAAATGACACAGATCTGGAAAAAAATGTTCAAAGAAAGGACGAGCAGTCAAATGCGTCACTAGCGCCCCCTGTGAGTAAGAAACAAAAAAAGAGTGAAGGTGCTAGTAAAAAGAACTTGGTTGAAAAGTCGAAATTCTTGGCCAAAAAGAACGGAAATCCGACGAAAGTTGAAAAAGCATACAAGAGGAAAAGTAAGAAGGTCAATGCAGACACATGATTAGTGAATTTATAAATATACCTTACTTGATCGGGGTACTGCTCAAGGCACATGCCCATTGGGTAATTTATTGGTTGGGCTTCAAGTCAAGAGTATACGTTTAAAACAATTTTTGTGAGAAGTTGAGAGTGGATGGTCATTGGAAACGACTGTTCAAGGAAATGTGTTGGAATGTCGTGGAATAATTGATCAAATATAAGAAAGTATGGCAGTTATTTTCCCAGTCAAATAGGGCAAGGTGCCTAGGAAATTGTGCTCATAATTCAATGGTTAGCAAGTTTTTTTGCATTTTGGAAGCTAAACTTAGCTAAGACAGATGTTCATAAAGATACTGGAACTGTAAATAAAGTCTCTCTCATATGAAGTGCTTGTTAGCGCAAAAGCCGACTGGATATTTAAAAGTGAAGCTTTCACAGGTGTTGTTGATTGGATGGTGGGGATAGTTTTGGTGCATCTACTGAGCACATTTAATGGCTTTTATTCACTCAAGTAGAAGTGTCTAGCTCTCTGGTCGTATGCTACGTTTGTAGGGAACAGTGCAAGAGTTCACTACAGACAGCATTGTTCTAAAAAGTACAATTTTTCCAAGGCTATTGTGTACCCAAAACCCAGATGGAAGCCACACAAAAATAACACTGAGTCCCTGCAAAAATAGCTGATTTCTGACAATTAAGGCGTTAACTTTATTCAAATTATTCTGTATTGTACCGTCCGTCAAATGACTTGGGAGTAGATGTCCAATCGCTAATGAGTGGCAGCCATTTTGTTGTATTTAACAGGAATTATTTTCACACTTAATTGGCATGGGAAATCAGTGGTGGATTTAGAGGGGGGCCAAGGAGGTCATGGCTCCCCTACAATTCTCCCAGACTCCATTTGGCAGTTAGAGGGTGCAAATGTCTGAAGGACAAAATCCTGGCTAATACTCTGCCCTGGCCCCCCCTCCCCAACTCAAAATCCTGGATCCGCCCCTGGAGATGTTTCATTTGGTTCAGTCCTCCCAAAGAGTGTAAAATTATAACAAACAGTCATCATTTGTGTTCTCAGTTATGTTCATGAACACTCTTAGATGTCTTTAGCCACCATTTGGTTAAAACATCTTACTATCTCTTTCCGATCAAAAGTTATGAATGAAATACAATCTTGGGTTTATGTCAACATATTCTACAGCGTCAACCAACTTTGTCACACCTGATGCCACAACCTACCAGTCGACCCAGTCGTCTGTCGTGGGTGACGGGTGTTTAAAACACTGCATAGCAGGTTGTATGTTTTTTATTTTCATAATAAACTGACTCTTAGCCTTTAGTGTGTCATCCGAAACATTCATATTCACTGCATTCAAACTTACAGTACAAGCCAAAAATATTCAGTCAAAATGACCCAAAATAGATGTCACTATGACTGGGCAGAAGCAAAATTCATCAGTGTAGTTTTTTTCACATCAGAGATTGAAGGGCAATTAGCAGGAAAGTAAGGTGGTAATTAGCCATTCTGTAATTAGTTTTGGCACCATAATGGTCATTAACAGTAACTTTTTGCTGCTGAGGAAAACGGTTTTTTGTCCGATTACTATTGTCTTGTACTGTATACTCTTGCTGGGTGGGAGATGAAAATCCACTTGTGAGTTGTCTATGTAGCTCAGTACTATGGCATTACTTGTAGCTCAGTACTATGGCATTACGTGAGTTGTAATGTTGGCCTATTAGAAACCAAGAGTGAAAAATACGGTAAGCACCTTTATTGTCAACAATAGATTATTTTACTTCCTTTAGAAAACATCTACAAACAAATTTAGCACTAAATAAATTAACAAATTATGAGACTGTTCTTCAAAAATAATAACAACTGAAACGTCAGACTAATGCATAGATAAAAATTGAAAATGAGAATACAGAAACAATTCAGAAGATGCATTTTATGCCCTTTCAATACTCGTTTAAGGAAAATAAAACCATATCGGATAAGTTTAAGCTATTGAAATATTGATGTCCTCTACCTGTAACTAAAATAGCTCTCACTGATCAGCAAAACCATACAGGCACTGCACTTCATTGACTGCCAATAGAGCACAAACTGGATCTTGCACTAGATGACCTTCAATTATTGCATGAGAAAATACAATTTCCAAATGCACAGGAATAAAGACACGTGTAGCTGTTTAAGTGCACAGGGATAAACAAATAAAAAATAAAAAAAATATATTTCAGCAGTTGGATTTTAAGGACAGAAACAATGGACGACTTGAAATTCACCAGAGTCACTCCTCATAACCCTAGAAATGAAGGTTTGTAGTCTCTTGGGAACCTCGGTCCACTAGGAGGCACAAGAGTTACATACCCCCAAGAAAGGCAAGCTTTGAGGGAAGTCTTGTGGGAACTTCAGCCCACAAATGTGAGGGAAGTCTTGTGGGAACTTCAGCCCACAAATGTGAGGGAAGTCTTGTGGGAACTTCAGCCCACAAATGTGAGGGAAGTCTTGTGGGAACTTCAGCCCACAAATGTGAGGGAAGTCTTGTGGGAACTTCAGCCCACAAATGCCTCTAAGCTGATTGCTTTTGCTCCAATATGAACCACTCTTACTGAGCACCATTCAATGTCACACCTGCAAGCATTCTGACTGAATGCCTTAAAGCCTATCTTCAATGGTAACACCTGTAATGTTAAGAGCATCGCTCTGAGCCAGCAAGTGCCATTAATTGCCAAATGTAACAAACTGTTAAGACATATTGGCTTGTCCACATCGCCGTAAGAATCACCGAATTCAGACAGCTGCGAATAATACCCACATGCAATGGACTGCTATTCAATACAACTGTTATCGGCTTTTGTTGTTTGCGCTGGGATCTTGCGGTGGTGACGCAACATGGCACGAAAAGGCAGCTTTACCTACCATTTAACGGGCTTACATATGCGCGACTGAACTCTTGTTTTCTTATTTTGCTAAGACTTTGCTATGACTATGGTTTGCCCAATACACCTAAAATAACAAAATTCCGTTGAAGTTAGGCTTTCAACCAACGGCTTTTTTTGTTAACACGATGGCCCGACGTCTATTCCTGCAGCCACTTTGAGAACCAGAGGCTGATTTTTGTAAAAAAAATAATAACTTTTTGCTTAGTATCGCGTGATCAATTTTTAGCAATTATATTTTATTGGAAACATTTCATTTGCAAATTGGGCAAAAGAATTATTCTTGCAATTACGGCAAAAACTATTTTGCACACTCTGACACTTTTTTCTATCAACTACCTATCCATCTTGGAGGAGGGAGGGTAGGGCGAGGGGAAACGAATGTCTTAGCCTTATGGATAGTTAGACAAATGCAGTTAGGAAACGCCTAACAAAGTTTTCACTGCAAAGTCCCACAAGCAGTCTACTACAGCAACAACTTTGACCTTTGATTATATCTCACTCAAACTGTCGTCATATAGAGCTGCATTATCAAAATGGGTCCTTGGGGAGCCAACAAACTATTGTGACACTGAGGAAATATCGTTCAGATCGGATCACTAGTTCTAAACTGGTGTTCAGCCCTGATAATGAACCTGACCATTGGATTGTTTCTCCACCCTGTCCTTTGTAATATAAGCTGTACAACACACAGCTTCTTATTGCGTACTTTGTTCACACTACAGATTCACACTTTCACAAATTTCCACTGCACTTCGTAAATTCCAACCTCGGTGTCTGCTTTCTCATCATAGTCGCACCATTCCTATGGATAATAGAACAACATAATGACAGTAACAGGAATAACATGTCACCAGGTGGGCCCTCCACGTTTTTGAAAAATGTTGAAAAGACACGCGAAATTCCCCTCAACAGATCCATAAACTCCCTCTAGTGACCAAAAAATTCCCCTCAATAGATCCAGAAAATCCCTCTAGTGACTAAACAATTATGACTTTCAAAGTTAGAATCGCTTCTAACTTGCACGCAACCTCGGATTCAGAATGTTTTATTAGTATTAAGCAAGGAAAGTCATTCATCGTACACCAGAGTGCACCACTGCTTAGGTTAATCCCATTTCCATGAAAAAATCCTGTGGTTCACTCTAAGCAAAATAATGCAAAGGAGTGATAAAGGCCATAACGTTTCCTTCAGCTGAAAAAATTGCCCTCTCAAAAAGGCACAGGAACTCGGCCATGAAGTGGGTAATCCTTGACACTGACTGTGAGCCATCTATAGTAGAAGGTTTTACATACAAATGCGCCCACGAATGCACCACAAACAGTGTGCTTCTAGGGGTATTTATTTAGAACATAACAATGGCCACAAGATGGCACAAAATATGTCGAATCCATCCGAAATCTGGTATGTGTCATCAAAGTCGTTTACCATATTTCATAAAAATCTGTCACGGAACGAAGAAAAATGAAAAAAATGAAATAACCACTAGGGACGCTATAGGCGCAAAAAAAACAAGACTGCCACTAAGAGGCACAACAGTAGATGAAGTTGTCAGAAAATCATCGAAAGACTTCCTCTTCACATTAGGAACATACATGCCAATTTCCACAACCATCCTTAAAGTGGTTTGGTTGATAGAGAGTCACAGACGCCCAATAACAAGACTCAAAAACAGGAAAAAGGCCACTACGTGGCGCAAAATACAAGGAATCAAACTGGAAGATAGTTTCAACTCACAGATGCGTATCTGCCAAATTTTAAGACAATACGTTGAGGACCTTTAAAGATACCGAGGAAAATTAAAAAACCAAAATTGCCACTAAGGGGCACATCAGTAGTCGGGTCGATCCGAAAGTCGTCGTTTGTTGTCAAGTTCATCTCGATACAGATGTTACATTTAATAAAGATCCTGCAGAGGGTTAAAAAAATGCAGCCATGAGCTTAAAAAACTGCCACTAGGAGGCGCCACAGTTGTCGAGATCGTTGGAAAATCATCATCAGCCCTCCTCTTCACATTAGGAACGTACATGTCAATTTCCACAATCATCCTTAGAGTGGTTTGGTTGACAGACGGGCATATTTCAAAAAAGAGACTCAAAAACAGTAAAAATGGCCACCAGGTGGCACAAAATGCCTCGAATTCAACCCAAAACTGGAAGATAGCGTCACCTCCCTAATAGATGCCTATCTGCCAAATTTTATGAAAATCCGTTGATGAAATTTGAAGATACAGTGAAAAACGTAAAAAACTAAAATATTGCCACTAGCGGCACACCAGTAGTCCAATATGTCGGAAAGTCGTTCTCTTTTGTCAACTTCATTTAAAAAGACCAACAAAATTCAATAAAGATCCTGCAGAGCGTTAAGGAGATACAGCCATGGGCACAAAAACAAACAAAACTGCCACTAGAAGGCGCCACAGTAGTCGAAGTCGTTGGAAAATCATCATGAACCCTTTTCATAGTACGAACATAAATACCAATTTTCAAAATCATCCCTTAAGCAGTTTGGTAGATAGAAGGGCAGATACCTAACTGTCAAATTTTATGAAAATCTGTTGAGGACCTCCGAGGATACAGCGTAAAAAAAGTAAAATTGCAACTAGGAGGCACACCACTACTCGAAGAGGTCCGAAATTTGTTGTCATCCGTCGTCAGCTTCATAGGAACACATTTGCCAAATCTCATCAAGATCCTGTGTGGGGTTTAGGAGATACAGCTGCGGATGCCAGACAACTTACGCCCACACAGAGATAACCGCAATATACGACTACATATAAATAAGTGGGCGCATAAAAATGAGGACAGTGCAGGACAAAATATGAAGTTATTACCTCCTAGTTGAAAAATTGACAAAACTTCAACGGCGACATGCCCTGCTACTACGTTGTCTGGATTTCTGTATGCGATCGGTAGTCATGGCTGTGTGGTTAGCAGAACTGAGAAGGTCCTGAGTTCTGGATCCCAGTTGGGGCAGAAATCTTCTCAGACTCATATTCATTAGGTCACGTGATGTGGCCACAGCAGGCATGCTGACTAGCTAAATGTTTACCAAAACTTCAGAGCAACAATTTTTGGCTAATCTTAAATTTTCTTCCAATTTCCTTCTATTTGCCATAACCTTAATGAAGATAGACAAAGTGTGTCAAAATTCTTAAGAAAGTACGGAGTATTTTATTCAGTCAAAACACAAAACACGCCAACCTTTTCTGTCAAATCCACTTCTGGAAACTGTGTTGAAGACTCTGTACTTTCAGCGGCGAAGCCAACCTGAAGGGTGTCAAACAGTATAAAGCATTTAGTAATTTAAAAGGCTTAAAATCCAATTATGAAACATTTTTACCTTGAGACTTCCAAGTTTTGCTTCTTGAACAACAGTAAAATAACTTTACAAGAACAATATGAAGTCATAATATTCAGAGCAGGGGCCCGTTCCAACGAAACTGATTTAGCTAAGACAAATCTTAAATTTTAGTAAATTTTAAAATAAAACTTAGATTTGTCTCAAAACCAATTCAAGGAAGAGATCTTAAGTTTGACATAAGTGTATGACCTAAATTTTGTCTTAATTTTGACTAACTTTATGGAAGTTTCAAAGTTTGGAACTTAGGACAAATCTTAGACTTAAATCAAAAATGAACTTAAGTTAGTTTCTTGGAACAGGCCCCTGGCCTTGATTTACCATCATGTCATAAAATAATTTTAAACAGCTCTAACAATACAACTTTTGAACAACAGACAATCATGGAGAAGTACACCAAAAGCAAAGTTGCCATGGCAACTAGTCATGTAACATCAACGACTCCTGCTGCCACCTGGTGAGATGCAGGGTACCTCTCCATAGTGAGACACCTTTAATTAAATATTATAAGAAACGGTTGATGTATAGACCCTATTCACGCCGACAGGAGGCGCATTCCAAAACGAGGCTCGCTACGATAGCTCTGGTGGCTTATCCGCGTAGTTGATGTACTCCGCGTTGCTCGAACAGGTAGAAAAAATACGGACACTCTGTTTTACAACCCCTAAGGACGTTGGGATTCGAAAGCGTTGGGTCCTTGCCATACGCCGCGACGAAGGAAAATATGTCCGCGTAAAATTAATTAATAACTGTTTTCGAATCATAATTTGTCGCATCTCGGACTAGATGCCGTTATAGCAACGAAGGCCCAGCCAGGCTGTGTTTTCATGACTATGGGTTGAAGCGCGATGCATTTTTCTTTACAAAAAGGACAGGGCCCTCAATCCCTGAATTTTTGGGGCCAAATATCGGCCCTATTCCCATCTCAAAAGTATTGAAAAATCACGCGAAATTCCCGGCCACGAGGCCTAAAAATCCCCTTTGTGATTGAAAATTTCTCTCGAACGGTTTAAATTACCTGTGACCACAGAGGTGACACTTTGAAAAGTACAAAATCATAGGCGGATTTAAGAGGAGGGGGCAGGGGCCCGTCCCCCCCCCTTGACTCCCGCAAGCAAAATAAACCAGCAAAACGTGAAGCGGGAGGAAACTTGGCTGAGTTCGATCTAGGACCGGTAGTGGACGAGGGGGAAAAACACGTTCCGTTTTTTTTTTAGTCCNCCCTTTGTGATTGAAAATTAGCCCAACGACAGATTTCCTGAGCAGAAGGTATACATCCTCGGCGCCCGCAACTTCCGGGCCGCCTGCGTGCATACAATCGCGCTTTGCCCGCTTCTCCGAGGATGTCGCCCCCCCTCACTAGGCCTATATGGTATCCTAGATCAGCCACTGAAAATGCTACTTGAGACAGAGCTATGAGAGCTTGCAAAAGGGCGGGGTGCTATTGATGGTGATCCGGAGGTCAGTAGAGTTTTCACTGACCCGTCACTCGGGGAAACGTTCCCCTCTCAGAAGGCCGCACAGTACATGAGGCACATTTCCCCTCGGATATGAACGAGGCCTCTGAAGAAACATGATAACTATGCTTGTTCCAGGGGGGATCCAGGACTTTGAGTTAGGGGGGGGGGCAAGGCAAAGTATTAGCCAGGATTTTGCACATAAGAAATTCGCACTCCTGAACTGCCAAATGGAATCTGGAAGAATTTTGGGGGGGGCTGGGGCATAGCCCCTTGGCTCCCCTCTAAATCCGCCACTGTGTTCTGTCCAGTTAACTGAAATTGAGCTATAAAACAAGGATATGTTTTGGACGAAAGAATTAGATGTTTTAATTTTAAAATTCAACTTGGTCGAGATTGATATTTGAAAAATATAACACGTGAAATAGACGTAATTATTAAAACCAAGAAAGCAGAATTGAAGGTCATATAATTTTTATTTTCAATTGCGAGCCTAGTTTTTTATCGTAATCAAAATATATATTTAATAACATCAAGTATTATTTCAGATCAATGACAAATCAACTGTAAGCCTCGGTAGTGCCTAACTCACCAGGACCTAGGCTATGCCTGAAGCTAATAGGCCTACTCTTGATCAACAAATTAAACCAGTTGAGACTAATTGCACATGACAGCAAAATTCTATGAGCCACCAGTCGAATATATCTTAAACTCGTCAATAATGCGCGACCAGATGACCTGGTCCATGTAGAAAGCATTTTTATCAAGAATTTATCATAAGAAACGTAACCCTGCATTCAGCATTATACCTAATCCGTAACACTACGATCGCCGCAATTTGGTCATGTTTACTTTTCATGTTTCGAACCTACTAGTTTCCCGCAAAAAAAAATCCTATATCCTTTGGTCAGACAACTCTTTGGTGCATTGACTTGTTCTTTAACTGTATTTTTCCACGTCTCTGGGGTTAATTATTGACACATTTTTTAAGATATAATATTCAGGTTGGACTCCACAGACCGGCCATTTAACTCGCGCAATGTAAATTTCCGCTTTGTTTATCGCAAAGAGCCTCGTTTTGGATTTTAATGTCCGCCGCGTGAATAGAGTCTATAGAGGGGTATTTTCAAACACGTTTCATAGCCATGTGAAATAGGAGTGCAAAAGGAGTCGCCAGTGGTTCTTCCTGAAATTCCATTCATCATTGCATACATAACAGTTGCCATGCCTCTCAAGTTGCTGTCTGCAGACAGTTCATTACCATGTCCTTTGGGCTTCAAAAGCAGTGAATCTTGTAGTGGAAATAGTTGTTTGAGTTGGCAGCTAACTGGCACCTATTAGCACACAACTGCAGTTTATATGCTGATTACAATTACTACTGTATGCCTATTTGAAGGATCTAGGATTGCAGAGTGGCCTTTAGATGTTGAGATGTCAGTAGGGGTCGCCTGGCATAACAGTTGCACTACACAAAACAAATTACCCAGAATCTCTGTCATGACAACTGAGTTTAAGCCAAATTCACCATGTGAGTTGCTATAGCGACCTGTCATGATGGGGAAACAGTACTTTGTCTGATTCTTTTGGGCTTATACTGTACTCTACAATGTACCATACTATATACACCTTGAACTGCACAATGTACCATACTATATACACCTTGAACTGCACAATGTACCGTACTATATACACCTTGAACTGCACAATGTACCGTACTATATACACCTTGAACTGCACAATGTACTGTACTACATACACCTTGAACTGCACAATGTACCGTACTACATACACCTTGAACTGCACAATGTACCGTACTATATACACCTTGAGCTGCACAATGTACCATACTATATACACCTTGAGCTGCACAATGTACCATACTATATACACCTTGTGCTGCACAATGTACCATACTATATACACCTTGTGCTGCACAATGTACCGTACTATATACACCTTGTGCTGCACAATGTACCGTACTATATACACGTTGTGCTGCACAATGTACCATACTACATACACCTTGAGCTGCACAATGTACCATACTATATACACCTTGAGCTGCACAATGTACCATACTATATACACCTTGAGCTGCACAATGTACCATACTATATACACCTTGAGCTGCACAATGTACCATACTATATACACCTTGAGCTGCACAATGTACCATACTATATACACCTTGAACTGCACAATGTACCATACTATATACACCTTGAACTGCACAATGTACCATACTATATACACCTTGAACTGCACAATGTACCATACTATATACACCTTGAACTGCACAATGTACCATACTATATACACCTTGAACTGCACAATGTACCATACTATATACACCTTGAACTGCACAATGTACCATACTATATACACCTTGAACTGCACAATGTACCATACTATATACACCTTGAACTGCACAATGTACCATACTATATACACCTTGAACTGCACAATGTACCATACTATATACACCTTGAACTGCACAATGTACCATACTATATACACCTTGAACTGCACAATGTACCATACTATATACACCTTGAACTGCACAATGTACCATACTATATACACCTTGAACTGCACAATGTACCATACTATATACACCTTGAACTGCATAATGCACCATACTATATACACCTTGTGCTGCACAATGTACCATACTATATACACCTTGTGCTGCACAATGTACCATACTATATACAAATGTATTAAGGCCCGTATACCTATAAAATCATAAATGTCTTTTCAAAAAGTCGGTATTTGCTTTCTATCTTTTTGTCCATTTTTCTATTGAGTACTTTCCATAGTCAACATCAATCGCTTTGCAATGGCTTAGGAAAGCTTCACTCAAACGTGATTTTGAACCTAGCTCCTTGTTTTTTAAGTGTTTTGCACTTAGGAGCATAAGCCTAACTCTATACGAGGTGCAGTTTCAGGTGCAGCCATACAATATAATACCAGTTCAAAACTATAACAGAACTGTACAGTATAATTACAGTTCAAAGCTATAGATAACAGAACTGTACTGTATATTACTAGCTGTATATTACTAGCTGTATATTACTAGCTGTATATTACTAGCTGTATATTACTAGCTGTATATTACTAGCTCAAACCTATAACAGAACTGTACAGTATAATTACAGTTCAAAGCTATAGATAACAGAACTGTACTGTATATTACTAGCTGTATATTACTAGCTCAAAACTATAACAGAACTGTGCAGTAAGCTCAAAACTATAACATAACTGTAAAGTATAATATAGTAGCTCACCCTTGGTGAGAAATCTGTGGGTTCCACACCACGACAATCAAATGTCACCATGCAGCTCAACTGTTCACTATGCTCTGCAGTGTATGGCTTTATACTCTCAGCCATGATATCTGAAAAGCAAAAAAATTTTAATGCTAAATTGTTTCAATAAACACCCGAGAATCTGTCACCAGGCCTTTATGCAGCACTAATCTGGAAGCCCTGGCAAGGACGCCCAAAGTATCATTTAGACGCTCACTGTCAATAGGAACCTTTCAAGTTTGGACTCACACATTGTAATGAATACTAGGAAGCCTCTGAAGGCTCGCAATGGGGGCTCTTTTTTCAAAGCAGGAAGAAATATGCACACCTGGTTGATAGCATTGTAAAAGTCTTGGTATACATTTTTTTAGTAAAAATGCTCACTACAGAAGGCTGTTTATTAGATGTAAGAACCTTGGTCTATGCNTGTTTCAATAAACACCCGAGAATCTGTCACCAGGCCTTTATGCAGCACTAATCTGGAAGCCCTGGCAAGGACGCCCAAAGTATCATTTGGACGCTCACTGTCAATAGGAACCTTTCAAGTTTGGACTCACACATTGTAATGAATACTAGGAAGCCTCTGAAGGCTCACAATGGGGGCTCTTTTTTCAAAGCAGGAAGAAATATGCACACCTGGGCTGGGTTGCATAAAGCTTCAAATGTTATCCGCTGGATAAGTTTGATTGTTGCGTGACGTCTGGTGCATTGTTCAACAATAACAACGTGAAGCGTGATAATGCGACGTCATTGTTGTTATTCGGCGTATAACTTTTATGCAACTGGGCCCTGGTTGACAGCATTGTAAAAGTCTTGGTATACATTTTTTTAGTAAAAATGATCACTACAGAAGGCTGTTTATTAGATGTAAGAACCTTGGTCTATGCATTTTTTGTAAAAAAATCTGTGTATTTGGGGGGATTGCTGGGGGTGGGGGGTTAGGCATCGGAGTCATGGACGCCCTGGAATATTGGGAACCCCATTTTGGACACCCTATTTTCGAAATCCTGGATAAAGGCCAGTGTGACACAGAAATTATATTTGCAGCACTCACTGTCTGTAATCATACCTTTTAGCTCATGCCTCAAGAAAACTATGTTTATTGGGAAAGTTGTTAAACATACAAATAACACACAACTGTATCATGTTGTGAAAGTTGTTTATCAACATACAAATATCAGAATATTGTATCCTAGCAACATTTCCATAAAATCAACCAACAACCTATTGAATTTTCCCTTGAACACAGTTGACACTTGAGTACCAGGCTAGCATGACCCCGCCCTCCTTTCAGAGGTGAACTCTCCTACAAAAACAAGTTATTTTCTCAGTATAAGAATTTCAGGTCACAACACATGTTCTCAACAATTTCTTTGACTTGTATGAATGAGTGTGGATAAGCTTTATTAAGTACTCAAACCTCAGGTGAAGTCACAGTGTTTGTGGAAATTATTAGTGAAAAAGTCTACTTATAAAACCAAAATTAAAATTTTACACTTTACAAACAAGTTTCCACAACACTGACGACAACAACCATTTCTCATATTTTACTTAAAGGCGAAGGCAACCTTTTTCCATGTCATTTTGAGCTAAAATAAGGTTGGTTGGTTATCCTAGACATATTTTTCACTTAATTACAGCTTTTCGTAATTTTATTAATTATTCGTCCGCTTTTCCGGAAGTGACGTTTTAGGAGGCAAGCGCTTCCTGCCAAATTCTTTTCACATAGTCTGACTGTGAGAGCTGCCAAGTCAGTCATTGTTCTACCTCGATTGTGTTAAGTTCCGTCGTCGTTCGCTTTCATTTACTAGTCAGTCAACATGCCACACTGTTGCTGCGTACCGGGATGTAGTAATTATCGGCTCACGCGCGCTTTGGGAGTACCTGTGCATCGCTTTCAGATGGATGACACACTTCGCCGTACTTGGCTCATTCGTGTGAAGAACGCAGCGTTACCCGTCCACGCAACGTACAAAGCAGTGGAGAATTACCGTGTGTGTGGCAAGCACTTTCTGCCGTCCGATTACGAAAGGGATTTGTATGCTGAACTGATGAAGATCCCTGCGAAACAACGCTTGAAGAAGGATGCCATTCCGTCTGTGTTGATTCCCGGCAGTGCCCCGTCGCCACCCCCGAGAAGTGCGTTTTTGAAGCGAGAAGCCTCGCGAGCTGTGGCCAGTACAGTGACTGGAGCCAGTGGAGGCACTTCATCTACTGTCACCCGTGCCTCCGAACGTACCCCAGAGCGTGCAATTCCTGGAACCAGTAGTGATTCGCCCTGTGCTGTTTTCTCCAGCCCAGAGCCTCTAAGCAGCCCTGCAGCGATATTGAGTAGTGGGAGTGATTACAGGCCCAGTTCGACACCCAGT